>SMMW01000540.1:3132500-3607500 GCA_004794655.1 Marisa cornuarietis | reverse complement strand
GAAGCCATTTATACAGTCTGTGGACATCCGTGCCGCGCTGTCCAATGGAAATACGGTGAAGGCAACTTGCCAGGCGAAGACAGGATGGCAGTCTAACGAGAGGAGGGCAACATGTGTTGCGAGGGTGCGGGAGGGGGCAGTGTAAGGAGGGGGGCAAGGTACTCACGGCCGCTGTGAAGGACGGCATGAAGGTCTGGAAGCGGTTGCAGTAGAAGTTGCCGTAGCGCTGCATGTAAAACTCGCGGCCACACGGCAGGCGCTGCTCAAAGCAGTTGAAGAACTCACAGTTGCCGCTCTGCCCGTGAGCCACGCATGCGCTGTCCACAGCTGAAAACATCAACAACATTTCTGTTTCTAATGTTCTTTGTGTGTAACAAAAGACGTTCTGACCTTATTTGATGTTCACGGCCTCACACACACACACACACACACACACACACACACACACACACACACATCAATCACACAAAGTAAACCCGAAATATCTACATCTCTCTGGGAGACAGCATTGACAACAAGCTGCTGACACAAAGTTCAGCTACTCACCTCGGCCATCAGCGGTGGCCGTCCTCTCGTTGTTGCGACTGAAAATCCACCAGGCGTCAGCACAGCCCAGGGTCAGGAGCAGAGTGAGAAGAGCGACCTTCATATCTGGTCACTGCACGCGCCACAGACTTTAGCGAGACTTTGTGTTGCTAGGAATGAGGGGAGGGCCTCGTATCAGCTGACAGTAACCTATGGCACACTGAGAGATGCTGCCTCGGGGTGTTGCTACCCTGATGCTCGCTCCACTTGTGAGGCTGCTGCTCCATCACGTGCTTACTTTATATCGCCCTCGGTGATGCGCGCGCCGACACGCTGTCTTCCGGTGAGATCGGCGATCAGGGGCGACGGTCTAGTCGCATGGTGATGTCGCTGACCAAAGAAAGTGGCCAAGATTTATAGATCATGTATCTCTCCTTGTCTTAAGGAAGATTTATATAAATAAATTAATATCTTTCCCTCATCGTAAGAAGATACTGTTTGAGATTTGCATAAGCATCTTTTGTTGACTAAAGGGATGTGATATTCAAGATTTATAAAACCCTGATATGTTGCTGGTGGAAAATGCTCTTCAAGATTTATTCCAGTATCACTCGTTGGCCGAAAGAGACCTTGTTCGAGATTTATAAAACACGTATTATTCGCTGAGCAGGAGAAATATTGCTCCAGATTTTAAAATGTTGACTCAGGGAACATATTGTTTATATTTTATACAAAATGCTGTCTAGACATTTACAGCATCTCAAATATTGATGAAAGGCCAGTTCAAAGCTTGAAACTCTCTGCGGTCCTTTACTGTCTGTTTTCTTGGAGCATTGGGTCGTCCGTTTGAACAAGTGGTTACGAGGATGCAGGTAGAAAATTATGCAATCACACTTGCTCAGCGCGGAGCATGCTGGTCCGGTCATCGGACATCCAGAGTGTCACAAACTGTTCTGGTCATCTCTGATCTCTGGACAAGAAAAACGCTTGAAAAAGTCTGGTCATGTGGAATAATTATCAGCATGAATCCTTTAGGTAATCTGCGGAAGCAATATTAATAGAGCCGGCACGTGTAGTATTGGCACAGTCGGGGCACAATGGTCACTTGTAACATTAGCACAATGGTCACTTGTAACATTAGCACAATGGTCAATTGTAATATTAGCACAATGGTCACTTGTAACATTAGCACAATGGTCACTTGTAACATTAGCACAATGATCAATTGTAATATTAGCACAATGGTCACTTGTAACATTAGCACAATGGTCACTTGTAGTATTAGCACAATGGTCACTTGTAACACTAGCACAATGGTCACTTGTAATATTAGCACAATGGTCACTTGTAACATTAGCACAATAGTCACTTGTAATATTAGCACAATGGTCAATTGTAATATTAGCACAATGGTCAATTGTAATATTAGCACAATGGTCACTTGTAACATTAGCACAATGGTCACTTGTAATATTAGCACAATGGTCACTTGTAACATTAGCACAATGGTCACTTGTAACATTAGCACAATGGTCACTAGTAACATTAGCACAATGGTCACTTGTAGTATTAGCACAATGGTCACTTGTAGTATTAGCACAATGGTCACTTGTAGTATTAGCACAATGGTCACTTGTAGTATTAGCACAATGGTCACTTGTAACATTAGCACAATGGTCACTTGTAGTATTATCAGTCAGCACTAGTGATATTAGCACAATGGTCACTTGTAATATTAGCAGTCAGCACTAGTGATATTAGCACAATGGTCACTTGTAATATTAGCAGTCAGCACTAGTGATATTAGCACAATGGTCACTTGTAACATTAGCACAATGGTCACTTGTAATATTAGCACAATGGTCACTTGTAACATTAGCACAATGGTCACTTGTAACATTAGCACAATGGTCACTAGTAACATTAGCACAATGGTCACTTGTAGTATTAGCACAATGGTCACTTGTAGTATTAGCACAATGGTCACTTGTAGTATTAGCACAATGGTCACTTGTAGTATTAGCACAATGGTCACTTGTAACATTAGCACAATGGTCACTTGTAGTATTATCAGTCAGCACTAGTGATATTAGCACAATGGTCACTTGTAATATTAGCAGTCAGCACTAGTGATATTAGCACAATGGTCACTTGTAATATTAGCAGTCAGCACTAGTGATATTAGCACATCCGTCACTTATTGTAGCATTGACCCAGCCAACACTTGTACAAAATCAACTTGTGGTATTAGCAGTCACCACTTGTCACCACTTGTATAATCAGCACAATTATGCTCAGAACATTTTGTGTGAACACTGTACAGCAGTTTGTTGCTCCAGCAGTTGTCAGCCTGTTGTGCCATCAGTGTGGCGACTGACTGCTGGACAAGACACTTCATTCGCACACTTGTGTAAATGACAGAAGTCAGTTTGCCCCCATCTTGACAATTATCAGCTGGCCTCACTCGTACCTTGCGTGAAAGCTATTCAACACACAGGTTGATCAAGCAGGTAACAGCTGTCTCACCTGGACCTGCTAACCGAAACGTCAGCATGTGATAGATATGTCAATAATAATAATTTAATCATTAATCATCAAAGGTTTCTTTTGCACAGCTTGTATTTTGACAATATCATGCAAAGAAACATCGTGAACAGATAAAAAAAAGAAAATGAAAAATGAATGTCCTTTGTCAGTCCTCACTCTGTCCTTACAGTCATTTTCCGCTCAATAAAATGTAACGAAGACTCTGTTTAAGGGTATCCTGCGCCTCAAATGAAATGTACCCGGAGGTTGCTGGAAAATTAATAGAACATAGCACTAACATGAGTTTGTGAGTAACATGTTCCGAGAATTTTAAAATGCATGTGGAAAAGCATATCAGGACTGAGCTGTGAACTGATGACCTCACTGAAGGTAGCAGTCAACACGATGTCTGTAAAGTGAATATACACTAACCACGTGTTGCCCAGGACAAGAGCTGTAAGGGGAACATACAACAACAACAATAATACTAATAATAATGAGAAGATTTGTATAGCGCATATTGACACTCATAGAGAGCATGCTCTTAGCGTTTGAAAACAAGGAAGAGACAAGGACTAAATGGATAGAACACGAGGGACGGAAGAATAAACGACAGAACTGACGACAAACAGAAAACAAAGATGGAAAACACAACAAGACACCAAGTAACATGAACAGAGAAAATAAAGTGATTCTGCAGAGAAAGATGGGGAGACAAGTAGCAAGAGCGGGAGGGGGGAGGGTAAGAAGGACGAGCATTGTGTGGACTGTGTTAGGAGTAATGCTCAAGGAAGAGGTGAGTTTTCAGTGCAAATTTGAAAGATTCAATTGTAGGAAGGTGGTGGATATGGAAAGAGAGAGAATTCCATTGTTTTGCTGCACAGTAGCCAAACATCCTGTGACCATATGTTGTTGTTCTGGTGACAGGATACGGTCATCAGAGGAAGAGAGGAGTTGTCTGACCAGGATGTAATGGATGAGAAGTTCAGAGAAATAGTCAGGACAGGAGCCAGCAAAGAAATTAAAACACAGCACAGACAGCTTGTACTGGGTGCGAGAACAGACGGGTAGCCAGTGTAGAAAACGAAGGAGAGGAGTGACATGGTCTCTCGTGGCTGTAAGCACCAGACGTGCAGCGGAGTTCTGTACTCTCTGGAGTCTCTCAATGAGGGATGAGGGGCAGCCTGCCAGCAAGGAGTTGCAGTAGTCAAGTCGTGAAACAACAAACACATAGACAAGAGTGTTGGTAGCGCGTGTAGAGAGAAAATGACTGATGGCACTGATCTTACGGAGCTCATAATAGACAGACTGACAGACAGCTGTAACATGTTTATCATAATAGACAGACTGACAGACAGCTGTAACATGTTTATCATAATAGACAGACTGACTGACAGCTGTAACATGTTTATCATAATAGACAGACAGACAGACAGCTGTAACATGTTTATCATAATAGGCAGACTGACAGACAGCTGTAACATGTTTATCATAATAGACAGACAGACAGCTGTAACATGTTTATCATAATAGACAGACTGACTGACATCTGTAACATGTTTATCATAATAGACAAACTGACCGACAGCTGTAACATGTTTATCATAATAGACAGACTGACAGACAGCTGTAACATGTTTATCATAATAGACAGACTGACAGACAGCTGTAACATGTTTATCATAATAGACAGACTGACAGACAGCTGTAACATGTTTATCATAATAGGCAGACCGACAGACAGATGCTACATGTCTATCGAGTGTCATGTCATCAGTGACAATAAATCCCAGATTCCTAACAGATGACGTGAAGGTGATGTTGCTGTCGCCCACCTTGATGTGATTGGGCAGACTGACGAGTGAAGGTTGATGTCTTCTTCTATGGCACAAGAGGGCTTCTGTTTTATCATCACTTAGTTTAAGCTTGTTTTTAACATCCAGCCCTTGACATCGCTGATACAAGCTTCTAGAGAGTAATAGCAGAGTGAGACTGGGGAAATCATTTACTATTACAATTACAAGGGGCCCGGAAAGTCGTCTGTCCTAGGGCCCGTGCTGGCTCTCGGCGGCCCTGCTTTCTGGGTTGTCTGGGGAAAGTTGCAAGCACAGCGAATACATAGACTGCACACCCGGCTGCTAGAGAGGACTTTCATGGCCGCATCTCGAGCAAAGGTATATGCACGGAGTTACATTAATGTAATATGTACATATGGGTGTATGTAAATCACTACATCACTTATCATCAAAGTATCGGTGAACTAAGCACCAAGGTATCTGTACATCACTACATCACTTATCGTCATCTGTTGGTGAACTAAGCACCAAGGTATCTGTACATCACTACATCACTTATCATCATCTGTTGGTGAACTAACCACCAGTTAAGCTGCAGGCGAGCAGACCTCCTTCCTGTCTTCCCTGTCTTGGCGTGTGCGTTTGCATACATGCGTGTGAAAGCGTTCGTGTGTGCGCGTGTCTATTCATACTGTTGTATCGTATCCCATAAGTTCCTTTTTCCTTTCACCTCGCAGTCCCATCTGGTAGCGAAGCACACCCGTACTTGACTGTCAGTGACTGACGCTAGTGAGCTCAAAGGTCGGAAGGTCAACAAGTCACTGGCTTCCTTCGCCAACAAAGACTGCAGACGCCCGCTGGCCACAATGAACTCTCATGCCTATAGGCTGTCACTTTGTCAGCAGCACGTGCACACTGTCGTCAGGGCCTCTCCCAGCACTCGCGGCACGTCGTGTGCATGAAGGGTCCGAGGCCATTGTCCTCAAGTGGTTCATGGTGCACCCTTTCAACTTGCGGTCCGAGTTCAAAGTCCAGGTCTGGCAGAGTCACCAGTGTGGCCGTCATTGGCTATATACTCGCTTTGTCAGAGCACCGTGGAATGTTAATGTTCTAGATATCACCAGTTTTGCTTTGTGGACAAGCCAGTTGTAGCATTGTAATTAATATAACATATTAGTATGGACCCTGCACTACAAATAATGCATTTAATACAGTTTATATAGAATGGTGTTTCATGTACATCAACATTTCATCTGGTTTAACTGTTGTTAGGCCTTAAAGAATCAAAATTTAAAATTTGCCTGCTACAAAGCCTTGTAACGGAATGATTAAAAGACAAAGTCATCTCGGCATATCATATATTGGTATAAACCAAATTGCTGTATCAGGTAATTTAGTGGGATGGTGTGCTCCATTCCTTATAGAGTAAGACTCAAAAGTATGCCACGTTCTGTTCCCTTAGCCCTTTAACATTCCCCTCTAGCAGCATCTTACTGGCAGTGTTCTTTTCAGCACAGTACATCGGGCAGTGGGTGTGACCAATTATCGTCTATTTGTTCATTAGTCTTCTTGTTATAAAAGGTAAAGGTCATCCCATAACCTGTTCAGGTCGCTGGGGAGTGAGGTGTTAGAGACCCCACTTTTCTCGGCGCCAGCTTTTACATGAGGGTGGTGCCAATCTCCTCTCCCTCGCTGCCTTACCTACCACAACCCTCTATGGAGTCAGGTACCCATTCCCGTCAGCTGGGTCAACTGGGGGAAAGTATGCTGCGCTTATCAGGAATTGAACCAGCGCTCTCGGTTCGGACGCCAGCGCTCTAACCACTCGGCCATCCGCTTCCCCTTCCGCTTGTTGTTATAGTGTGCAGGGGAAATGAAGGTATACTGGCGGCGTGGCCATCTCCCTTTAAGGAAGTGTGCCAGAAAAGTAGAGTATGCCCTAATTCAACACCAACAACAAAACCTTGCAACCTCTCATTCACTGAAGAACTGGTGGAAGAAATGTACTGATCAAAAGACAGACGGAGACAGGTAAAAGAACAGGTAAATGTCAGTATTTTTTACCTGCCATCAGCAGACACACACTTAAATAGCACAACTTGTCAACAGCAGTCATCTATCCACTGTCTTCACTGGGCCACTCAACAGTCATGTGACCATTGGTGGGAATGTTAGTTACCTGTGGGCCGGCCAGCATTTTGATGTTTAAAGCTGACTGGTTGCCTGGACTTCTTGCATACTCTTAAGGCGGCTGTTTAGCTCCTTAGAACTCAGAAAAATGCTTCTGGTCAGGTCGTCAGGATCAACATGTGCTGACCACATTGAAATGGCATCGCTCCTAGCCATCTGATGAAGTTCTCCAAGAACCAGTTCAGCACAACTGCACTCAAATGTGCACATAACAGGCATATACAAGTGTGCGCATGCCTGTATACACACACACACACACATGCATGCACTCCAACACACACACACACACACATGCATGCACTCCAACACACACACACACAAACTTACACAATGCATATAAAGGACAAAGATAACTGAAACTCACTTTGACTAGGAAATGAATTTTGTGAAAATATATTCTTGTTTAATTTTCAGTTTTATACTGTATTTTAAAATAATATTGATAAGGTAATGGATTCAGCATTGCTTTAAAACTGCTTCCATACTATATACATTCACTCCAGTATTGGGTATCTAAAAATCACAATGTCTTATAAGCTGGTATGTATATATATAAAATTATAAATCTAATATCATAAAAATGTGAGAATATTTACAGAAATATCGGTTTCTAACTGGTCCACAAAACTGAAAGGAGGAACATATTGCCAAATGTTTTACTTTAGTACCCTGACATTTTCAAGAAAAGGTCAGCCATTCAAGTCAATAGCCTTAAAATAAACATGTTTCTGACATCTACAGCACCACAAAATTAATAAATACTTTGAAAAGAGTACTACACCGGCATGATCATACAGCCTGAGCCATACAGAATGTATTTAGTCACTGGCTAATCAAATATAAACATTTTATTGCTAAAAATTCAAAATAATGATCATACAGCCTCATTATGACTTCCAGCCTCTATCTTCTTGCATCTACATGTGCGCATGCAAAAACACACTCTCTGTCTGGTAGGGATGCTACATGAGAAAAGAAAAGGTAATTTGTCAGATTTAAAGATCAAAACAGAAAAAAGCAACAGATCTGATAGTAATGCATGCAGTCAATTTGGAAACACTTTTTCTGAAAAAAAAAGTGAAAGTCAAGAGGTCAAATGAGGTTTCCATAGTAACAATGACTGGGCGATAGTTCCTTCCCCCTACTTCTCTCATAGCTCAACAGTAAAATCTGTTGGCACAAAAATCCGATTCTCAACATTTGTTTGTAAAATACACAAGTAATAAAATGTTCTTGCCATTTCTTCTACAATGCCTGCTTGTTCAAAAGAAAATGTAACTGGGGCCAACTTTGAATGAAATTAAAGAATGAAAATCTATCAAATATGCAGTAATATGACTATGCATGCCTCGTCTACTCTGTAAATTAAATGTCAGTAATTGTTATGCATGCTTACAAGTCTTCTGGTCATGGCTAAGTAGCCACTCAAACCCAACAACCAAACGTAAAAAAAATCAAACTATCAGAGCTGCAAATATAAACAGACTATATCAGAGCTGCAGAAAAGTGTCGCAGCTGAGATATCATATTAACTGTCCTTGAATTGGACTAGCATCTGCCTTTTTTTTTTTTAATTCAGAAAGATATAAAACCAAAGAAGCATGAAAAAACAGTAATATAAGAACAACTTGCCAAAAACAAGAACAAAAAGATCTACATGTTCATAAAATCCAAATCCACTCAAAGCTCAAGATTTCAAATACGTAAAAATTAAAATTGACTGTAAAACTAAAAAATGTCTTTGCTGTTTACCAAGACATTAAAGAACAAGTACTGATCCTGCTTTGCACATTCGCTCATCATCATTTGCACATACAGTCGTCAACATTCATACTTTTACTCATTATCACTATAAAATAATGCTGAAATTTGACTGCAATGATTACTCAATACTCTCCCTTGAAATCTTTTCGCAAAACAAAGAGAACAAAATTAAAGGAAGAAGCAACTGCATAGGAATTGTTTCTAAGACATACCAGATGCATACTGCATTAACAAGAGTAATGAAGAATGGGTACGAAGCATGTTATAAAAAAAATACAAAGTTATAAAGTACAGAATTATAGTGAAATGTGATAGACATTAATGCTCTGTCATCAAGCATGCATGTCATTGAATTTTGTACCACTGTAAGTTTTGTAATACAGCATCCAGTTATCTGTAAATATAAATCTTCAGAAGAAATGGAAATATAATATAAAATATAATGGTAAATGTTACAAACAAAAATAGAAAGGTTCAGCAAAATCAGCAAAGCTTTGAAAAACAATGAGCCAAAAATAATCAGAAAATACCTGATGACTGCGATGCCATCTTCAAAACTGGCAATAATGAAAATAATCCAATGAACTTACAGGCACTGATGACAGTAATATCAAGAGATGGATTAACAAATGTGTTTACATTCCATTTTTAATCCCTTGAAAGTACAAGTGGCCAAATGAAAAAAGAACTGGCAAATCTACTATCTTTCATTTCTCATGTCAGAAACTAGAAACATCATTTATATAAATAAAAATGCATAAAAAAATGGATGATCCTGATTATTAATATATCTTTCTTCATCCCACATTCAACTCCCTTATCTCCAGTTTAAAACATTCTCAATAAATCAAGTGATATCCAGGAGAGAGGTGAGCCCTGTTAAACACAAGTTAATCGGTTAATGCCATGTGATCAGCTCAAGACAATGAAATATTTTGTGACTGCTTGACATTAAACACTCAGCCCTCATGCAGCAGTGTGCACATTGCCTTATATCTCACAAACCCTTGCCCAATATGAGGTAGGTAATGACTGGAGAAGTGTATACAGTAAAAGACATCCATCATTCTTAAACTCTTGATCTGCAGCATGCTTCAGGACATGATTGACCTCTGATCAAATGATTGGACAGAAAAAGTAAATTTAAGTAAAAAAAAAAAGATTCTAAATAGTGCGAAAAAATGGAATGGGAGAATTATTCCAACAACAGCACAAACTCAAATTTTTACATATACACAAAAAGTATTTACATCAGGAAAAGATAACCTGACGGCAGCGAAAATATAATGAGCAGCAGGAAGATGAGGAGCGTGAGAAGATCTCACCATGTCCACCACTGAAGGCTGAGCTCAAAAATCAAGAAAAGACAATGAAATATCAAACGTTGCATAACTTGCTTACACGACATGTAGACTTGCAGAAGTGATGGGAACAATGATTATTCAGCAAGCAATCCCCTGTCTCCATTAAGCCATCAGCCAATTATAGAAATGATAGCTGACATTTACTTAGCTCACTACTACATGATTAACTGGATTCTGCTCCTTTATGCTGAACAAGAATAAGCACAATGTTCCTAAGGGTGCCACTGTATACCAATGAAACTTCATTATTACGAACAGTACACACACAAAAAATCCCAGACCAGCTCGATCACAAAGGAAATTGATCCCACCTTCATGTTTCTTTTATACAGACTGCAGACACTCAGCAAACTTTTTATGCCAAATGACCAAATCCTTAATTTGCAGTAGCACACAAAATATTACATCCTGATCTCTCAGCAAATAATTATGGGCTTGCAACTTGCAAACTAATAACATTGTTATTTCCGAACATGATCTTAACAAAGATCACATTCATTCTAAAGGCAGTAACATGTGCCAACGCACATAACCACAACAGCAATAATAGTTCAAGCCTTAATGATTACATTTAACTATTAATTTAAACTCTTAGCTCCTATAATGAATTTGGTAAGTTAAAAATATATGAGAGCACCACTACGGCAGGCCATATCCTGTGCGATTTAAAGAAGACTTATCTTTATAAAATTAAGGATGGAAAGACTCTGTGGGTGATATGCTGATGGCTTTTGGTGTACATGGCCAGAAACCTATGAGGCTTCAGCCAACTTGTTGTCCAAAGGCAGGAAAATGAAGGTTAATTGAAGGTTTGATGCTTGCCTACACTACACTGTTGACCTCAATGTCATTATCATGAGGGTCTGGGTTATCAAGCAGACTTAACTGGTCAGGTGTCGCAGCTTTCATTTTGTTGCTCAAGCGAGACAGCAGGCTGCCTGGTCGGCTGCCACGGATGGACCCTGGATCAACTTCACCTCCGCAGTGCACAGAAATGTCCTCATCATTTAGAACATCCATGCTGTGTTTGAAAGAGTAGGATTTGACACTAGATTCTGGAAGGTCTTGTTCAGCAGCAAAAGCACGATGGTAGTCCTGTGTCACAAGGTCCTTCACCTTTGGCTTTTTGAACCTGAAAGACCAGAACAAATTATTATAAATATCAGTGCCAAGATGATGATAGTATTTTCTTACAAACCAGGACACATGCAAGTGAAGGCATATGGATATCTGTGTTTTAATTTGTGCAAAACTTATCATTGCCCAAATCTGTGGGCTAATATACCTGTTGAACTAAGAAATTGAAATTTTTTCAACATACGTTTTCAGCAGCAGTGAGGAACAGACCACCGAAACAGAAGACAGAGCCATAGCTGCAGAGGCCATCCACGGCCGCAAAGACAAGCCAATGGGCATGAAGCAACCTAAACATCAAGCACAATGACAAGTCAATTGATCAGTATCTCATGTTTCTCTCGTCTTGCGAAATATTCACATCCTCAGTAGCTTTCTTTATTAACATTCATAAAGATCAGACTGCCAGTCTACAAACCCTTGCAATATATTCAAACCATGACATTCATTTCTAAGTAAGAAGTGAAAATAAAGAAAATAAGTTGGTAAAATCTGTACTAAAAACAAAAAAAAAAACTTAACAAATCACTTTAAAATGCTGCATCAACTAAAATTTTGCAGAAAAAATGCTGGCGTCAGCTTGAACACTTCAGATATCAACAATCCCTGACATGACTTACCAGCAGCAATGGGAATACCAACAAAATTATAGATGCAGGCAGCAACAAAGTTAATGTGGATGCGGCGCACTGTCATGCGTGAAAGCTTAACGGCTGCATACACATCCAGCAAGTTGCTCTGTAAAAAAAAAAATTTTTTTGTTTCCATATAACCTGAAAAAATTTTTAAAGGTAAAAAATTGCTTACATTATCTTTTTCACTTACAGTAAAATTTCTGCATTCATGGAAGCTTATTTTTGCAAGGTACTATTTTAAAGATCCTTTTAAAAAAATTTCCCTGTAATTGCTGTTCAAGAATCTCACCTTTACTGTTAGAAAATCGCCAATTTAAAACAGTCTGTTACACATGAATTATCTCCATAAGAAGCTGTTAGTTTCATTAATATTGCAGACCAATTCCTAGCTCTGGACCAGTGAAATAAAGTGTCTTCTTAGAATGAAACATATTTGAAAGCAAAAAAAAAAATTTTTTTGTTAAAGAAATAAATAACCTTTTTCATTAATAATAATGAGTATTTGTGATGTGCATAACTTTCCCTAACAGGACAGCTCAAGGGGTTCATAAACCATTTTTACATAATATATCAGTAAGTTGCCAAAGAAATAGAAACAGGATACAAAACTTGCACAGAAAAAGACAATAACGAAAACACTTATGCTATCTAGTAGTAATGACAACATTTAACAATGTTACTGACCATTTCAAAGAGTTTGTATCACTGGATTTGATTTGGCTTTGGCAGGTAAAATAAAAAAATAATGATAATGATTAACCTATTCACTACTGAATTTTACTGAGGCTAGTCTTGTTCTTGTGTCTGGTCAAGTCAGCATTATGTGTAAAAGCAGCGTTATCACATTTTAACGAGCTCTCTCACACCTTCATCAGCACAATGTCTGCTGCTTCCACTGCAACATCAGTGCCAGTGCCAATAGCAATGCCAACGTCAGCTTGTGCCAGAGCAGGAGAGTCGTTCACTCCGTCTCCTACCATAGCAACTTTTTTGCCTGATTCTTGAAGCTGACGAATTTTCTTTACTTTGTGGGATGGCAGCACCTCTGCAAACACTTTCCTGATTCCCACCTGAAAAAATGTAAGGATTGGTTTACAAATAATCTTTCTTTAAGCAAGGTATTAATGTCTTGAAGTTCCTCAAAATGTTTGCAACGTTAAAACATCAACATTCTAAGAATGTCATTCTTGTAGCTTCATATACTAGCAGTGCAGCATGTTTCATACCCAAAGTGTTTAGAGATACTATCAGAAATGGTGTTGTGTAATTGCTATGTAATATAGAGAGTATACAAAACATGAAATGTCACAAAACTTTACTTATGTCTAGAACTCATTTTTTCCTAATTTTACGATCACTCTAGCAAACTCTTCAAGAAAAAGTTTCTCTTACTTGTCTTGCTATGGCCCGAGCTGTTTTCTTGTTGTCTCCAGTAAGCAGATAAATTTCTTGCACCATCTTCTTCAGTTCGTGGATGGCCAAATGTGCTTCTGACTTCACTGTGTCTGCAACGGCCAGCATGGCCATGATTACACCTGCAGACAAAACAGTACTTTAGCTGTCCCAGTAGCACAGGAGTGGCAATCCTCGTCAGCTTGTGCATGATCATAATTACCAAGAACATCATTAAGGTGAAAGATCCTAGTCCTATAGCCTACAGAAGCTTTAGGGGCAGTGAACTTGGCTTACTGTATCGAGGGTATGGCATGCAGAAGGCAGGACCTAACCCTCCCCTTCATGAGACCAACATTACACTCAATAAGAAAACAAAACCCCAACAAATCAACAAAATGGAAAAGGAAGCCATCAATGTTCATTCTGTTTATTCATGCATCCATGAGCAAGCATGCACACACACACACACAAGCACACAAGTATAAAATGATCTACTCTTTATTGCTTTTACCATGCTTATGTATCTTAAGACAATTTATTCCCAAGTTTACTAGAAGAATTTTGTGTTGATGTGATAAATAGATTTTTCTTATGTGCATCCACACCCACAAGCACACGCAAGCACAAACTAGACTAGTCGTACAGAGCACAGGTCACATTCTTAAATTGATGATGGACAATATGGCCTAAAGCTGGAGCAGAACAAACTTGAACAGCCTATGCTGCGCCCCAACATTTCCAGATGACCAAAGATGACCTTACGTAAGCATAAATTTCTCTGTCCCACTTGTTTCTCTCTTCCCAGATTAATTTCCCCCAACAGTGCAAAAATGTCTAAAAGCCTGCAAGTCCCTTCTTCCTCCTGCAGGTGAACATCAGACTCATGTGAAGCTTGATGGCATTTCTCGGTTTGCAAGACACTTTTGTTGAGATTTATAAAAATAAATTGATATCCAGAAGCTGAAACCAACCATCAATAGCACACAAGACGGCTGTGTGTCCCTGATCCTCGTGCTTGGTCATGATATTGTTCATCTCATCTGTGACCTGCAGACCATTGCGGTGCATCCACTCCCGGTTCCCAATCAGAACGTTGTATACTGTAGGTGCTGTGGCACCTGCTACATCTATGACAAACATTAATCACTTCTTTTTTTTTGATGGGGAAACTTAAAAATTAAGACATACATTATATATGCTGATGAAATACTAAAATATTGCCAAAACATCCCTCCACATTTTTCTAGATCCATACACTCCATGCATAAATTCTCATGCACACTGTGTCGGTCAGATCTATGCACTCTATGAATAAATTCTCAAGCACACTGTGTAGGTCACATACATGCACTCTAAGCATAAATTCTTAAGTAGATTGTGTGGGTCAGATACATACCCTCTATGTGCAGATTCTCATGCAGATTGCGTAGGCCAGAGGGTGACTTTAAGTCTACCTTGACAACAACACTGCCTTGTTTGTTGCGCCGGTTTTTGACACCCTCCAGATCTGCCTCTGTCAAGAGGGACTCAATACCAGACACCTTACACTTAAGGCCACAACCAGGAACAGCCTGAAACTCCTGTACCTTGCCAAGAACTTCTGCTGCTAAGGTCTGATGAGAGAACAACCAAACAGACAGTACAGTGAAAAATCATTTGACATTAATCCAACACCTCCCAGGGAAGTAAGACGTAAATCCCTTTTTTCAGCATTTTATCATGTGTCACATCAGTTCTTTCCAATCATGCCGACAATCAAAACTTACCTCCTTGGCATACTTGACAATGGCTCCTGCTATGGGATGCTCACTACTTGCTTCAGCAGATCCACTGATAGCAACAAGTCTGACAAATGAGCATTCAGACTCATCCACAAACATGGACACCCGTGCCACCCGTGGCACTCCATGAGTTATGGTTCCTGTTTTGTCAAACACTATGCATTTAATCTGAAAGAAAAAGAAAACTAAATTCAAGTAAACATAAATGTTGCTGAAGGATTAATTAGGCCACAAACATAAATTTCTAAAGGCTAGTTATGTTTCAGTCAGGTAGTATTATCTATAATTAGCCTACATAAAAGTTTACACATATTAATGATAGAAACACATTAAAATGCCTCAGGTAAACTTTCTGAGAAGAAACAGTAAAATGGAAACACCTAAAACCTTCTACTATTCCTTGGAATAAACACAGGCGCTTTAAGATATCACCCCTGAAATATTCTTATGAAATAGTACCACAGACTGGGGAGGCTATATCTGTTCGGGGTAAAGAATGGGAAGTGATGCACAAAAATACATTAACAATTTTAAACGTGGGTTGCTGTGCAACCATATCATCTCCGCCTACCCGACTTCAATCAAGTGCTTACTTTGCGAGTTGTCTCTAGCGGTTCTCCCCCCTTGATCAGAATTCCATTGCGTGCTCCCACTCCAGTGCCCACCATAACAGCGGTGGGAGTAGCAAGACCCAAAGCACAGGGACAGGCGATGCTGAGCACAGTGATGGCGTACTGGAATGCTTTCTGGAAGATCACTTCACTCTCTGAAATTGGTCCTCCTTTCTGAGGACAGTAAATGGTCTGTTTCAGTGACAGGGAGGGATTAGGAAAGGCTTATGCCAACAAGTTATAGGTAGAATAATTCTTTTCATGTGAGCTTCTTTTAGGCATGGAATGGAATGCCATTTTCAGGAGAAGTGATGGCATTTGATGGCTTCCCTGTATGCCTGCTAGATAAGAAGCTCAAAAGAATTAAATATACTGAGCACACTGTGTAGCTCCTAAGCCCACTTCCCTTACGTCCCGTTCTTGCCTTAGAATTACAAAACTGCAGATTAGTCATAATTCTCTGAGACACTTTATGGTGGATAATTGTAAGGCACTCTATCCTGGGAAATTGTAAGGCATTCTGTGGTGGATAATAGTATGACACTGTGGTGGACAATTATGATGCACTCTATGGTGGATTATTGTGAGACACTCTATGGTGGATAATTGTTTATGTGTTGAATGTTATGATAACTAGTGTCCAGAGCTTATAGAAAACACATTCAACCTTCATGTGTGATCAAAAAATTTCCTTTTATACCACACATCAAAACGATAACTTTTTTTCCCAGTAAGGCAGCACAGTCATCACAAATGACTTCAAACAGACCAAAAGATGAACAGAAAAAGTAGTCTCACCACAAAGAACGGGTCAATCAGGTGAACATTCACATAGCCAGCTATGGTCCAGCCAACAAGGGTGGTAACAGAGAGTAGAACTACTAGTGGCACAAAATAGCCAGCAATCTTGTCAGCCAGGTTTTGGATGGGTGCCTGTACAAAATAAATTTAGCTATATATCTATGTATATGTCAGTCCAGTATAGAAGAGATCAAATTAACTTTCCAATGGAAACTGTGGCAATCAGGACAAATGAATCTTTGAAAAACTTTCCAATGCTATAAATGTCTATCCACATGAACAAAATAAATGGTTTATTTAAAGTTTACCGAACAGCAAAATATAATTAAAAAAATAAGTGAATGACTACTTGAGGCAGAACTTAATAACCTGTGCTTTAGTGATAACTAGATTTAAAACTATGTAGATACATGAGAAATTTCATAGCAGCTGATAAAATTACTATTATAGTGTTCACACTATTTTACCACCACCTTTCCTACTTCCAACATTTTACCCATCTAATTTCCTATTTCTTCTACTCAAAATACTTCTATATCTGACGCCAAACACCTTTGATGTTTGTGCCTCTTCCACCAATTTAACAATCTGTGAGAGAGTGGTGTCTGTGCCAACATGTGTGGCCTCTATGAGTATCATACCATGCTGGTTAATACTGCCACCAATGACTGTTGAGCCTGTGCACACACAAACATTCAAATCTAAATGCAAAAGCACAATGTTTATATACAAATTAAAGTATATTTTGACTTCTAAACATGTCACCATACTGTGGCCTGAGCCAAAATATCTTTTAAGTTACTGATGGTACTTTTTAAGTGTAAATATAAGCACACTGACGAAAAAGTTCCTTGAAAACAGACTTCCTGATACGATACTGTCCTGTAAATCTCCTGTATAAAGGCACAGATATCTGAAAGCATTTTAATCAACTTAATGTGCTTGCTGTCCTCATTATGAACTAAAGTTGCCAAAGATGTGATTCCTATCAATTTATATGTATATTCCATGAAGTATTATCGTATCAGTTCATAGGTATATATACCCCATGAAATATTAGCTTGAGACATCATGCCAGAGTGGCATCATCAGGCACCTCTAAAAAGATACTCATTGTAGAACTAGTGTAGCACCTGATACTTTAACAGAGTTGTTTACCTTCTTTCTTGGCTACTGGCATGCTCTCCCCTGTGATCAGTGATTCATCACAGGTGGAATGACCATCAATCACCTTGGCATCTACTGGTATTTTGCCGCCAGGCACAACCTGTGCAAAGTACAAGAGTAGTACAATGGTGCCTGGAAGACCACCACCACTATCTACTGAGTACTGAGTGTAAATTACAAACACACTTGTGCCACGTGCACACTCTGCTCACTAAAAGCCATACTGTGTCTATTACCCGATCACCCACTAACTACCATAATATGTCTATTACCCAGTCACCATTTTTTCCCAAAAACCCTGCCCCTCCAGATGCCTATCATTTAAAAATCAGATTTTTTATATTAAAAAAAACAGATACTTGAGGTGTGTTTATAAGATTAGTATTTGTCAAGCAAATAGCAGCCATCATTAAGACATGTTCCTCGTGCAATGTCGCTTGGCAAATAAGCTCTTTTTCTCTTTTCTCTCACTCACTCACTCACACAGTTACACACACAAACATTCACAAAAAACATCAGTCTTTTCAAGCTAAAAGATTGCCAGAAATATTTCTGTTGTGGTATGCAAGAAACTATCATAGTATTTCTGTTTCCACATGGGACAGCTTCCAAAAGCAAAAACAGACCTTCAAAATGTCTCCTCTCTGCACAAGATCCACACTGATGATTTTCTCATCTGTAATCATCTTCTCTTTGTCCAAGACCACAAGGGTAGCTTCTGATGCCTGGAGTGACAACAGCTTGGCCAAAGCCTCACTAGTTTTTCCCTGTATGAATAATTTGAGAACTTTTTGCAAACTCATCTAACCCTAAAATGACCTATAAATAAGTATACAGGTTTCTGCTCATACTTCAATATGCTACACATATTTATATATTGTATCTTTTCCTAATTACTTTCAAATTTATACATCAGTTGCTAACAATGGTAGAGAATTATTTCTGAATATTGTGCATCATGATATACTGTTGTTTGGGTTCATACAAACCTCTACACTTGCCATCTTTTATATACATTTACAATGTGACAACAAATAAAACCCTTGGTGCTAATAAAAATTGTTCGTACACTTCTAAGTGATTTTAAATGAATGTAAATCTTATTTATGTTTTAATAGTAGTAGATATTGATTTAATAATTATTTAATTATAGTAAAGATCTACTCTTTAAAAAAAATTACCACTGCACTATAGTTCTATCCTTAAGGCAAATTAGGGGAATTGTCCCATAAAAGAGCTAATTGTTCTTTCATGATATGATTATGTTCCTTTTATAAATATATAATATCTCATTATTTCACAGTCTTCAAAGGCTAACAGTTACAAATACACAATATCTTATTGTCTCACATTATTTCTAATGGCTACACATATGCTATATTTCCTTATCTTTAAGTCTTCAAAGCCTACTAGTGACATCTAATCCTTACCTATTACCTTTTTCTGTGATACTCCTTACCTATTAATTTTTTCTGTGATGACATCGATTGACCTGAATTTAACTATCGTCCTTCTCATGCAATACTTTGTTATACTTACGTTGACAATGTTATTCAATGAAGTGTAACCAAAGCAGAGGCAAGATATAACCAAACCAAAAAAGAAGAAATAACCAGATGTGAAGCATTACCTTGGCAATATGCTCTAGCCATCGTCCCAGGGAGATAAAGACCATAAGCATAGGCGTGGTCTCAAAGAAGGTGACAGGAGACACAGGTTCACGCAGTACGATGGCCACTACAACCACAATCACCGAATACACATAAGATATGGTGGTTGCTAAGACAACAAGAACATCCATGTTGCTGGCCCCATGCCTGAGAGCCTTGTATGCTTGAATGTAGAAATAACGACCACCAAAGAACTGAAAAACAGGGTAGATCAGATTTATCTACAAAAAATGTACAAAACGGGCATTTAAATGATAAAATGACAATATCTGTATTCTTAGTCTCATATGCACTACCACCCAAATGAGACCTGTTCAACACCAAACCAGGCAGAAGGAGTTAATTTCCTATGTCGTCGGCCATCTTGTCAAAACAAGTTTTGGAATAACTCCAGAACTAGACTAACCTAAACATAGGTCAAAACTGTATATGCACACATCACCAGACTTTCAGTATACAGACATCCCTGATATTGTAATTGATATGATCATATTTCTACTTGATATCCAGTGTACATATATCCCTGATATCTTAAGTGCTATGATCATATTTATAGCCAGTAAACAACTGTTATTCTCAAAACAGATGTCTAATAATCTTCTCACCTGCACAGGTGTGGCAAGGATAAACATTAAAAGGTTCTCAAGGGACAGACCAGGATACACCAACATCTGTGGGCCATGCTCTCCCTGGGGTCTGGGCGCAGGTGTCGTCATGTTATCTGTCATGTTGGTGTTGCTATGGCTGTGGTCTTCAGTTTTCATACCAAGCATGAAGTACAGCATTAAGATCATGGCTGGTGCACCAAAAATCAATGACAGAAGAAAGGATGTTCTCCATCTGAAAACATATCACATTTTGTCTCTCATTAGTTTTTGCAAGTTTCTGGCCCACAAGGCCCACAAAAAGAGAAGATGATGTACTTGTAGGTAGAAAACAAGAAGTTACAAATACAAGGTATGAATAGACAGACAAGCAGCTCAACAACCCATTATATGGTATAGTGTCTTTTGTGGGACCAGCTCACAGAACAACTTTGAACTGTTTCTAAATGACAGCCCATGGTTTTCATCTACATGAGAGATAAGTGAGCTATAATTTTTTTTATAACTATAAGCCTTAAAGAAATGAGAAACTGACTGAACTGAAGACTACCCCATGCTTTTAGCCAACAACAGAAACAAAGGTTAGAATGCAACCTTCAGCAAGCCTATTGAACTCATACATGTACTGAACTCAGATAGTTATCTATTAATTAGCACTCGCTAAAGTCTTAGCTATTTTGTGAACACTGCACCTTATTTCCAGCAAAAATTATCAAAGTGGTTGCATCTCATAGTCTTTATAGTAAGAACGATATCCACAGTTATTGTACTGCTGTTTTTCCTCTCAGTAATTTCGATACTTTTCGTGCCTATGATCTGCACCGTCAAGCTTGCATTTGTGTGTCCAAGTGTTGCATGGGTTAAGGTATACTTGAATACAGGTCTTATGGTTCCAGCGTACACTTGTTTAGGATGCCAGATGCACCCCATTTACCACCCTTGTAACCATATGGTATTCAGTATTCTTGTCTAAGGAAAATTATAGGTTATATTGTTGTTGAACAAAAGTTGCTTTAAAAGATAAAAGAGATACACCACTGATCCTTTGTAAGCTAAGGATAAATCACTGGGAAAATCTGTTGCTGAATGAAAGAACATGTGCATGTAATGTGGTAACTGTGTGTACCCATGATAAAGCCTACTGTTATAACAGTTACAGTAACTACCTTCAGACAAAATATCTTAGAAAGAGAAAATCTACAATACCTCTTGATGTCCTCACGGTGGTCATAGCGAGCAGCTCTCTTGTCACTGTCCAGCAAGATATATGCATCAAAACCCAGATCCTACAAAAACACAAACCAGATCCTGATTCAAACACCAACAAAACACTGACTCCCATACTGAGCAGAAAAGACAAAAACAAAACTAAAACTAAGACCCTGACATAAAGCAAAGAAGACCTATGTAAAGAAATGAATTTTAAACTATTAAATATCTGAAAATAAGACAATGTTAATAATAAGTAATAAACAGAGACACACCTTTTGTTATATGACACTTTTCATATAAAAGTAATTTCAAAGTTTCACAGTATCTCTTCTTTGCTGCTCAGAACTAACTTACCCTTGTGACTGAACCATGTTTTAAATCTATTACATATATATGGAGGTTCACTCACTTTAATGATGTTGATAATATCTCTTGGTCCTGTTAACTCTGAATCGAAGGTAAATTTTCCAGAACTTGTTGCCAAAGCAACAGAAGCTGTCAGAATGCCTGGGTGTTTCAAGAGGGTGCTCTGGATGAGATGCACACAGGATGAGCAGGTCATCCCTGTGATCTGTGGACAGCCAATAAAACAGTGTCTGGATGAGATGTAAAAATGATGGCAGATCATCCCTGTAAACTGCAGAAACAAGGTTTCTTGGCAATCCACTTCACAGCCAGAAGAGTGGATATTATCATAGTTTATCAGATGTCAAAATGATGAGTATAACAGAAATGAATTTACTTGACCCTATTTCACAGTACACTGTGCCATTTGTTATATACCGCTGCTCATTGTTATCCTTGATTACAAGGATGGCCCAGACCTCAAGATGTTGTGTAACAGGCAGGTACTCTCAAAAATGTCTGCAATTCTAAGTGATGATAAGCATGTTCTGGTTAGAGAGTTCTGTCAGCTCTCACTGGGCCATAGATTTTATGTGCCAGCAGGAGAGACCAGCAGATTGATGCCTTCCTTTGGTGTTTTTGCTGTGCAACTTGTGAGCGCTACTGTGTACGAACGAGCTGTGATCATGTGCAAGCTGAATTGTGATTGTATGGGCGTTTGTCTAGTGTGGCAGGTATGAATGATTGTTGATATTGTACTGTGTGGTTTTAACCCTTGCTCCCTAATAGACCTGCCACTAATTTCCTCTGAGATAAATAAAGTCATATCTTGTTTACGTGATACCATCTAATTTACAGTAAGGTGTACCACAAATGCAGCGATATGCAGCCAGTACCTACCGCATAAACAGCATATCAAATGTCTAGCTTGCTAGACCAAGAAACAAGTGCCACATAAGAAGTACATTAAGTCCTCACATAATGGTGTGACAGGTTTTTGGAAACTGCGATTAAAGCGAAATATAATATAATGAAAGCTACTTCGTATAAACAAGAGTTGTAGTCCTATAATTGCTATATTTCTGGTTTAAAAAAAAATCCCCAAATTTCTAAATAAAGACCTAAAAATATTTTTTGATCTACCCAGAGGAAAATTCATAGACAAGGGGAAACTGTACAAACTCCAGTCTCCATGGCTGGCAATCAAATCTTTTTCTCTTCATCAACATTATAACAAAATGAAGTGTATTACATATTACATTTCTCCCTCTTTATAAGGTCTACTACCCATAAAATATAGCATGCAAAACTACTGAAACAAAGTATAAACAGATATGAACTGGTATAACACAAGATTTCTAATAAAGGTCTGTGAGTGGTCTGAAGTTGTCTCCCTTTGTTAATATATATTTATGACTCCTTTCTCATTTGACTTTGCTTATTTGGCAACAATAAAATTATTCTGATGTCGCTTTCTAGTTTAGTTTGTTTTTTCATATGTTTTGTTAGCTGGTAACAATAAAATTAATTTTTTTAAAAACAAAAAAGCCTTAAGAAACATCAGCAAACCTTGCAATCATGGACTTTAACCAAACAATGCCATGAGAGCCTTATTAAGGCAGGAAGGCAGACAGCTGGCTTGAAGGCAACAAACACCTGAAGCTAAAAGCAAACTTCAAACCAGTGGACCAACAAAGCAGTTTTTATTACTTACTGTCAGCTCTACGCAGCCCTGTCCAAGACCTTCCCCTTCATCAATTGTTGCATGAAAACCTAAGCCTTTGATGGCATTGGCAATCTGTGATGGAAGTACATATGCTGGATCATATTTTACCTCAGCTCTTTGGGCCATTAAAGATACGAGGACTCCATGTACACCTGTGTATGGAAACAACTTTCAGTTGCATTATCTCTGAATGTTAGCCAGCATATTTACACCATATGTGCTGGAAGTGCATTAACTATAATACTTCCACAACCAGAATATGTGCCACTATACCAGCACCGAATATGCGCCAATCAATTTTTTTATACAGCAATAAACAGCATTTGCACGTGCAAATTATAAACCATAATATACGCATGCACAATTTTACACACAGACATTCACAAGGATGAAAACACACACACACACACACACAGATAGGCAAGCAGATTTATTTAAAAATGCATGTTCAAACATTTCCTCACCCTCCATTTTGCCGATATTTTTCTCAATAGTAGCCACACATGAAGCACATGTCATGCCCTTGACAGTAAAGAAACATTTTTCATATTCCTGCTCCACCTCACTGTTGAATCGTACAGCTGCTGGACTAAGCTCCACAGTACTTGCCGACTTTCCAAATCCACTGCCCGTGGATAAGTGTAATTTGGCTCCATCTACACAACAAAGAAAACTAATGGTTAGGCATGTGTGCAACTGTGCCTGTCTCAGAAGTCTATGATCAAAACAGACATGGGTCTATTCATTATTTGCAGGTAGCCTGACTTGCTAAAGTTTATAAAGCTATGAAAAGACAAATGAAAGAGATCAACTTGAAATAAAAATTCCAGGTATCTCACCCCAACACTGTTCACATTGCACATGTCTTCTTCGAACACTTGTCATGATTTTATCAAGTTCTCCTACCTCTTGTTCAACTGAAGCCCATCTGAAAGCTATATCATGCTCCATTGATAAGACTGCCTCTATTTATAACCTTCTACCCAGCTACAGAGAAAGAGGTGGCAACATCTGCTGCAAGTATTATTTAGCCTCTCCCTGGTCCATCTAAACCACAAATATTTTCCAGTTTGTACAGCTGCCTACCTGACAATCTACCCCATAAGCTATAAATACAATTTCCCTTTTCTTTCTTCCAGACATTGGTTTCAATCAATTGGTGTATATGCATAAAATCTGCATGATGGTGGCTAATTTAAAAATTTAATTTTATCACTGTATGCAGACCTTATTTATGCCTTTTAACTGTACTGACTTAAAAGTGTAATCAATCTTTCTTTTTTTAAGCACTAGCATTAGACTGAAACATTGAATTATTCTTTCTGTTTTTAGAAAATCAGACAGCAAATACTTTTCAGAGAAGTAGATAGACAATCCATCCTAGACTCTTTCTTAACCTGTTTAAAAATGTGTAATTACTAAATACACTCTCATTTTAACACAAATGTTGAACGTGAGGCAAGAATGGTGACATAATGAGGGTAGATATCCATATCTAGGGATGATGACATAAAGAGAGTGGATATTCATAGCTAGGGATGATGACATAAAGACAGGAGATATCCACAACTAAGGATGATGCTGGAATGATACTGGTTTTGACAGTGTGGAAAGAGACATAACTGGTAACACAACTGATGGTGAGATAAACCAGCTGAAACTGTACTGCATTAGAGTCTTCTTACTTCATGTTTACAAGCCATTGATTCAACACCAAGCAAAAGATAATTCTTCCAGATATGAAAATAAACTCTCATCACCTGGTGGGTGCCCTACAATAGGCACTACAAGGCAGGATTAATTTATTTTCCACAGCTAGTGATCTTGTATATTGATTTTGCTGTGCTTGTCACAGCACAGATAATAGAGAGAAAGAAAGGTGAAGCAAAGCAGTGTATCCTAACTTATAGTGATGATTATCATAACACATTCACCACCAGGGATGACAGCTTGCACCTAACAGTACTTAATCTGCTGCAGATGTGTCTCTGTCTAAAGTTTCTTATATTGAGATAAAGTCCATTTATATAATTTAATTAATCCCCATTATATCCATTTCTAAATGCAAGACGTTTATAATTTTGTTTCAATTTCCCTTTAATGTTGCATTATTTGTTTTTAAGATAACTCATATATGCCCTTAAATATGAGTGCAATACTCACCACCTCCCACACACTAACCCCAACGTGCACACACACACACACACACATGCATGAATAATAATAATAATAATAATAAATGAAGATTTTTATAGCGCATATTCACACTCATAGAGAGCATGCTCTCTAGCGCTTAAAACGGGGAAGAGACATGGACTAAATAGACAGAACACAAGGGATGGAAGAATAAACGACAGTACTGACGACAAACAGAAAACAAAGATAGAAAACACAAAAAGGCACCAAGTAACAGAAACATAGAAAATATAGTGATTCTGCAGAGAAAGATGGGTAGACTAGTAGCAAGAGCAGAAGGGGAAGGGTAAGAAGGACGAGCATTGTGTGGACTATGTTAGGAGTAATGCTCAAGGAAGAGGTGTGTTTTCAGTGCAGATTTGAAGGATTCAATTGTAGGAAGGTGGCGGATATGGAAAGGGAGAGAGTTCCATTGTTTTGCTGCACAGTAACCAAACATCCTGTGACCATATGTTGTTGTTCTGCATAGTCTTTCAGGTTTTCTCCTTTTACTTCTTTTTGGGGGCACAAGGGGGACAATTAGCAAACGTGAGACATAAACTGCAAATCTACTCAATAAATATAACTTACCTGGCAAAGATGCATCAAATCCCATGTCCTTAATGGCCTCTACAAGCATCTGTGGTGTAGATTTTTGAAGATCATATTCAATTGTTCCTTTTTCATCTGCTAGAGATATGTGTACACTTCGAACAGCAGGATGTTCGGACAATTTTCCTTGTATTGTTTTGACACACGAGTCACATGTCATACCCTTGATGGAAATCACAGCTGTGCCAGTATTGAAGACTGCAGAATGGTTTTCTACATTGTCCCTATTAACACTTGCATCAAAACCCATATCATCAATCATCTCTGCAACTTTGGATGCATTTGTTACTGATGGGTCATACATAACAAATCCATTTGCATCAGCTAAAGACACTTTTATGTGTTTAACTCCTGGTTTGTCTCTAATGTTGGATTCAATATTTCTGACACATGAACCACATGTCATGCCCTGGATGTGGATTTCACACACTTTGAACACTTTGCTCCTAGATGCTATCTCAGCAAATTCATCATCTGTATGGGAATCAATGTATTCTCCCGCTAGCGTAGCTTCATAGCCCATGTTACTTATCATGTTAGCTATTTGTGCTGGGGCAAGAAGCAAAGGATTGTAGCTCACTGAACCATTATTATTTTCTAGAGACACTTTGATATTCTGTATTCCAGGCTTGTCCTCGAGGTTGGACTCTATGTTCCTCACACAAGAATTGCAGGTCATGCCCTGAATGTTAATTACACAAGTTCTTGGTGCATCAGGCTTGTTCCGAGATGCTATTTGGGCAAATTCATCATCTTTCAGGTAAGCATCAAAACCAAGGTCACTAATCTCATCTCTAATCTGCTCTGGTGAGGTCAGACTAGGGTTAAACTGCACTACTGCCTCATTCAGGGACAAACTGACCTCAATTCCATAAACTCCAGGTCTAGTCACAATACTTCTTTCAATGGTGTTGACACATGACTGGCATGTCATACCTTCAACACGCAAGTGTGCTGTCTGTTCTAGCTGACCCTCTGCCACCTGTGCATTAAACCCCATGTTGTTGATTCCATCTACAACATCTGCGGCTGAAATTTTGATAGTGTCAATCACCACAAATGCTTTTTTCTCCTCAAGGGAAACACTGATGTGTTTAACTCCATCCAGGCAAGAGATTCCACTTTCAATTTTACGCACACATGATTGGCAAGTCATGCCAGCCACCTTAATAGTGACCTTGAGTGTTTTGTCCAGACTTTTGAGAGAAGATATTCCTTGGACGTCGGTGATGGTGGCTCGGAAGCCGAGCTCCTCCACTCTGGCTGCCATGTTTGGTGGATTAGTCTCAGTTGGCTTGTAAATTGCATTAGCCGTCCGCTCTTCAAAGCGTACCTACCAACAGAAAAATAATTGACAAATAAATAAATGGTAAATAGCTAACTTTTAAAAGTTGTTTTAAGTGAACCAATAAAAGCCATGTACCATCTGCTCCATATGGAAACAGTATTTTTACCAGTTTGGTAACATGCTGTTAATTCCATAATTAGTTACAGTGCCTGACATATAATACCATACTGGAAAGATAAAGCTGATATTTCTGTTTGTAATAAACATCAGAATGTAATTTACCAATTACCCATGAAATTTTATATATATATATATATAATGTTTATTACACAAAGCTAACATTTAATTATTTTAAATCATCTGTAACAGCTAAAATAATGAAAGAGGGCCCACCACAGCTTATTTTAACCACTTATATGCACATTACATGCTCCATGCATTTATTAAATGTTATACATATATTTGTTTTCCTGATCACCAAAATATTTTGTCATCCGACTTCATAACATAATCTGAGTAAACTGGCTTCATGGTGTGTTGAAGAGATGGGATCAATGACTGTGAAACATGTGAAAACTCTGATCCTCATTAACACATGTGAATATGCTAATTCAGATTCTCTGTGTAAACAAGATGCCTATTCATTACCATACACTAATACAGATTTTCTGTGTAGACAACATGCCTGTTTATGACCATACTTTAATACAGATTTTCTGTGTAAACAAGATGCCTGTTGATTACCAGAAGCACTTCTTTACCTTTCTTCACCCTTTCCTTCACCTCCAACAATTAATCCCAACATCTGTCGAATACATCCTTTCATGAAAACTAAATAATTATTCAAATCTTTCAAAATCTATTACGAAGATAAAGGACTGCCTGATAAAACTGATACCACACAAAAACCTACCAATGATACAAAGGACTACATGTAACAAAGTTGCTCCCTATAATCTACAAACAGCCTTAAGATCATTAATTTAACTTACCCAAACAATCAGGACAAGATGATGTGCAGTTAGTAACAGGCATAATCTAGAATGAACCAGTTTTGAACAATAGTGCTTTCCTTGAGCCCCTGATGATACAGTACTTTAACCCAACTGCCTACACCCCAGCCATTAAAGTACTAATGCTGACCTCAGCATAGTCTCAAACAATTTTGTTCAAGTCTGTAGATAACGTTGTGAGATAAAATGCTCCTATAGGTATAGAATAAATCCCAAGTGCCTAACTAGTTTAAGCTGAGCTTAAACTCAATTATGTTCCCAGATCTAGGTATTAACTAAGTTATGGTAAAACATTTCTTCACTGTGCCTGGTAATCATGGCTACAAACAAAAGCAACTGATGATTTGCAGCCCTTATGACATACTGAGCAGTGGACAGTCTGCGCCTGCCAGACTGGGGTCTATAAGATGTGCATCTGGACACTGAGTTGTGTGGACTAGAAGGTTACACTGAGAAAGGCTTTGAAGAGAGATGAGGCAAAGATTAATCGTTGTGTGTCAAACTGGCTGATAGCTGGTTTTAATTCATGTCAGCAACTAAAGCTATAACAGACACATTCAGAAAGAAACTGTGTTGGAAGCAAGAAGCAAACTAACAACTCATGCTCTTCTCACATGATGACAAGTGTGTTGCCCCACCAGCCTACCACAATATGGCAGAGCTTAAACATTATGTCTTTGGTCAAATATATAGAATTGTGATCAAGATGCAGGGGAAGGTGGAATTGGTGTTTTACGCAGAGCCAGCAACTAAGGCAAGGGCTAGGCAGCCAGCAATTAAGGCTATATCACGACAAGGCAGTCAGTCCTGTAAACTGATGCCACATGCAGAGAAAGAACAGTGTGCCCGAGACGAGAGCTGAACCCAGGACAGCCAACCCTCACTGTATTGGTGACAGGCCCTAACAGTGGTCGGGACTGGGAGAGATAGGGTGACATATGTTATGTCATATGTATGTTTCGAACCATCAATAACATGTCATGAGAACGTTTTAGCCCTGAACATTCTAAAATAAACTCATGATGATAGCGGGTTTGGAAAAAAAATAATCCATCACTTCGTCTGCTATAACATCCTGTCCCCCAGGCACACTTCTGCCTGTGTTAGATTTAATCACTCCCCTTTAAAAGAAATGCAGTGGTGGTACGAACAGATCAAACGGCCAGTGACAGCAGATAAAAAATAAAAAAAACCATTGGTGATCAGTCCGAGTGCACGGCCTTTGACCTCGAGATATCTCTGCCATCGCTGTCCGAGTATCTAGTAACGGGTCCGGGCGGTTATTATCACTTATCAGGTGCAACCTAACACCTCAACTTGCGATAGAGACTAATGGTCACAATGTCTCTTAATGTCTATGACTATTTCCTTGGGCCGTCACGCCGATTAGCGAGTGATATTCAATGCCATGGAAACACTCCACTGATTCTCTCTTCAGCTGTCTCTTCCAGATGTTCATTAAAATTAAGGTCCACTTATACCACACGCTGCACGTTCTCTCGCTGTGCATGCGTGTCAAACACAGTGGTAGGCTACTTCGTGTAATATAAACTTCTAAAGCCTCTAAACAAACTAACCACAAACTATTTTAATAGAAAATAATCATGAACTATAACAGAAGATTAGCTATTACGATCTCCTTAACTCAGTGAAAATTGAGTGATTATATCAATAATGTATTGTGTTTTAATGATTTGTCCACACACATACACACACAAAGTGTAGGTATAAAACCGCTTCACGTCAATAGTGAAGAATAAAATCTTATCTCTAAAAATGCGATAACAAACCAACTTAAATATGAAGAAAGTATTTTCTTCACTGCTTGATAAAAAAAACTTGCATTGTAAGAAAAAAAAATAAAGCATACCTGAAGTTTCTGATAACCTTTCCTGATCGACATTTTCAACTGGTGGAGAAGAATGCTTAACACTGTCGTCTGCTACTAAGTGCGCGTCCCACCATGCAGCACACAACAACAAACAGCCTCCCCCTCCAGCTCGCTCGTGGCAAATGTTGGGGCTGAAATATTCTCTACATCAACTACTTGACGGAACTCATCGCACGGCCCCAGGGGATCGGCGGTCGGCCAGTCAGACAGCCGTTAATCGTATTGCGACAGTTTCCTTTAAAAAAAACTACAGCTCGCAGTCCCTGGCAGGCGGCCTGTCTTGTCTCTCCGACACTCAAACCCGCCGGTCGGCAGACGACACTGGCTGGGCCCGTGACATTCACATCATATCGTCATATGATTGTGTGGACACTGTGTCAATAGCTGACAACATGCACATATTGCTCTGTCACCATCAGCTGATGTCAGTCATAGTCTGTATTATCCCTCTCAGTCTACAAACACACACGTCCCTCACTCTCTCTCTCTCACACACACAATCATCGCTCTCACCCACCGACCCCCCCCCCCCACCACCACCACCAGTCTGACAATTCTGAACATTTTTCGCTAAAACTGAACATACCCTAATTCCCATCTTCAGTTTTCGCAAAAGGTTGCAACAAGCGGCAAAGTGTGTGTCTGTGCCCCCCGTGCCCCCCTGTGCCCCCAAACATTAATAAGCTGGGAGACTGGCCCCCTCATCTAAGGAAGCGCCTCCTTGACTTGCGGGGCGCTCCCGTGGTGATCTCAACAGCGTGGGGTTTTCTCACAGTGGTCAGAAATATTACTTGCAATTGCTAGTCGCCGTCTTCAGCGGGGCATCCAGAGATGATGCTGAAACTTGCACTCGGGGGGGGGGGCGGGGTGGTGGTGGTGGTTGGGCGAGGGGGAGAGGACTGGATCAGGCGTCAAGGACAGGGGGCTTGTGAAAACACGCAGCAATACACGAGCAAAAGCGAGCCGATCAAACTATCCGACTAACAGGTAAATACATGCACTACTTATCTCTTACAAATTGCTCAACGAGTAGAAGAGAAAGTTAGGTGCCATACACTCCTCCACTATCCCCCCCCCCAAGAGTCCTCAAACCTTTAGTGCCAAACGAGACCTGTCCTGGTTTATAGTCACAATCTTTGGCCCTCGCGACCTCCGACACTCGTCTTCCGCAAAAGCCAATCCTTTGCCACCGTGCTAGCGGTGATCGTTATATTCACTGGCTTAGCAGCGGCCTGCAGGTAGAGACGGAGCTGGTCGAGACAGGTGTACTGCATTGATTCTTACCTGACGGAAAGTGCTTTTAACTTTCAGCATGTGCGTGACTTAAAGCGTCCACCACTCATATGGTAACATTTTATTTTATTGATTTATTTAAAGCCTAATTACAGTCTTGACTCGCAATCTCGCCAGTCCCGCCCCGGTATCTCTCTAGTCCCGCCCCTTGCCATGCTTTGTGATAGAACGCATCCCGCTACCCCATCCCCCCAAAAAAAGGATGTGGATCACATACCCTCTTTATGTCGCCATCCTCGCCTCTCCCTGTACAGGAAAGTGGCGAGATAGCGAGATGGCCCTGTTTCGCTGGTTTATTTCGTCTATAGTTAGTTCCTGTATTCTTCTGAGTGCTATATGTATACTCTGGGTTATTTTCAGTCTAGTTAGACTGCATTGTGTACGCTTCAAATGCACTGTAACAGCTCGTGTTAACATAATTCATAAGAATCAGTCAATAAGCTTACATTCTTGGTGTTTCATGCTCTGTGTCAACTTGCCAACCGAGGTTGCACCGAGTCTAGTGAACCTTCCCTCAGTGTTACGACCTCAAGACAACTAAGCAAGAATGTACTGCGGCTCTACACACAGTCTCCACAACGCCCCGTCCACCTAATTAATCTTTCAAATAAAGTAGTTTGGAGCACTGAGTTGGAAAATAGCCATCTTAAACAGAGCTTAAGGAAACAAAGTACATCAGTTCGGCAACTGGGCGGGCAGTAAATACTTATAATGTGTCTTATCATCCTACCGGCCAGGTGAGTGAGGTTAATTGAGTGAGGTTAATTGAGTCCCTTCTGTCACCGTGCTTGTCGCAGCTGTGGGACAATACTTCCATAGCTAAGGCTAAATAATTTCTTGTTGACAAATCTTATCTTTTACAGGCCCATTCGCTAAAGTCCTATTGATTGGGGAATAGCAATCTAAAATTTACAGGAAAAGTACATTCTTTGAAGGCTTCACAACTAAATTACATTAAAATCGCGCGTGACGCACGCAAACATATACATATATATATATAGAGCAAGTCGGGGACAATGACTTGGCTCATCCTTGTGCAGTATAATTTCCGCAATGATTAGTATTGTCAATGTTGACACGGATGTATAAATAACTATACTTATTTTGATGACCTCAGTTGCAAGCAACAAAACAAAATTCTTTTTTTTACTTCCAGCCTCAAACAAAATGTCAAAACCATTTTTTTTTCGAGATTCCCGATTGGTACGGTCAGGCTTCACTTCCTAAAGACCCCTAAAACTGATCCTAAACTCACCCATATAGTACCCCTATCAAACCCATCCCACTGGTTCTGACATGATGACAATTGTTGGTAAAAAGTTGCTCAGTTGGACCCTGTGAACACCTATCGACCTCACGCGACTGTTTGATCTGTCTTGTCAGCGGTCTAACTCTAACCTCTGGTATCCCACAAGAGTGTCTAACAGGTGGAGGTGTATAGACACATCTAGGCACAAGCGTTCACAGATACTGTAGTTTATTTACTTCATATCGAAGACTTCGTGACAAATGCATTGTGTTTTGTCAGGGTTCACGGTGCTGACTGTATCAGTCTTCTACGGCGGCTGGAGAATGGACTGCTTGCAGTTGGCAACAGACATCTTGAAGAACGGTTGGCGGCAGCAAAACTTCTTCTCAGGATCATGAATTTTACGGAAAAGGGGTCAGTGGCACTTTTAAAAACAAACAAACCTTGACCTCCCCACTTCACAGCTATCACTACCTATCTGTTGTATTTTAAATCATACCCACTGTTGTCCACCGCCCTTTACTTCTGGTAACACACACCATCAGAAGCAAACGTAGGACTGATAGCAGAAAACTGGTACATTCGCAAAATAAGTATATTCAGGGGTTGTTTTATGGGGTGGGCTTGGTACCGGCAGGCTACCCGGAGGGGTTTCCAGGCAGAATTCATATTCAGTAAGGAGATGTTAAATTGGGAAAAAGGCCGTTCCTACTTGCCGTTAAAATGCTTTATGAGCTATGAAGTAGGCCTGACTGCCTTTGAATACAGGAACTTATGCTATCCACGTACAGCTAAACTGCTAAAGCAATCCCGGTGTGTGCGTGTGTACGTGACTCCCCTCATGTAGACTTGTCATTCAAGATGTGAGTCGTCACTATCAAATACCCTACATATATGTAATGTATTTCCCAATGGCCCTATTCACTGTCTTCTGTCCTGCGGCCGTCTCGCTGTGTGCTACCTGAAGCTACACGAAGCAAGGGATGTACCTGCATGCATGTCCCCCCTCCCAACCTATTTTCTATTCAGACTGGTGCATGCGGCCTGTCCCCACAGGGTGGGTGTGTCCGCACAGCGCGCAGTGCCAAACGTGGCTACTGTTATCTGTCTGATCAATCACGCCGACAGTATCTCTTTATTTTCTGTTTATGTCCTACACACTCTCTGCAACACCATCTCATTATTTTCTGTTTATGTCCTACACACTCTCTCCGACACCATCTCATTAGTTTCTGTTTATGTCCTACACACTCTCTCCAACACCATCTCATTATTTTCCGTTTATGTCCTACACACTCTCTCCGACACCATCTCATTATTTTCTGTATATGTCCTACACACTCTCTCCGACACCATCTCATTAGTTTCTGTTTATGACCTACACACTCTCTCCGACACCATCTCATTATTTTCTGTATATGTCCTACACACTCTCTCCGACACCATCTCATTAGTTTCTGTTTATGACCTACACACTCTCTCCGACACCGTCTGGACTCCTGCTGCTGCACAAGCAGATCACCTTTTAGCAGTTCCCGAGTCTCCGCAAATACCATGAATGGAATTCACAGGCCTAGGTCAGCACCGCGACTCCAGCAACCCAACCATCTCAGACAACACCTCTTCCGCAGTTGACATTCATCTCAGAATGACGACTTCACCCATCCATAGATCAATTTAAATATAGTGACTTCAGTCATCAATCACTGTAAATATGGTGACCGGTCATACTTTGATCCACAGAATTCAAATGACAGGCAATCCATTTTTACAATTTACCACTTTCTCTGAATACTTTTTTTATGCCTGTTACCATAATTTTTTTTCTTGAACTAGAAAATATACAGTCAAACTTCGGTTTTCGTTGCCTTCAGTTATCATCCGTTTCGGTTTTCGTCGATTTTTTTCCCCCCCACGAAAAACTTGTCTCGGTTTTTGTCGGTTGCCTCGGATTTCGTCGGCGGGCCCACGTGACATCGCCGCTAATTTTGCAAAAATGCTGTGTGGCATTGTTTCTCGTTGTGTGAGCATGACACCATGCATCTAGCCAAACAATTCCATTGCTTTCCAGTGTTTTGTGCTTTTTTATTGATTGCGAGTGTTAAAACTACAATTATATGTAAGTGATTATTACATATACAGTATTTGGTGTCATGTGTTTATTTTCAGCACGGACCTTCATTGAATGAAGGTCCGTGATTTTCAGCTTCCAAATGTACATAACGGAAGTAAGATAAAATCACGTGCTCAGATCTCATTGTCCCTGTTAAGTGTTTCCTGGTCCTGTTACCAAAAAGACCACGAAGGGAAGTGACCCCAGATAGTGCCTTGATACCTAAGGTCCCTATGGAGGAGGATTCCCCTTCCAAACAATATCTGCACCTCTCGCCATCTTCTATACGCAAAGAAAGGAAAATGCTTAGCATTAAAAACTATATTTATTCTCTATAAAATATGTTTTTGGTATCTATTTTGGAGTGTCTAGAATGAATTAATTGGATTTACATCGATTCATACAGAAATTCGGATAGTTTCAGACATTGCTGATTGTCTTGGAACAGATTACTGATGAAAACTGAGGTTTGACTGTACTTATTTCAATGATTTTTATATCAAGAAACACTTTTAACAGTACATGTTTTGTTTAACACCATATTTTCCCCTTAATTAGGCCTCTAGTTAATTGGTCCATCCTTTATTTAGGACAAATTTTAATAAAACTAAAGCAAACAAGTTCTCTACTTCTTTGAAGACTTGTGTTGCTTAATAGGGCAGTGATTTTTAAATGCTGTTTTTGCCAGGTCTGCCAATGAAGACCATATCTCATTTATTCACTCTAATAAACACAAGCATATTTGATTATATTTGCAATGAGTACTGGACAGTACACTTGATACCTAGAGGGTGTGAAGACTGACTCCCTTAATAACAGGTATACTGAACAAACTTAATGACATTATTTTTAACATTTCGAGTTCAGATTCATACCAACATACTACAAGGAGGTTAGACACTTGTCAACAACGCAGTGTTGATGTTCATTTACCATCAGACAGCTTATCTAGAGTCTGCAGGGGACACATTTTTCCAACTACACTGATTGTTAGAAACTACATTAGGTATTGATGATACATAAATTCAAGTGAAATTGGTTTAGCATATGTCTCTAATTTGCACCTCTTCCTTAAGCATTACTCCTAACACAGTCCACACAATGCTAGTCCTTCTTACCTTCCACCCTTCCGCTCTTGCTACTTTTCTACCCATCTTTCTCTGCAGAATCACTATTTTCTATGTTCCTGTTACTTGATTCCTTTTTGTGTTTTCTATCTTTGCTTTCTGTTTGTCGTCAGTACTGTTGTTTATTCTTCTGTCCCTCGTGTTCTGTCCATTTAGTCCATGTCTCTTCCCCGTGTTAAGCGCTAAGAGCATGCTCTCTTTGAGTGTGAATATGCGCTATACAAATCTTCATTTATTATTATTACTATTATTAAACCTCCTTAGCACTAACCTTAGGCATCATATGGGCAACCTGATTTAACCACAAATGGCGTGTCAAGTCAAAGCACTGCTTGTTGCTGCTTTTACGTAAAATTCCAAGCCCAAGTAACCAGCAACAAAGGTTATTTTGTCTTTTCCTTAGTACGTTTTTAATTGATGACCAGATTTTTCACGACAGAGCAGCTTCTTTTAAATTTTTCTACAAACTTCCAACTCACTCAAGATGGATTCCCCAGGGATCTTTCCTCTGTTAAAATAACTTTCTGTGTAATATTTTGACTCTCAAGATATATTATCAGACATACCTGTACTGAAATAACACCTCTATCTGCAGCCAAAGTCTGCCGAATACGCTCTGCATCTTTGACAGTTGCCATATCTGGAATTCTTAGAACAGCCTGACGCTCCATTTCCTCCACTTCCTCGTTCTTTTCTTTCTTCTGCTGTTCCAAACATAATATCTGATAGTCACGTAGCATTTAAACCTTCTTTTTTAATGTAAATATTTTTTTTATTGAAAAAATACAACTGTATCCAGAATACTCTATCTCCTCTTAATGTCAATCAGATTCATTTTATTCTGCATAGAACTCTGATGCTGCCTTGAAAAAATAATCAAAAAATCGTTTTTCTTCATCAGTGCTAGATCAAATTACATCCATTGATCTGGTGAGGTAATCGGAGCAAGTACTATCAAGGGGTGCAAATGTAAAAATATAAAGCATTGTTAACGGGATTAGCTCCCTTTTATCATGGGGCCAATTATGAAGTGGAAAATAGTAACAAGTGCATTTCCATTTACTGTACTAAAACTAGAAATAGCATCACAAATTTTACACATGGTTGTATTTCAAAGCTCAGTGCTTTACTCTTTCGAAAGTTTTTCTCCTTTTTTAAGCAGTCACAGGGCGTTTTGCTACAATGACAATGAGCAACTTTTTTTGTGTCCAGTGGGCAATTTGAATATGAGAATGTGCTCTAGTTCAATGGTGAAAAAATGAGAAATGAAAAAAGAAGTGGGCAAGTAAAACAATCATATTATATATATATATTATATACTAAGCTATTTTTTTTTATTTTTAAAGACCAACCTGAATGGTTTGTGTTTTTTGCAGATATCGGTAGATATTGGTGATATAAATCTAATCTGTAAATTTCAGCCTCCAAACTCATCCACTGATTATCTGCTAGGATTCGCACTTGCAATCAACAAGCGCTGCTAACAGTGTACTATGTCTCATTAGTGCACCATTCACAATGTTGCCAACAGTCAACACGAAACAGAGAGAGAGAATGAGCGACATTTCAGGTTATTCGGATGCATTTCTCATGGTTCTGAAAAACTGCTACTTTAGTTAGTGGATAATTAATTAATGGATGGGTTTTGGAAGATAAAATTTACAGGTTAAGTTAATATCGCTTATATCTACCAATATCTGCAAAAAAACGAAAACCATTCAGGCTGGTCTTTAAAATAAACACATTTCATTACCTTATTCATTCCATTATAATACTTAAAGAAATTCCAAACAAACCATACACTAAATTTTAGAAAATGCATCCAGTTTTGAAAAAAAAACTAACAGGAAGTAATTCAATTTTCAATTAAGAAAAAAAACTGAATGTTAACTGAAGTTTAAAAAAAATTATGTCACAATAGAAAATGTGTTTTCATACCGAGTTACTGAGTTCTACTAACACACACACACACACAACACACATACAAACACACACATACAAAATAAAAGTTTAGGCACTGAATTGCTACATCCTTAAATACACAAGATTCTATGGAAAAACCTGCTGCAGGAATATTTATCACCAAAATAAGCACCATAATAGTCAGCATTCAAGTAAAATAAAACAAACCTTCAAAACAGAAATATGGATGAATGATCGATTGTGCTCAGAGCAAATCAATAAAATTGTTCAGAACACTTTAGTGCAATAGACAAAAAATGAAAACCATTGTCAGAAATAATAATCTTAATGAAATAATGTTAATGAAAACTAGTGTCAACAAGCAGTTCAACAGTACAAGCAGCTCATGCACTCAAGACAGCAGACTCCTGAAAACCCACTGGTGTTTCATTTGGTACAGATAAAGCAGATACATGCAATTAACTGTGTTAGTTGCTGGATTACATACTGTGAAATAAACAGTAAAACTGGAAAAGAAAAAAATCTGCTATAATGAAAATAAAGAAAAGCAGCACTAGGGACATTGGATTCAAGGTTCACACTGGCAATATTCATTTTACTTATTGGTTTTTAAATGTGTATCCTACTTTCTACTAGTGGTTAATCTTATTTTAATTCTAATATTTTCATTTTATAACTGACATCTTTAAAATACCAAATAATGTTAATGGTTAATAAAAACTTTCTCATTAATCTCAGGCTTTAGTGTGATAGAAAACAAATTATAAATAATGTATTTACTCCCATCAAAGCTGTCTGTAAGAGAATACATGATACATGAGAATACAACTACAAGCATTAAATAATATCTGACCACACTCACAAGAAATACAGAGCACTGATAGTGTGACATCTAGGGATTCCACAAAAGGATAAACAGGTATAGGATGTCATGCAGTCACCCCAATGAAGCAAGTTCTCACACTTGTACATTTGTGTGATCCTACCTCTGAACATGGCTGCATGGTGATGTGTTCCATGTTAGCAGCTGTCCTGGCAAAGTATACACTTACATTCAACACAGAGTAGACAGGTACTTGATATGAGGTGACATAATGGCATGCAATCAAAAATGGCATGTTCTTTAGTTTGAGAGATTCTTTAGTTTGATTAAAAAAATATATATATATAAGATCTTTGCATGCTACGGTTAACTTCAGCAGATTGTATTCTTTGTACATTCACAAGAATTATGCCTACTGAACCATGCGGTGAAGATATTAGTCACACAATGAAACAAAATAGATGACAGTACAGAAGGCAGATGCATAAATTTGTACAAAGTATGCTTTTTGTGCATTTGTCATTTGAAACTATGTCTGCCTTAACTAGAATCTCCTCTGTAATGTATATTTGTAAAAAATAAAAATGAAATACTGAATCATGCAATTTGACAACATATCACTGTTCAGACTATTTTTTCTGAATTAATCCATTTGAGGTGAATATTCTAGTTCTTAATTTTTGGAACAGATGATAATGTTGAAGAGCTGCATCTCTATTGTGAGTGAATAAATTACATAAAAATCACTTTAACTCAAGAAATAAAGTCTACAATTTGTTATATAGGAATAGGTTTTCATGCAAGTGAGCATGTTTTGTGTGTGTGTGTGTTTCGGGGGGAAGGGGGGGGGAATAGTGGAAGATACAGACGACATGCTATGTGTGGATGGGGGTGCATGACATGCTGATGACACGAGGAGGGCGTAGCCCTGTGAACATGTCAGTCGTTATATTGTGAAAACTTTTGATTACAACAGCAGACGATAAGACGCTTGGACCGATCGTGCCACTGACACGAGGTCTGGGTCGGCTTGCACCCCTCTACAGTACACATTGACATAGGACATAGGGCCTACTGTACGTAAACAGGATCGAGCAGAGCATATATGTCACCTCTGACCCTGCGCCAGATCCTGAATCTCTTTCTCCTCCCGCTTTGAAGGTTCGGAGTTAGGAGGGACGGCAGTTGGGGAGATGCTGGGAGGGGTGAGGGTGGGGAGGGGTGGGGTGTTACTACTAACGAGCATTAAAGTCGACAAGTCTCCTATTACTAGAGAGGGCGCCGGCCTTACGTACTGCTTCACCTGTGTGGCCTTATTTCTAACCCAGTTCTGTGCACGTTTCAGACCTATTAACTTTCCTCCGAATACCTTGACGCCTCTTCATAACAGCAGGATGATCGTATGAAGTACTTTTTTTAAGCACGTGAAAAAAATCAATTATTAGATCTGCCCACATCAAGGAAATGGTGAGGGAAAATGCCACGTAATTATGAAAATAAAACTTGCCTACCTTTGACTGAATTGTCTGTCGGAGACAAACGACTATCTTCCTTGTAGGCACACAAGGCCGTAGGAACAAAGCGGGGTTATGCGTGCGTTTGCCCAGACCGCCAGCTGTGTATGGACTAGTGTAAGTATGGACCTTTTCTACTGCGTCTTGTGGATTGGACTTTCTATCTAACCAATCAGAATGCAGGGCATGCAATCACGCGCCTGGATCGTGGTGAGTGGACCTGGATCGCGTGATGTGGACTTTCTGGATCGCTGACTCATTTCCGTGGAATGAGCTAGACTAGAGTGTGTGCGAAACAAAGATTGTTTGAATAAGGGTTTTGTTGAGTAGACATGGACTTGCTGAGTCAACATGGACTTGGAAGTTTGCCAATAGTGACAAGTGGACTTTTCTTTACCGCTAGACACTATGACTTGGCATTCTGCCAAAACAAGGATGGTGCAATGTGTGCTAGCATACCTGTACATCGTAGTGCTGACCAAATCGGGGCCATAACATGTGAAGGGACATGCGTGAATTTATACTTCTATTACAGTATTAAAACTTCATGTATTTGTTAAGACTCCTGATTGTTTGGGTTTATGAAAACTGAAGCCAGTGAACTCTCATGTAGGTTCTAACAGAAATAAAACTGTATTTCTTGCGTTCAAAAACCACGAGAAATTAGATGATGTAAACTGATAGAAAAATATTTTTATCACCCAAGGTATATTTTACAATGTTAATGCTTCTTTTGGAATAATGTAAATCCTACCATGGCAAGATGTTTGGGTCTGCGTGAGTGTGTGTCCATATTACCATGCAAGGTGACAATATATTAATAAAACACTACTAGTAATATTATTAAACAGAAATCAAACCATACTATATATATATATATATATATCACTATATCACACCTCTCCTTCGTTTTCTACACTGGCTACCCATCTGTTCTCACATTCAGTACAAACTGTCTGTGCTGTGTTTTAATTTCTTTGCAGGCTCCTGTCCTGATTATTTCTCTGAACTTCTCATCCCTTACATCCCAGCCAGACAACTACGCTCTTCGTCTGATGACCATATCCTAACTGTTCCTATCACCAGAACAACAACATATCATCACAGAATTTTTGGCTACTGTGCAGCAAAACAATGGAACTCTCTCCCTTTCCATATCCACCACCTTCCTACAACTGAATCCTTCTAATCTGCACTGAAAACACACCTCTTCAATGGGGCATTACTCCTAACACAGTCCACACAATGATCATCCTTTTGACTCTCCCCCCTCCCGCTCTTGCTACTTTTCTACCCATCTTTCTCTGCAGAATCCCTATATTCTCTGTCCCTGTTACTTGGTGCCTTTTCCTTTATTTAGTCCATGTCTCTTCCCCGTTTTAAGCGCAAAGAGCATGCTCTCTATGAGTGTGAATATGCACTATAAAAATCATTATTATTATTATTATATACCTCAAGGACACTTTCCAGAAATCAACTTCAAACGTAGCCACATCCCACCACCATTCTCTTTTGGCCACTCTTCAAACCTAGCAAACCTACATTTCTACACACAACTAGACATAATCTATACTTGGTTTCCCAGTAATGCATACTTTTAAACCCTTGTCAGCTAATATTAGCTTTATATACATAGTTTTTGTGTTCTTATATCACAACATGCATGAAACAGACTATTGGAAAACATCTAAATTTGTTCCGGATCAGTTATTCGCATACACACAGATGCCTTCTGCTGTTTTAGCATTCATTAAAAAATTCCTAAACAGCTGAACTTTTTTGCTAAAATCAAAGTACTACATATCATTTCTGACGTTCATAACTATTTCAGTATTCTTGCCTGCTCAGATGGCTTCACTGGAAAACTAGTACTAGTAGTCCAACCATAGCTTTGGAAGATAACCTTTCAACGTGAAAAGTTGCAAAAGTTGTTGAAGGATCATAAGTGCAAACAAAGCTATTGTTATTACAATTCTGTACAAAAAATAATAACCTGCTTTAATTGTTCCAGTAATTTTATTTGCTCCTACCTGCAGTGATCCACAACTTCTTATTTCATATTTCTGTTTGAGACAGAGAGCAGGCTGTCAGAGACTTGTTTACTCCACTAGCTGGAGGCAGAGAGCCATGACAGATATTTCTAAGAGCAGACAACTTGCATCCGGTTAAAACAGTAAACAAATCAGAGCACACGATAGTTTCTTTGTTTTTTTATACGGTATAAACCCAGGTATTTGACACTGTATTACATCTATAATTATTTCTACATGTAAAATTATTTATATTTTGTCAGATGTCAATGAAACTAGGCGCAGTGATGTCCAGCGGTTTACGAAAGCAGTAGCCGGAAGTTTGACGTGCCGCTGGTCTCCCACCATGACGTTGTCTGAATTTATGCGGCAGTATGTTAGGTAAAATGTGCCTAACTTTGTTATTATCATTTCATCTGATTCTGCCAGACTCACGCTTAAACAGTTACTAATGTTGTTATCTATGACTTTCGTTTGCAAAGCTTATGCTCAGATATTTCAAAGCGAAATCAGCAACTTAGCGGTTTAAGTCAACTTGTTTGTTCTTTTTCGTCATCTTCTTCTGCTGAGCCTTTCTATGGACCTTATTTAGTCTAAAATATTTCTTGGTCTACATTAATTAACTATAATATTTTATAAATGTAAAGCAGCTGTTTGATGTTGCATTGTTTCCGTTTTCTCAATTTTCGTAATTATAAGCCGTAATTATTACCAATATTAGGGCAAGCAACTAAAGTGGCGGAAGGCCAACTAGATTCCATGTCTTTGACTGGACCTTTTATGAAACCTTCTTTAACATACACTTGCTGTTATCTGTTTTATTAATGCTTCCTATTTTCTTTTTCAGCGTTGTGTCACAAGTGGCCAGTCTTTTAATACTGTCTGGCATTTTCTTCATTGGTTTGTTTGCCCTTGTCTTGTTGGTTCTTCGATTATGGGTGCAACGCCGTGCCAGGACTCTCCTGCCTCACCTGAAGGAAGGAGGGACCACTGTAACAATTGGCTTCTTTCATCCATACTGCAACGCAGGTGGAGGAGGTGAACGAGTGCTTTGGACAGCCATATGGGCTATCCAGAAAAGGTTTGATTTCTAACTTTCAGAACTTTTACATCAATAAAGATGGTAATAATAATAATAATAGTGAAGATTTTTATAGCGCATATTCACACTCATAGAGAGCATGCTCTTAGCGCTTAAAACGAGGAAGAGACGTGGACTAAGTAGACACAGAACAAAGGGGACGAAAGAAAACGACAGTACTGACGAAACAGAAAACATTAAAAGGCATCAAGTAACAGGAACAGAAAAATATAGTGATTCTGCGAGAAAGATGGGTAAAGTAGCAAGAGGGAAGGGGGCGGGGTTAAGAAGGACGAGCATTGGTAAAAGGATTTTTTTTTCTTCAGCAGCATACAACAGTTTAGGCCCATCCAAAACAACATTTCTTAAAGGTTTTTAAAAAATTTGAAAAAGTAACTAGATTTCTTTTCAGCCAAACTCTTCTCCTTTTGATGTCATGAAGCTTGTCTGCTATTGTCTTAGAATAAAGAATGAAATATATACAAAAAATGTACCGTTATTTATCACTTTATTAAAAATTTTTAAGTATATGTTGCCTGATTATCTAATTTAGCATTTAGTGTTTTGTTTAATACTTGTAGATATCCCACAATTCGTTGTGTGGTCTATACTGGTGACATAGAGGCAACACCTGCAGAAATTCTTGCAAGGGCTCAGGAGCGTTTCAATATTACACTTCTAGACCAAGTGTGTTGCATTTACTATATGCTGTTATTTTACCTTCCTAATTGTAATGTGAATAATAACTAGAAACCAATATTGTCAGATTCTAGCCACATTTTGTTACCATCTTGAACTTATACAGGCTTCTGCACACTACATGTTTGCTAATGTTACCATTTCAGTAGGTATGAAAGTGTATGTGTGCACGTGCGAAACTGAGAATATTTCACATTATCAATCTATTTTCAAAGCACAGTATAGTGCAGATTTGTGTTTTAAAATATTGGCATATATGTCCAGATAAAAGGATGCAAAGACAGAATTAATCACTTAATAAATAAATAGATAATCAGGGTACTCCAAAACTTGCAGTCTTATTCTAATCGTTTATTTAAAAGTGTAGTAATATTTATTTTTATGTTATTAATATTTACCAAACTGTTTTTGTCTTTATTACAGGTTGAATTTATCTTCTTGCAACATCGTGGCTGGGTGGAGGCTTGTAAATATCCCTGCTTTACACTGCTGGGTCAGAGCCTTGGTTCTGTGGTCCTGGGCTGGGAAGCCATCATAGCATATGTCCCTGATATCTACATTGATTCTATGGGCTATGCATTCACTATACCCATCTTCCGATTTTTTGGTGGCTGCAAAGTAGCCTGTTATGTGCATTATCCCACTATCAGGTAGTGATGCTAAAGTGCAAGTACATTAAGTTAAAAAAAAGGTCATTTTACAAATAGGATGTCAGTTCTTTCTTAATAATCTCACTGAGGCAACAAACTTTGAAAGATATTGTAATGTTAATACACATGAAACACAGAAGTGCAGAAGTAGAATGCATGCTTAAGTTTACAGGCGGTGATGTAAGACTTGCAGATTTCGTGAACGTCTGAATTTGTCCTTTTTTTGAATTATTGCAAATATTGCTAAGTAATAATCTTTTTTAGGGAAGTATGGAACAGCTTTCATTACTGTACTTCACAAGTACTATTACTATTGACAAAGTTGCAGAACTTAAATGTCGAAATACTTTAGTGATTCAAGTAGTAATTTGCTTTGAATTTTTTGTTTGGAATTTATTTTGCTTCCAGACTGAAGTTTGTGGGAATCTGCTCAGTTGTTTTTTAATAGATATATGAATTTAGGCTACACCACTTATTAGCCAGCAAGCATGTCCGTACATACATCTGGGCACTCACCCTAGTTAGCAAACATTAGCCCATGCACATAGTCACACATATTTATGTGGTACAGAAGCATAACCAAATTTGTAATGGTGTTTAACAATCTTCCTTGTCCTCCCTGGCTGGTAAGATTTTCTGACAAATGCTTTTCTTCCTTTCCTTTCAACAGTACAGATATGCTGGAGAGAGTGTCACAAAGAACTCAAGCTCACAATAATATATCTTTAATCACGAACAGTTCCTTGTTGAGCAGCATAAAACGTATTTATTACCGCCTATTTGCTTACCTGTATGGCGTTGTGGGCAAACGTTCGCAAATCATCATGGTCAACTCAACATGGACATTCAATCACATCTTGCATCTGTGGAGGGCACCTTCTAAGACTCACATTGTGTACCCTCCTTGTGATGTGTCAGAGTTTGTCACCATGCCCCTCACTCAGGAAGTTCCCTCAGATGAGAAGAATATCATCAGTGTTGGCCAGTTCCGGCCAGAGAAGGACCATCCTCTCATGCTTAGATCATTCAAAATGTTTTTAGAGGACACCCCTACGGAGGCGAGGCCGCACTACAAGCTACTGTTAGTTGGAAGTTGTCGTAATGACGGGGACATGCAGCGTGTTGCAGACTTAAAGAAACTTAGTGAGGAGTTGTCCATTCAAGAGAATGTTGTCTTTCATCTCAATGTCAGTTTCTCTGAACTGAAACAGCTGCTGGCTTCCTCTGTGATCGGTCTGCACACAATGTGGAATGAGCACTTTGGAATAGGTGAGACTGATTTTCGTTGTTTACTCGCATTATCAGTGAAAGAATTTAATGTGATGGGTGAAGCTTAAATTATTTTAAAAAATTATGTTTATGTACATATATGTGCATGTGTTTATGTCGTGTGATGACATGCATATGTGTGTGTGATCATGGATGATACTCAACAGTAGAGGTTGACCACAAGACAGAGTTTACAAATTTATTTCTGCTTTCGCAATTTTCTGCAGGAGTGGTGGAGTGTATGGCATCTGGAACCATAGTCCTTGCACACAACTCAGGGGGTCCAAAACTGGACATCGTCATTCCATACAACAATTCTGCGACAGGATTTCTGGCCAGCACTGAGGCAGAGTATGCCAGAGCTATGAAGATAATCTTTACCATGAATTCAGATAAAAGTCTTCTGATTCGGCAGAATGCCAGAGAGTCTGTGGCTAGATTCTCTGAAGAAGAGTTTGAGACTAATTTTTTAACTGTGATGGAGCCATTGTTTAATCAGAGGATTAGATAAAATTAGCCTGTGCAGCAGCATGTTGAAATTGTATTTAATTTTGGTTGCATTAAACTTACCATTAAGTGTGGGTCTCCGTGAAAAAGGTGTTTTTGCTTGAGTGATTGCTTACATGCATAGAAACACTCTGCAAGCTGCCTGTTGGAGGAAAGCATGTGTTATCTGTGCTTGAAAACACAGTGTACATTAAATCTTGCACAATAATGCATGTCGCAAGTATCTATAAACTGCTTGGGAAGAATTGTTTTTTTTCCTATGCTTTCTCTGTGGCTGTTGGGGAAATCTTAAAGTACGCCAAGTCATAACCCAAATGTATAGTCTTGAATGACTTTTTTTTTTTTTTAAGACAGCTGGTATGCGAATGAAACTGTTTTGCATTCAAATATTCAAAATACAAGCACCAGAAGAGTATTGTCCCTTTATTGTCTAGATGATTTGAACCCATGCACTTAACAATAAAAATCAAAAATGTGAACTATTAAAGAAGAAATTAGCCTTGGGTTTGTATGTGTGCACATATGTTGAATAGACATCATTTTTATGCACATGGCAACATGCAAGTCAGGAGGCAAAACAACAACAGTGATGATAATGGATAATTCCCCATATCACACATCCAGGCCTGAGTGACGTGCAGTACATTCTTGATTTCAAGCAGCAAAGTCATAAGCTTAGGTGTGAAAAGTTAATGTTTGACTTGTTCTCATGCAGGAAGTAATTTCAAGAAGATGTATGGCGGGGGAGGGGGCTAGCAAGTTCCACAACCGTGGTGAATGAGTTGAGTGACTTTTTTACCAAATTAATTTTCCTTCCCTGATCGTCAAAAGCGACCAAAAAAATATGCAACTATTGGAAAGCCCGGCAAGAAAGGGTTAAAACTGCAGGTCAGGGGACAACCACTGGGGTAGACTGCAGAACCTCATTCTTTCTCCAAGTACAGTTGGCATGACCAGTAGCACATATCTACAGCTACCTTCAAAACATAGGGAACATAAGCCAGGAGTCCGTGGAAATTATAGTCTTGCTGTGCGAGTTTATACGTGAACAGGTTGTCCTTCTCATTGTGCACCTCATCGAAGTCAAAATCTTCCTGGAAAGCTATGTTGAGGGTCTTCTGGTAATCGTCAATAGTGTCCTTTAGGTACGGGTCCCGTAGCAGCGTGATACTGCAGCAATAGGTACAAATCTTCTCATACAGCAGGTCGTGGTCCTTCTTAAGGCCACCCACGGCGTCCATGAAGTGCACCAGCTCGGCCAGTCGCTCTGCACTCCTGTCCACGGGAAGTCCTTTCTTGGGCAGGACCTGCGCCGTCTCATACATCCGGCGGAAGAGAGCCACTGTGTTGTGCTGGGGTGGCACGACCTCCGGATAGGTAAGCTGCAGCAACTTGATGGAGTCAATGAAACTCTGGCGTCGTTTCTCGAACCAGTCGGCATACTGGATGCGGATGCTGTTGAGGCGACACATGTGGCGAGAGATCTCCTTCTTCAGCCTCTCCAGCTCCATCATCTTGACCTCGAATGACGTCATGTGGGGTTTGTCCCGCGCCGTGTGCTGCAGGGGCGTCATGGAACCCGGATGTCGGTAGGACCGCGGTGTCCAGCTCATGGTTGGCCCGTTCTTGTGTCAGGAGCAGATGTCTCAACCTTGCTGAGGGCGTCTGAAAAAAAGTGTTTCAGTCAACCTGAAATGGGTATTTCTTTCTGGTGATTATTATAAGACAAAGTTCCCCCCCCCATCTCCCTTAGTGCAAGATGCAGCGTCTAGTGTACTGATATCGAAGCAGTATGACTAGTTTTCAACGTTCCAAAACGTGAGGGAAGTTGATGTGACTGGACAGAGATTATCTGAAAAGTACTTTGCTCCCGCATATTGGCTCCTAACAGAAGATGTAAGGATACGAGGAACTAACTAAAACACTAACTTTGTAGGTCATAATAGTTGTAAAGCATTGATCAAATGGGAGCTACAATAGGTGACAGGAGAGAAAACAAAATTCGCGGTCAAAAGGTTGTCTGGAATGTCGGTCATCGGACACCTGTGTGCAGTGCAGTGTCTATGATCTCAAAATCTTATAATAGCGAATTCCTCGTTGCCAAGCAGTCTGAAACGCTGGTTAAAATAATTCCAGTTTCACCTCAATAAATCTCAGAAATGCTCAAGCTTTCTTTTTATGTTTAAAACCTTCCCATCCCCCCTCCCCCCCTGTCACTGCGCTACTTCCTCGAAAAAAGAGGGGGCCCGTGATTTATACCTCCAGTTTCGTGCCATTTGCCTGGGACTACAGGCAGTCTCCAAAATGTAAAGCGATTTCATGGACCAGGTGCTGACTAGCGGAGTGCTTTCCTAAGGTCCCGGCATTAGAAGACTGACATTAAACAGGCCTCTCAATGGTTTGCACTTCGCCGCCTCTATATGCAAGCCACACAACAGCCTGGGGTCAGATGTCAACTGTGATATGATTGTGTTCTCGGTCGCTTTCGAAAAGGTCTTTGACAATGTGAAGCGGTACTGCACTGCGCGAAGCACAACATGGCTATCAAATATCTCTCAGTAAACAGAGCTGCAAAGCAAGGGTACATTCAATCTTTGCTTTTCTTTTGGCAGAAAACATTTTCTACATGTTCTGGGGTTTTTGTGCTCCTTATCTTTTTAACAGTGGGGTCCTATATTAATAGTTCTAGTCTCTACAGCAATGATAATTAAAGATAACTCTGACATATTTAGACTTTGTACATTCAAATATTAAACCTACCTAACGCTGAAGCATCATGGACTGTATGCGAGTTAGCCCGGTTGCTAGACAAAAGCTCGATCAGTACGAGTCAGTAGTTCGCCACCCTATCACAGTCTGACAAAAGAGGAAGCAGACTAGTTAGCAACAGGTTTGCAGCCTTTTGATGTGGAGTGATGCGAGACCACATCCATGAACTTTCCTTCACGGTCTCTTGTAAGCAAAGCTGCAGGAATCCTGTTGGGCAGCGATCACAATCTTTCCCCCTTTCCCTTCCTCGTCTCCTGTGATCGAATACATCCTGTTTCTTTCAGGATAGAAAAATATGTGAACAGATGGAGACAACTGATAATACCAAATGGCCACTAAACTTGAAAGACAGGGGTTATATTCGCTGTCATGTTATTGTCCACTCATAGAAATACAGTCATTTTATTGGAAGGACAACATCCTAGGAATTTCAGATTTTCGTACCTTGAGTGTTCAAACAATCCTGCAGGTGTGCGACCAAAAAATTATTGACCATTCCTTGCAGGTGTGCTAACAGCCTTGTTTTCTGTGTATTTTTTCTTTACGAGAGATATTTTAATACACTTGAGTTCAGGCTATGATTTGATCGTGACAATACCTGTCAATACTATTACACAGATTTCATCGTAGATAACAATTTAAACGAGAAGCTTTCGAGATATGATGTTTTACTCTTATGGATTCCCAAGTCAGACGACTTTAAACTTTTACTATCACTCCAGACCTCGATCAATCAGAAATGCCAACATTTTCCCGATACTTCACTAAAAATGCTGAATACTGTTTACTGTTTTTTTTCAATCTACCCTCTATAGTCCGGTTAGATTGTTCGGGGTCTTGTCCCTTATCCTTCCTTTCTTTGCAATTAGTAGCAACCAGTACCTGCAGTGTCCTGAGCTTGCACCATTGATTCTCTCCTGTCAACATTTCACTGTGAATTCCCATCACGTAATGCTCAAACAGCACGTGCAGGATATGGCACGACAGGTCTGGCAATGAGTGGCCATCTCACTCAAGCTCCAGATTCTAGCAAACGATCGACAAGACGGCGAGGGAAACAGGCTGGCGTGCAATATTCCTTCTTCATTCGATCTTTCCTTCATGAGTGTTACGAGTCTTCGTGCTGTCCTCCAGCACTAATGCAAATATTCTCTGGCGATATGTTTAATCCAACGCTTTCTTCTGAAAGTCAAGACCAAAACGAGAACAGAGAAAGCGACGGGGGGGAAGGGGGGGGTCTCAGAAGGCATTCCAAAATACAGGGTTCTGAAATCACAGCAGGAACCGAGAAGAGGCTCTCAGAACATGCCAGGACATCGAGAACAGATTTTCAGAACACACCAAGATGCAGGAGAAGGTTTTGAGAACACGTCCAGACACAACAGTTTTTCTGAACACGTTCGACAAGACACAGAAAACAAGTTTCTCTGCACATATTTACCAGGAGTGGGAACGCGTACAGTTAGAACATCGCATGCAATATTGACTCTAAAGCACTAGAATCCCCAGAATGATGGAGTTTTGTAACAGCCATTCCCTGTTGTTTATCATGTAGTAAATACGAACACATCCTTTACTGATGACAATAGTGATATTCACATTCACACGTGTTCTTAACTTACTGATGACAGTAGTGTTAATTACTAATAACAGCAATTCTATCGTTTATCTTCCTTCATTTTCCTGTGACATATCGTCGTTAATATTATCCTCTCATTGCCTTCTTTCTTTCCCTTCTCAAGCTCCTTCTGCCATGGTGAACCAAAATAATCTTTAAAACCCTCTGTGAATTAAGTCATTTCAGGGTTGTAAAGAATTAGAAGTAAAACCTTCTATTGTATTGCATTCACAGTAACATTTGTACCTGAAAGATTGGTAAGAATTCTAGCCTGCAACATTCTTTTTCTGCCTCACTCTTTCTACTTTCCTACCGCCCTTCGTTTTAATTAAATAAGCTGCATGTGCAGCACACCAAGAATTAAAGCACGAGAGAATTACACAAGGTCATTAAAGAGAGGGGGAAAAAAGAAAAAAAATCTTGTTAAGCATTCGCACTGATTATTGTGTGCAGTTGACAGGGTTGTTTATACCGCTTATTGTGTGCAGTTGACAATCGCTATAATAAATAATTCTGGTAACAGCGGCTGGTGCTACACAAGAGAAGTTGCGGCCAACAGGCGCTGTGAGGACTTGTGTGGAGCACACGTGACAGGAACGAACCCCACCCCACCCCCCTCTGAGTGACAGTTAATAGAGTCCCGATGTGTTCATTGGAATATTGGTGATTATTCTGGACGCCGCCTTTCAGAGGATTATTTATGTCCAAAGATTAAAACAAAAAGCACCGCGGGTATATTACCTCAGTATGACCAGAGACAGTGTCGACAGATTATTTCAGTCTGTGAGCCAACAGATCTGAAGATAACAAGGACGACGAAAGTTTTAACAATTGACAAAATTCTACAAAGCTCGTAGAACGAAAAGGACGAGAAAACGATTGTTTCTAGATCATGACACATTATCTTATCTATGGTCTTCTGCCAGTATTTTATCCATCGTCTTCTTCCAGCATCTCACCAATCTCTTCTATCACTACTTACACTACTGGCTATCCGCAATATGATATAACTGACATAATGAAAGAGTCTGACATCACCTTTACTGGACCGTGGAAAGTGTTTGGATCCAATGGTATCCATGTACCCGAGGTATCAGCAATTTCTTTATGGAAAAGTCCCTACCAGTTCTGTACTCGCTGTTCTGGGTATTCGCTCGACTTCGAAGCATATGGTCTGTGTTATTGTCTGCGACAAAGCCTGGGTCAGAGTTTACTTACTGAGGGAGGCCTTGTATCAACATCAACAAATATTTCCTTTGTTGAAAGCATAAAAGAAAGAGACCCATGTTTTTCTTGTTAACTGATGACGTGTCAGTCGTGTAGATCTCACCGTTCTGTTACTTTTTTGTTATTTTAGTGGTCATAATACTTAGATAATATTTATTTCAAAGAAACAAGTACATGAGCAGGCTCACGTGTCTAGGAGCGGGAAGAAAAATAAACAAGTGGAAACTCGCTTGACACAAAATGACCAGGAGATGTACCTCGGGTGGTAGGAGGAAAACGTGCTGTGTCCAAGCAGATTTTGGCGGGGTGGGGGTGGGAATAACCTCGGGAAATAGAATATAAGGGGTGTGAAAATGTCATTCAAGTGCATAGTTTGGGTTATGGCAGTGAAATTGAAAAATACGGCACAGAATGAGGGTATGGCTGTTATGGTCGATCTCGATTAATTATAAACTGACAATACTGAAAGGGGTTTGGGGCATTAACTTTCGAATTTTCAGGCAACTAAGCAACTTAATTAATTTGAAAAAAAAACTGTTCACCTTATTCTAAAAGTACATTCACATATGCCACGACACTCGCCGTTTTCAAGGGGCTGTTCTTGATAAGTAGTGTAAAATAAATTTCTCCCTTTCCGGGGTCTCCCAGTAAATACCTGCCGGTCCTAGGGGCAGGTGTGAAAAGACCATGCATATGAAAATGAGGGAGCAGATAGAGGAGAGGTGCTCTTGACATGGAGCATATTCCGTTTAAGTCGTGAAACCTTTCACCGTTGTTCCATATTCCACAACTTAATTACTATCACTAATAAACAGTCTCTACACACGCTTTTCTTACAAATGTAATAGAGGATCATAATTCAGCAAAAGAACAGCTAGAATCAACATTGGTGGGGCCATGACATGAAACTCTCAGTACGTGAAAGGCAGGCACGAAACAAGCACTTGGGCCCTTTGATAAGAGATCATTAATGTGAACATTAGGGGGACTGGTGGCTAGCACCCAGTGTCGACTACAGTGCACACTACATGAAAGGTACGATAAGATGTATACATAGGCAGGTACAACCACTTCGTGTTTAACATGTCCACTCCATTGCCAGTTCTCACCCGACATTCTGTACCAGATTTACATTTACTGAAGAATATACCAAATCAAAGTTCACGATAAGTTCTAAGCCCGTGCTTACTTCAGTGTACAGCCTCAAGTGAAGCCTCATTTACTTAGTTCATCACGAGCTTAATGCCACTTGCCGTTTATCTTGGCGACTCTAGCATCGCCATCACATCATCAGATGTTTACCAGTTGAGTTGGCCATCTTGTCTCTGCCCTCTTTATACTTGGCTTGAACACGGAATGTAAATTACATTTATTTGTAATGCAAAGACTTTTGCCTCACTTGTTTTCCAGTTGACACGCTTTAAGGCTACATTGTGACATCGCTTGCTCTCAGATGATTGTATTAAGGATGAACAGCCCTTTAGTTGTACATCACACACACACACACACACACACACACACACACACACACACACACACACACACACAACGATCTGTAGCAACTCTATTTCGCTCATAATAGTCTTCACACACCTGATGACTAGTATGTTAGGGTCACTAAGGTCGTCACCCATGATCTCATCACAACACAGTTAACCGTTTTGTTGATTGCTGACATGATATATCAAACTCGAGCTGTTGTTTAGCATGTCAGATTTACGGCTGATTGTCCTGAACTGCCCAGCAATTTGAGCTGGTACAGGTCGGGTGGGCTATACATGACAATACCTCAGTCTAACAGCTGTCTACCCTCTGTAAGACACCCGAGGTGAGGCGGGAAGTACAGTACCCGTGTTTGCAAGGCTAGATACCATTAATTATGACAACTGAATGGGCTCTACAGGCCACCTCGGCTAGCAGCGAAAGTCGGCGGACTTGTTCCACGAAGACCCAGTTACCTATACGCTAGCTTTCACCTGTGAAGTTTTCCATGGCAAGTTGGTGCAAACTCCTTCCCATTCCCCCGAAACACTTTGTTCTGGAGCTACCTATACTGATGTACGCACGCACGCACACAGAGGTTTTGTCCACACAGGGAAGATCAGTCCCTAAATTACATCACCTTATTATCGATCATCTCTACCTCGTCAATCAACACCTTTATTTAAGGAGTTTTGTTTATTCTCTTGGTGACAAGAAAAAATACTAAAATAGGTAAAAGATATTTTATGAAGTAATTCTCCCTCAGTTCCTCCTCCCATTCCTCTTTCAAGGCGAACACCCTTCCCCACATTCCCTACAAAAAGTGAAAGATCAGGAAAGTGCCTCCTGACTTCAGTAAGTTTCCTTGTTGTCTAGTACTTGGAAAAGATCCAAGGATGTAGCATCAATGCTTGCCAATGACATTTTGTCCGAGTCCTGTGGTAGACTTAACCTAAATCACCAATGGTCATGGTCACTGTTGACCTGTGGTAGACTTAACCTAAATCACCAATGGTCATGGTCACTGTTGACCTGTGGTAGACTTAACCTAAATCACCAATGGTCATGGTCACTGTTGACCGCGCGGTGCGCAGAGCTTCCAAACTTGATGACGTGTACCTCAGGAATGAACAATCTTCTTTCATCAGTTGGCTGCGATTTCAAGAAAGCCAATCAAACCCTAACTCACAAAGATTCTAATTATCGTTCTCCGGGTTTCTGAGGACTGTTCTTTAGGCTGTAAGCATGTGTGGCCCAAAGACGTGAAAGACTTCAGCAATTCCTGATTTTATATATCTACATAAAAGAAAGTTGTTGGTCACGCAAACCTTATAAATCAGTTATTTTTACTGGTTTGTTACAAGAACTGGCCTTAGCGAGCGTGTGTTTGCACAAAGATAGATACATCAATCAAATAGAGGAAGAGAGAGAGAGAGAGAGACGTTTACCTGATTTTGTCGCCTGATTTACATGTTTTGAAAAAGTGAGGCACACACCTTACACGTGGAGCTCCATAGTTTGACTCCCGCACAGGACGAGGTGAACACTGGTCTGACTAGCACATTGTCACTTCCCAGACCACAAACAGTTATCTCTATACCCAGGCGATATGTCGGCACCACATACAGTCAGGACTCAAACTGACCCCTTTGATTCGTCTGTCGCTACGCACAACACATCTTATGAAGGGAGAAAGTTTGTTGAACCCTTTCTGCTCAGACAAGCCGCATGTCCACCCGACTATTGCTAGCAACGTTCGATTGCCTATAGGTACCCAACAAACCTCTTTTCAGCACAAATCTAGCTCCTGTCAGAAAAAAAAATCAGTCACTATATGCGGAAGCTTCTTTGCGTGGTGAGATAGAAGTGTCACGTAAGTTAAGACGGGAGAAAAGACAGGCCAGGTAAAACATGTAGCTAGTCACCTTGAAAGAAGTTCTGGAGGAAATGAATAGAAAATCTCCCAGTCCGCGCCATACCTTTCCACACACAGCCAAAGTGTTTACAGACATGTTAGACAAAGTTTGTTTGACATCGGCACCCAGTCTTTTCAAGACCTCGTCAGAGCCAGTTGAGAGGCGGGCGGCGTTACGGTTGAGTTGATATTAGTGTGAAAGTGAACCCCCCACCCCCTTTTATCTCCTGTCGAGACTGTCACCTTCACATTGCCGTCGACAAAAGGGTTTGTGATAGGGGAATACAATCACGTGCTAATGCTAAATACTTTTTTTCATATCTTTTTCCCATTCACTCACACTTTGTCGTGTAGGCCTATATGTCAAATATTAATCCAGCAGGTATGCAAATCACAAATCACAGCGAATTGTTGGACGATCACAAAGAGAGCTTAGCGGGAAAGCGAGCCAGAGTTCCTCGCTTGACCCCTGGTTGTCACTGACTTATGTTGTCAGTGACTACACGATACGAGAAATAAATGAGTCCATTATTTTTATTTTCCTCGGCAGAAATAACACGCCGTACCCTTTCTTAGTAATCCATCGGGGCTGTGTCCGAACAGTATGAGGATCTTTAGTGTGCTAATGAAAACGATCATTTAGACAAGGAAGATACGGGTAGATATACTGCACAAGGAAGCCGCACTCAAAATTGTTTTTTTTCCCCCCACTACGAATCAGGCTGAAAAATTTTACCCAATCAAAAAGCGTTCGTAGACACTGGGGAAAAAATATCTTTGTCTGACCTTCAGTGAAGATGCCGTGGTGCAGTTAGAGAGGGGGGGGGGGGTTATTATGTAGAGAAGCGGTTGGTTTGATTCTTATTAGTTGTTTTTACCGTTTTTATACGAGTTTTCTTTTCTTTTTTGCTTTATTCCCACACTGGAGTTTTATTTTTGTTTGTTCCTGAGATTTTTTTGAAAACTGTAGTTATTGCACGAGCTAGCTTTTAAAGTTAGTTTTAGTTATAGGACTTGTCAGTGTTAGGTAGTTATTAGGGCTTGTGCATACAGAAAAAGGGTGTATCTAAAGGACTTAATCCATCAGCAACCTTGGCACCCAGCAAGCTGACTTCTTGTTGAAGCCGAAATCATGATGGATGATCCTGTGAAGACTTGTAGAAAGAATTCCCAGCTCCATCTCCATGATGGTCAAATGGCCACCGTTTTCCAGGAACTCACGATCTTTGTCGACATTGTCTGGGTCTCTTGGTGTCAAAGACCTTGGTACCTAATGTTCATCACAGCTGAAATGACCACTGAGAAATCGCCGAAACCAGTCTGTGGCAGTCGTTTTAGTTGGTGCATCATTGTCATAAGTTCTTTCAGCTCCTGCAAACTTTCAACAGCCCGAAAGCCATGCAAAAAGTAATGCAACATGATCACTTGAAAGTCATGCGCTGACGGATCACTTGGTGCATGAACTTGCTTCTCCTCTCCATCCTGGGAAAGCTAGGGAGGGAAAAATTATGGAAAAAAATCTGGAAACACCCTGAAGAATCACTATCAAGTCTAAGTACTAAACTCCTGGTGAGAGTAGAACATCTCTCGTACAAGCCCTATAATTATTATTCACAGATTCTAGGAACTTTTCCATGTGATAATTTAGAAAGACTCTGGAAGGCCTTTGCTAAAACGGAACCAAAAGCTTTAGTTATTGATGACAGTAAACTCAGCATCCAAGAGTGCCTCATTTAAGTAATGGTACCACTCAAAAGCTCAAGGAACACAATATTACTCAACAGCCGAGACTACAGTGGATCCATCAAGGTGCCCTCTATAACCTGTATTTGTCAGTAAAATCATGGGTGCCCTTTATCACCTGTTCTTCACATTCTGCTCTACACATGCAAGATATGGACTTTGCTGATATGTGCAAGCTTTTTTTTTTTTGACTTAGCACAATGCTCTAAAACTACCTTTAAAGTTACATTGCAGGGAGACTGATGCTGAGGTTGATGGAGGAAAAACTGTTTGTTCAGCAAAGGAACAGACTGAGGTAACAAGCTACTCAAGAAAGATGTCAGCCTTGTCTCAGCAACTGCATCCACCTAATGACCTATATGGGCTGAGCAGCAGATGCCAGCTAAGGGAATGGTCAAATAAATTCTGAAAGTTAATGTAAATTCTAGATACAAGCGTTACTGGAATGCTTTTTAGTGTTATTTTGAAGTTGTGGATTAGTCAGTAAGTCATGTATGCTGTCTTTAAATAGGGAATGTAATTCCTACAATTGAATCCTTCAAATCTGCACTTAAAACGCACCTCTTCCTTGAGCATTACTCCTAACACAGTCCACACAATGCTCGTCCTTCCTTCCCCACTTCTCTGTTCTTGCTACTTTTCTACCCATCTTTCTCTGCAGAATCACTATTATCTTCACTCATGTTACTTGGTCCCATTTTGTGTTTTCTATCTTTGTTTTCTGTTTGTCGTCAGTAGTCGTTTATTCTTCCGTCCCTCGTGTTCTATCCATTTAGTCCATGTCTCTTCCTTATTTTAAGCGCTAAGAGCATGCTCTCTATGAGTGTGGATATGCGCTATAAAAATCATTATTACAGTAATCCCTCACTTATCGCGGGTGTTCCGTTCCAGGCCCACCCGCGATAAGTGAATTTCCGCAAAGTAGGGACGCTATACTGTTTTTAGTAGTTATACATTATTTTAAGTCTTTATAAACCCTCCCAACACTCTTACACATAATCCTTTCTCATTCCCTTAATAACTTTTCCCATAAAAATGTTTTAAACTCTTAAATCTAGATACGTAATTTAAAAAAATTAATATGGGTAGTCACCATTGAAAATACACCATACAGCTAGAATGATAATGATTAATTAGCTTAACAGTACTGATGACGATGGCGATGAAGATGAGATGAATGCCAAGAAGGGCATTAATGCTCTTCTAAAGGCACCACTTCATCAGGTGGTGCGGTATCTTCGACCGGACGTAACTTCTACTACTTCCTCTAAAGGCATAGGCGTAACAGATCTCTTCGTGCGAGTTATGAACGATTGGGTTGCATGGCAGGGCTTGAATACATTCAGTCTCTAACGAAAGTTTCACAAATAACGTACACAACACCGCAGATGAAAACTACGCACACGTGACAGTCGGATGCTAACGGGAAATGGAAGAGCTGAGAGAGGGGGTAGCTGCGCACAGCGAAAGAAAACAAGATGCGACGGTTACTGAGCCAATCAGCGACTGGGAAACATTACTGTACAATACGTACTATGTATGTGCAAAAATACTTTAGACGGAGTACCGTAAAAACACACAAAACAGCGAAAATACCGCGATAAATATTTTACATATAATTTTTTGAAAACCCGCGAAGCACTGAAGCCGCGTAACATGAAGCGCGAAGTGGCGAGGGAACACTGTATTATTTTGTAATAATCATAAACAGGACACAAGCATTTTAAGTGCCATTATACTAAAATTTTATATACAGACTCTAAAGGAATTCTTTTTTTAAAGATAGAGGAAACCAAAAGATTCAAATTGCAGTAGTACCAATATATTATTTATAGCTGCATAGCTGACACAAACATGTTTGCTGACCTTCTTTGTTAGGTACAATGATTGAAAATATAGCATGCCAGTTTGCACACACACACACACACAAATTACATTCTTTTTAATTTTTTGGCCACACTAAATAAACAAACTGCCTTGGGCATCATTTATAAACATTCTCATGCAGCTCAGAATTTTATACGTGATAAGACTTCTGTATTTTTGACAGTTTCAAATCCAAATCAGTTTTGTCATGTCTTCTAATCCTAAGCAAACAAGAAAATAATCAAGTGCAGAAGACTTAGGTCTAAAGTGATTACATGTTTATGTTTTTACACATACATATTAGCTGCTGCTCCCCTTTCCACAGCAATTTTCTGATTAAGATTCAATCAAAACAACAATAATGCTGATATACTGGCAATATCCTCATAGTTTGATAAGACAAGTGCTTATCAGCCTTTCTGATTAGTTCTGATTAGCCTACCCCAACCAAAAAAAAAAACTAATAAAAATATTGCGCAGCAGTTTCCTAGTATCCAAATAATAAACAGAAGGCTCATTTCTTTGACACTCATGTGAAGACTCCAGCGATGTGGAAATAATGAAATTTAAACAAACTAATTGCCTTGCAAAATTTTCTGGAAGCGATTGGCTATACTGAGTGAGGTATCAATAAACCTTTCAACACAGTTCGTCATGCATGTTTCAGTTCGAGAATCCAGTTTGTCACGCGGTTTCTCTAAACACTGCTCCCAGCACAAGTCTGTGAGCTTGTGAACCTGCCCTTGGAACTGGGCACGCTGTGTCTCTATCTGGATGAAGTTCTGTAGCTCAGGATCAAGGCCTTCTCCTGACGGCAGCTTGGTATCAAATGATGACATGGTTCGGACCGCACTATACCCAGTTCAAAGTTTGCTTTTGTTTTTAATGTGTCGTGGATACCAATCCCATACAAAAGATCCTGTCTTTGGTGTTGGCGCCTGGAAAAGAATATTAAGTTCAGCGTCTTTCAGAAGTTAAATGCATAAAAGACAACGAGAGTGCCAACGCACAGCGCTAATGTGTCACTCTACACCCGTCCCATTTCACTATACACAAAAACATTCATATACTCTAAATAGACATTTAAAAAACACAGAAGAAAACTCACTACAAAACACGTACGAACAAACATTAAATGAAATCATAATGTAGAAAATAGGACGTTTACACGCCAAAAACATCAAGACGACAAGGACATTTTTAAGTCACCTGAGTTGCAACTCACCGACAATCAGTAGCTTCCCTTTCATAATTTTGACCTTGATCGTGTAAAAAGCTAAATAACATGACTAAGCCTCTTAACTTAAATGAATTTCAATAAACTACACCAAGAAGGCAACTACATAATAATAATCATACTAATGAGAGCCTATTGCAGAAAATATTTAATATACATTCGAAAACAAAGCTATAATCAGTCGCCTATAGACTGCACGTTGTCCTAGATGTGAAAACGTGGTCGAGTTTAGCACAGGGCAGAACTTTAACAAATCTAATTATTACAGATAAACGACGCCATATGTGAGCTGCATAAATACTTTCGGCACCGTAGATTACCATTTTGAAAAGTAACATTTTTGATTTTCAAAAGTGATGGGATGATTACTTACGTAACCGGTTTCCTAAGCTGTCTGCTACACGATTTTAGAAACGGAAGTAACTTTCATTGGCTAGTCATGCGCAGTGCAAGAGTGCGAAGAGAACCATGTATGGCTTTTCCTGTGCTAGTCTCGTTTCAACTCATGGATTCGAGAATTTGGAAATTTCGCCATGATGGCGCCAAATGAGTGTGCTAATGTGTAGTAGCATAATTTTTGTATGAAGCAGATGAAATCGCCAAAGGTATAGAATGTGTCTCATTTCTAGAAATACTAATTGTTGTTTTCGGTTTATCAACATATTGCTTGTGTTCGTCAAGCAGCATTTACTGAAGTTGTGAATAAATAATTAGGCTTCAACGTTCGTACAAAGCCGACAGTACGATAAACAAAATTTATTGAACACCACTTTACTAACACAAAGGAACTTTACATAATTCTATAACAAAGCTATAAATACCTTTTCAGTTGCATTTGTCTCCAAGCGTTGCACTCTACCACAGCCATGCGTGGGACTTAGTTTGCCCATGTTTCCATGCTCGCACTGTTTCGAGTAACTGTTGTGCTTATGTTCCGTTATAATTTATAGTCAGATTGTTCGAACGATTGACGTATTTTCTTAAGCTTATTTGGATTGCATTATATAATTATGCTTTATAAAACTATTGTGAATTAACAGAGTATAGTGGCAGACCGATATTTAACAGGACAAATGTTTCTGCCATACACCATATGGAAAAATGAACTCACCCAAACCCCATTGTTATTAATTATTAATAATAGTGTGCTCAGGGAAACATTCTCATAAGCACTCTATGTGATAGAGCTGTTTCTAGGTATGTTATTATAATTCTTGTATTTTTTTTCCCTTGCAGAAGTAGTGGTGACTGACTGATCCAACACTGAAAATCTGAAGGGCAGTTCACTGCAGACACTGCAAATGCCTGGAACATTGAGTATGTTTCACAATGTCACCAAATAAGACTAAAAAGGGAGCAGTGGCTATCCAGGAGTCAAGCCCAGGTATATCTACTGCATATTGTAAAATAAGCAAGAGACGGCATTTTGTCCGCTTGGGCATTATTACAGAATTAGGATTTGAATTTGTCTCTATTTCATAGGTAACATTGAACATGTTAGCACGGACCTTCATTACTGGATAAGCGACTCAGGTTCATGTCCGGTGTAAGTCTTGGTTTTCCTTTAGACAGGTCTCGTGTTTCCGGTTCTTTGTTTGCATACCTTAAATAAATTCTTAAAGTAGATGTTTTGTTTTCGTAACAGAACAAACTATACAACTGTTTCCAAAAAATCCAAAAGAACATTTTTTTAAAATTCTTAATGGTAAAACAAGTCAATAGCATCTGTTGTGATGATTTTTTTTATATAATAAAATTGTTGAAAAATCTAAATGTGTTTTCTATAAACAAACAGAATACATTTTACAGAAAATACTGTTTATTTTGCAATCAGTCTTTTTTAAAAAGGTTTTGATGACAGAAAAGCTTAATTACTCACTTCTAAAATTTCTTCTACGTTAGGAAGATCCGCCATTTTGACAGAAAAACCTCGTTTTTAGGGTTTGTTATGATTGGTCACTCCTATGATAGAGCAAAGAGGCAACGAACGAGAGACACTTATCCAGTCAATGAAGGTCTGTGATGTTAGTCCAGTTTCTGTTAGTATGGTGATTATTGTCAGCTATGAACATGGCTTTAAAGGGCTTTCTATGTCGCCTTTGATGATGCAATTTGTCCTGTGTGGGAGAAAGTGTTTGATAGCATATAGTTGATTGTAGTGCTTTAGTTTCTTTGTAGTACTTGATTATTTCAGTTAACATAATATAATTTAAAATTTGCACATGAGTGACTTGAATTCTTTTGTCAAGTATCATGTCATATACAAACTTGTGTAACAGTTGTCTAATGTTTGTAGAACCTGGACCTTCAACACTGAAACGCCAGAGGTCCAAAATGAGCAGTGAAGATGAAGATGAACCAATTCCACGAAAAGGTAAGTGCAGGTGTTGCTGATGCAAAGTGCTGCATACTGATGAGGCTTGTAGCATGAAATGTAAGAAGGTTTGGGGTTAAGCATATAACTGTAAGAGGTGAGAATGTGTGTGTGTGAGAGAGAGAGAGGGGACTTCGTTGGCAATGCAAAAATGTTGAAGGTGTGGACAGAACATCTTTATTCTCAACAGGGGCATCCAAGGCAACATCCAGCAAGTATGGCTCACATCACATGCGAAGTCCTAGCTTCGGTTCTCACAACAAACCAGCTGAGGTATGCATGCAGTTTTCGTTTAATTTTAAGTGGCCTTTAGATTAGCTTCTTTGTAGATCCTACATGTGAAATCTATTTGTGGGTGATCTAACTTTAAAATTCCTGCTTTAGCAAATGTATATTCCATCTGATTTGTATGAGTCCTTTCTACTTTTGAAAGAAGGCTTAAGGATTGTTATCAGCAAGTAGGTAGCAGCAGTCACCTAGTAGCAAACCCAAAAATGTAAAAAGAACCTAAAATACAGTTTTTTCAAACTGCTTATACCCCTATACCCATGTTTCTTGGTGAGAAAAATGCATAAAATTCAAGGGTGGACGTCCTACTGTTGTATTTTGTATTTTATTTTTGGGTCTTGTTTGTTATTCTTTGTGCTACAAACAAAAACACCTACCGAAGACGCTTGCTTGCTTTCCAATGGTGGCCATTTTTGACAAAGCGAAAACAGTGCCATTGGAAAATTCCATGCTGTGTGCCATTTATACTGATTAGGAATTGAAAAACACAGGTTATAAAAAGCAGAAAGATCACGCTTTAATTTGGTATATTTTTAAAAATAAGTTTTAGTTTAGGGGGTAGGAGAAAAACGTTTGTTTAAAAAATATAGTTAACTTTGATATGGGTCCATGCAAAATCTGTTGAAAACAACATGCTTACATCAGGTATCCTTGGAAAGTTCTTTTTTGTTGAACAAATCGGTACTTAAAACTTTGCAATTACTTTTTACTACACATCCTGCCAAAGATTTAAATTCAAGTACCATTGGAGTCTTGCTGCACCAAAAGTTCAATATGGCCAACGATACTTTCAAAAGTGATACGGTTGCTGATATCGACAGTAATTTCATGAAATATGAGATTGTCCTTGGTAATTAATAGAAAATTACTATCACCATAATAGCAGTATTTGCAAATAATTTTTTTTTAAGCTTAGAAAGCCCACAGGAGGATTAGGTTATTTTATGATCATGCAATGTGCAACACAGGTAGACTAGACGAAAGCTTTATTTTTTTGTTTTGTTTTTGTAGCTAATAGTATGAGCTGGTAGTCACATACGCTGATAGAAGAAGACTTATGTAACATAATTATATACAATAGATTTGACACCTTTGTGTAACAGACATACGTTATTTAATAAATGTAATCACTTGTTATCTGACTGTCTTCTGTAGGCTTCACTTGTTCAGAGGTTTGCATTATTCCAGTCATGATGTGCTCTTATTTGCAGCGTAGATGGTTTATATTTTTTCAGTCTGCTACAATCCAGAAATGTGGCTGTTTTTATATAATCTATAGAACAGTGATAAGTAAGCCTATTAATATTTGTTTTGAGTTTTACAATTTTGCACACATGTTCAGTTTTTGGTTTAACCCTCTTAGGGCGACTAAAAAATATTTCTGTGTTCAAAAACATGGGCTTAAAATCTATGATTTTGAAGACGATAGCGAAACTGCAGAGCCACGCTCGTGGAGCACGAGCCACGTTAGTGAGGATATCGTGGTCTGCCGGTAAGGCAACAATCGTGCCCCATCGTGCATAGAGAGAATCACGACCGTGGAGCAGAGGCTCATCGTCTTCTGCCGGCAGAGCCTATAAAAAGGCTCATCGACCTAAAAGGGTTAAAGGCCTACCTTGTACTTGTACATTGCTTTTTAAAATTATGTGACCCCAAATTTGTATTAGCTGTATAGCTAACTATAACTTTAACTTTTTATTTATTCAATAATGCGATGCATGGATGGATTTTGTTTTGAATTTCATTTTTATCTATTTTCTCTGCCTTAAAATTTAGATTAAATGTTTAATGATAGATTTACAACCTACAGGTAGTTTACATACCCCTAAACAAGCCTGCCAAACATTATAGTTTGATCTTTAGTAGTTTTAAAAGATACAAATGTTTCTAATAACAATATGTTAATTCAATATCTTTCTGCCTATTTTTGTATTATCTTAGTGTAACTTCAATTCTTGTTTAGCTGTTCCGGAAAGATCTGATCAGTGCAATGAAGTTGGCTGATTCTGAGCCACTGCAGGAAGGATCATATTTCCTCATTTCTGACCCCTGGAAGCAGGAATGGGAAAAGGGTGTGCAAGTGCCAGTTAACATGTCAGACATTGTGCAGGCAGATGTCAAGTAAGGGTGCAAATTATTTGTAGGTACACATTCAGTACTGTGTGCATATTGAACACCATACTGGCTCACATCATATACACTGTGAAGCATGCAGGCAGATTTTGATATTTGACACCCAAGTTGTCAAAGTCAACATGTTGGACTCATCAGATAAGTGTATTGTGTAATAATCTGTTTCTTTATAATACAAAGATTATGTTTCAGTGCAGTCTTTTTTTTTTTCCTTCACAGGGAAATTCGTGAGAAGAGCAAACTTGGAGACTTCAAAATGTAAGCATGCTAGCGCTTGCTCCTTCAGGTTATCCTTGAATCCCTACACAAAACAGGGGAGGTCATTACGACTTTATGTGGAGGAGTGGTGAGATTATGTGGTCTTTGGTTGGTAGTGAGTTGTTATAGGGGCATTGAGTAGCTTATAGTGTCACTTTTAGAGAATTTGAAATATCAAAAGAAATTTTAACAAATTCTTGCAAGAGTGTGAACACTTGCTTTGATCATATGTGATAGTGAATGGTGACTTCTGGTCATCGGCAGTTGTAATAGAGGTTCCTTTGTGTTAAATATTGCTGATTTGATATATCTTTCTTTATTAATAGAGTCAGCATAAGGTGTGGGTGATTTTTACCTCTGGAGATTTTAATGTTTGTTCATTTTAAATGGATAGATGAGCACAATTTTTAAGTTTTATTTTGTAGCTTTGTCCTTAAGTCCAATGATTCTGTCTTTCATTGTTTGCTTTGGAATACTTTTTTAAATTTAAAACTATGCTTAATCTTGTGTCCTGTAATTAATTTACTCTTTTATTCAGTCCTCACAAGCTTTTGCATGAGCGAGCAGATAGTCAGTACAAGAAAGGACTCCATGAATTAACAGGCATGCCACAGTTGGCTGAACTTCTTGTTCGCTATGACTTAGATGATCTGGATGTTTGCTGGCTAGAAGAAGTCAATTTTACTCGCCAGGAACTTGGTGAGTGTCATTACTGTGGTGCATTTCTTCATGGGTACATTTTTAAATATTATGTGAACAAAGCTGCTGTATTTGTACCTGTGGTATTCAGCAGGTTTGCAATCTTAACGCTTAAGGGGAATCGAGCCACAATTGAAGTCCAACCCGATTGCTGAGCAAAAATCGCTGGAAACAGAGCATAAAGTATCACAAAAACATTCCGGTGGTGTTTTATGACAAAGAGAAATGAAAGATTTTATATTAATATTTTTCTCTTAAGCACACCTGGATTTGTTGAGGAAGTTACGAAGTTGAAGTATTTCTAAAAATAGCTTCGTCTGCACTAGCTGGAGTCGAAGAGAAAAGATGCAATCCTCGGTAGAAGAAAACTGACCAGGACACATTGTGCTGTTGCTGAATGTTCTCTTCGACACTCGGAGTTAGTTTGTACTCATTAAGGAAATTCTAAAGATAATGGGAACAAACCCCAGTGGATTAACTTTGTTCGGAGATGTGTATATATGTATATATGTGTATAAACAGGTCTTTGCTTTTTTCAAACTGGCCATGTGAACTTCGTCTCCACTTCAAACTCAAGATTTTGCTCAAAACATTTCAGAATGGATTGTTATCCAGTGACTTATACAGTACACGCAGGTCTGGGACTTTCAGTAAAACGAAGAAATCTTATTCATACAGCAGTGCTTACTATACAAAAACACGAGATGTTAAAACAAACTACGACTGCTGGTAGATCAAGCACCAGATATGTAACATCGACGGTTTCTACACCGTCTGATCTACAAGTAACATGGTGTGACAGTCACAAACACAACATAATCAGGCGTATCTTCATGCAGCATAATGCTAACAACTGAGATTGTGATGTCACCATTGATGTGCGTGGTCGAAACAGCTAAAAAAGAGAAAATAAATTGAGGGTGATAAACGTATAAGGAGCTTAAATGGGAACACGTGCGAGTATTAGTAAGTAAATAGAAAATTTTGCATGTGTCTAAATGAGGAAGAAATTAGTTTTTACATCGATAAACATGTTTCAAACTATCATTTAGTTGAAATTGTAAAGAAAATCCTTATCAGAAGTCGGTTGTAAGTTTAAAGTGCTTTGCTTGAAACCATCAGATTAAAAAAATGACAGGAGTTTCTCTTAGACAAACACTTTTGAAACGTGTTTACATTTTTTAACAATAATACACATGGGACAATTAACTCAAATGCGCCCACTTAGTAGCAGACAATCAGTAATAATACAACGTAGACTGTAATGACCCTGTTTGTTGCCCATTAAATTTTGGTCTGATTGACTTGGTGAATAAAATCCGTTTGGAGCATTTAATTATTTTTTTAACTTCATTCGAAGCTTCTAAATAAATTTCCAATCTGTAGGGCTGTATTCCAAATTCAGCTATTTCATTTTTTTTTTAGACCAAAAAAAATCGCTTTTGAACATGACAACCTGAATGATGTTTCTTCATTTGACAGTTATAAATACTCAGGGAGCTTAAGAGCTCTTCAGTATCGGAAAGTAATTTTTTCCCGCTTTCCTAGCGGCAGGTGAGAATGCCAGTGTTTGAAGGCTTATATCTTGATAATTAAGCATAATTATGTACTCATGTTTTGGGAATTATTTTTTTAAAAGGAACTTAACGTGATCATAAAGAAAAAATGTTGCCCTTGGTTTGTCTTTTAATGAGTACATTCACATATGCAGATTCACCCATCTGTGTATATGCATGCAGCTCAGTTTCTCCTTTCGATCTTGTACAATACTAATCTTCAATTACATTATACCTGGACAGATTTAATGTTGAAAAGTCACACCAGCACAATTGGTTTGCACTAATTAAGCCGGCTGTGGGGTCTGATTTGTGATCCTGCCAGTGACATACGGTGCACACATTAAGGAGGAGATAGCAAACATTGGCACATTCAATCTTTGATCCTGCTGTTTGCTTCTCACCAACAAACTAACATCAAACACCTTTAGTTTCTATGTTTGCCATTGTCAAAAGATAAGAGATTTTCGAAGGATGACAGGTTTACAATTGTCACAAGCTGATCCGCATATGAAAGAAGGCGATTGGCCAGAAGGGATTTGCACCTGCTTGTGGAATCTACCTCCAAAGAGAGGAAGCAGCAAACTATGCCAAGGATTTTACTCAAGTTAGAAAATAATTTGAGCAGAATGTGCATGGTAGGCAGAGAAGTCTAGTTTATGATAAAGAAAATTGTTTACCACAATTTCTGAAACTGCCACATGGAAGTTGTAGCATGATTTTTAAACTAGTTCATCTTTTGCAGGTCTATCACAGATAAATGAGTGGAACATGGAGCGGGTTATGGAGGAGCTAGAAAATCAGGTAGTGGTGTTTCTTGTCTTATTTGTCTTGAGGAATCTGTGTTGTCAAAATAACATAAAAGCATATGTAATCAAGTGTTTCTGGTGGGAACCGAAAGTTTGGGTCTGAAAAGATAGGAGTACATGAACCAGTTTTCTCAGCAATAAATTGCATACATTGTTGTTAGAATTGCATAACTAGCTGTGTCATAATATGCAATGCATAAGAAATGTCAGTGTAGCTGGTTTAAGACATGTTCTGCATGATTGATGTATCGCACAATAATTTTGGTTGTGACCTGTTCACTTTCAGTAGTACTTTTTTAAATAAAGACAATAATATGAAATTAGACATACGATAAGATACAAAAAAGTTAGAAGGTGCTGGTGCTAGTGTTTTACACTACATGGTGCAGCGGGGAATGTGATGTAATGATGCTGATCTTTAAGTACACCCATTTATATCTCAAGTATGCAGTAATCTTTACCAGGTAGATTAAAATCTCTGCTGCAGTGCCATGAGAAGATGACAGCTGTCATGAAAACAGAGGAAGGTCTAGGCATAGAATATGATGAAGATGTCGTGTGTGATGTCTGTCGGTCGGTAAGTTGCAGTTAAATTATTTTTTCCATGTTTTTGTTTCCGGTCTGATGAGGCTTCCACTTTTCTTAATCATTTGCTAATGTTGCAATATTTTGTAATAGGCAGCTGGTGTTTCTGAAGTGCACATGCTGGAGCCTAAGTAGATGTTGGGTACTTAAAAAAAAAAGGATTAAAATAGGAAATTTTCAGCTTCATCCTTAACAGTTCAGTGTCTTATTAAGTAATATCAGGTTAAATTAATAATGGAGTGTTTTAAACAGCTGCCAGAACAATAAGTTTGCACTAATTAAGCCGGCTGTAGGGTCTGATCTGTGATCCTGCCAGTGACATACGGTGCACACACTAAAGAGGAGAAAACAAACACTGGCACGTTCAATCTTTGATCCTGCTGCTTGCTTCTCGCCAACAAGTCAACGTCTGCTTGAAAAAGCACTTTGATGGGGTTTTTATTTGTAGTAAGAATGATTCTTTTTCATCCATTAATTTTTCCTGTGTGTATTACATTTGGAGAGGTAAGCTTTCTTTCATGGCCTTTTTTCTTTTACATGTTCCATTGGAAACATACATCACCCTTATTGAGACATAAAATTAACATTCCTTATTACATTCCTTAAATACTATTCCTTAGACTGTTGTAAATCAATGTTTTCATTTAAACTGGTTTATACACCTTTCCATTCCCCTTGATGAATAGTCATTTTTTCATGATCTGTCATTCACAACAGGAAAAAAAGTGTTTTGTATGTCCATGACCATCTAAAATTTAATTGTTCCTTGATATTTCATATATCTGTTAATATAGGAAGGATTTTTGGAGGATTTTAAGTTATAATTTCTCCTAGTCAGGTTTATTTGGATGCCTTATGACAATTTTTAACTTTCATTTTCCATAAAAAATTGAAAGATAATCTTACTTATGTATTTTTTTCTGTGATACCAGATTTTCGATGCAAACTCACACAATTTCTTAAAGTTCACAGACTCATAGACTCACCTCAACAGATTTTCAAGTGAATCGAATAAGGTGTTGTAACATTATTACGAAAAGGAAAACCATGAGATTACCCCAACCATTCAAAGAAGAGACTATTCCAGAATGAATGTAATACACACATAAAACAACAGGAATAAGGGCTACTGGCCTAAACACTAACCTTTACAGTTTATACTTTTAGAGCCTTTCATTTATGGCATCACATCTTAAAAAAAGGAGTTGTCATGAGAGGCAGACACACTCACTCTCACATTCTCATTGTGGGCCCAACTTTCCCTATTTTCCCATCCTAGTGTGCAAAAAGCAGGTTTGTGACAGTGTTACATATTCAGTTCTGTTAGTAATCAGAGATGTTGCTATTTTTATGTAGCCCACCTGATCTTCAGTAGCACTAATCCTGATCAGCTAGCTTAACATTTCGCCAAAATCTTCTGTGCAGACCATTTGGTCTCCAGTTGGGCATATATCTCTTTGGTAGTTCTTTACTGTTTCCATAAAGGTTAAAATAGCAACAGAGTGACTGTGTGCTTCTATCCATTTTTAGAACACCCAATCAAGACTTTGCTGTTAAATTAGTAACGTGCCCATTGATATGAGAGTGATAATATAATTTTCTTTCATTTTAGGTTGTAGAGGTTTCATCCACAGACGTGAGCTCTTAACATAATTTTTGTTATTGAAGAGTTATGATATATTGCATTCCTGTATCAATAAGTGGCTTTTAACTGTAGTTTTAATCCTTTCCTGCCTCAACAAATTTCTTTGATGTGTCGATAATGGTGGTGGGAGTGATTTGTGTAATTTATTTTTTCAGCCAGAGAGTGAAGATACCAATGAGATGGTCTTTTGTGATGGATGCGACATATGCATTCATCAGGTATGTTTTTATTTTTTCAGAGAAGGGTGTGTTTTTCAGTGGAGGTTTGTTTTTGTGTGTTCTTATGTGCTAAAGTGGTGTGTTAGTTGCACTAATTAAGCCGGCAGCTGGGTTTGATTTGTGATCCTGCTAGTGACATACGGTGCGTACATCTAAGATGAGATAGCAGTGCCTACAGCATTGTTTTGATGCTGCTGTTTGCTTCTCACCAACATACTGTTTATGCAACTCATTTCATCCTTTTGTAACAAAGGACAGATGTTACCAGTCCAGTTTTGTCACAAAATTATAGAGCTGTATTTAGGTATGTGAATGCGGAACATAAATTTACTGGTTACTCCCAAAGATTTCTAACACTGTTTAAAATTTTAAAATGAACATAATGCAGGTAGGTTTCGCAGGCTTAACTTGTTAATATCCCTGGCAGTAAATGTGCAATGGCTAGGAAAATTAATACACTATTCATCTATTGCTAGTAATGCTTAATTCTTTTCATTTACAGGCCTGTTATGGCATTCAGTCCATTCCAGAAGGAAGCTGGCTTTGCCGCACCTGTGCACTTGGAATCAAGCCACGCTGCATCTTATGTCCCCAGACAGGTGGCGCCATGAAAAGCACAAGGTAGAGTTGTACTTTTATAGCCCAACCCGATTGCTGAGCAAAAATCACTGGAAACAGAGCACAAAGTATTCCTCTCGCTCCCAGACTTTTCTGCACAGGACAGTGAGGGCCTTTGTAGTTTCTTCCCCACCCTGCTTGAGCAGCTCAGCTGCTACATTATGCATGCCTGTCCCTTCAAACAATGTACAGCTCTTTCGACCTTTAGGACTTTAGGACCTAGTAGGACTGGTAGGTTTGCATGTTTGATGTCTTTAGCCTGGTTATTTTAGAGAATGTTGACCACATTACACACTCAGCTTGACAACATATAAGCTGGCATGTATGGCATACAGTGCTCACAGACAGTCCTGCTGTAACTGATGTCATTTGCTAAGTGAAATGATGGCTCATCTTATGTTGCTCTGATTAAAATAAAATGAAAGTGATGTTTTTTTTTTACCTGTGCATTTGCTAGAGCATCTTGTGAAACATATAATTTTAAACTGCAACAAATGGTAAAGTAAATTAGGCTGAATGGGTTATACTTGTAGAACTGCATAAATATAATAGTTTGCACTAATTAAGCCGGCTGTGGGGTCTGATCTGTGATCCTGCCAGTGACATACGGTGCAAACATTAAAGAGGAAAAAACAAACATCGGCATTTTCAGTCTTTGATACTGCTGCTTGCTTCTCACCAACAGGTTCTGTCATCTCTGTAAAAAAGTAATGATGGAGAGATTACATTAGATAATGTTGTTTTTTATAGACACTTGTTACCTTGCTGTACACAAGATTACTTTGTTAGTTTACATAATGCCATTACCAAACTGAAACTCAGAATATGAAATTATAAATGCATATTACAAACAGTTGCAAAACCACTTTTGTGCTTGTCAAACAAAATTATTTGTGTGGCTGTCAAAACATTAACCAGGAGCGGAACAAAGTGGGCGCATGTGAGCTGTGCCTTGTGGATTCCTGAAGTCAGCATTGGCATCCCTGAAAAGATGGAGCCCATCACCAAAATCTCTAACATACCCGTAAGTTATGAACTGTTTGCGTTATCGCTAAAACGGGGAATTATGTTAGACAAGTATTGCATTCATCAAAGATTCTTTCGCTTTTTGCTAGTCACTAACAACAGGTCTATGGCAAATGGGTGAAAGCTGTAAAAAGAAGTCTTGGATATTTGTTTATTTGTTAACATTTAATGATTGTTATAAACTCACAACTTCAGTTAACTTTTGTAAATTTATGTGCATTTTACTGATGGGATAATGAATTAAGTTTTTTTTATTAAAAGCGTTTTTTTTTAATGAATATTTGCTTATCACAAAACTACTGGTGGTGTGGGGGGGATGTTTGCTTGTTTATTTTATTTGTTGTTACTTCAGTGAGAATGCATGTATTGGTGCACTTACATATAGATGCTTCTTAACTTTTAAAATCAGAGTTTGTGATGGCAGTGGTTGGGGGGGCATTGAGATTCATCATCACGAGCTGCAAAATGGGTTTAACCCTGAGACGTCTATTCTTGAGGGGTTACTGCAGTTTAAAATGTGGATTGTTACACCCTTTTCTTGTCCTTGTCATGAGTTCAAGGGTATTGGTGATATACCATTGGCAGGTGAATGTTTTTTATCTGTACAGCCGAGTCGGTGGGCCTTATGCTGTAGTCTGTGTAAAGAGAGAGTTGGAGCATGCATCCAGTGTTCTGTGAAAACTTGCAAGACAGCATTTCACGTTACATGTGGATTTCAGAATGGTTTGGAAATGAAAACTGTCTTAGATGAGAATGATGAAGCTGATGGTGTCAAGCTCAAGGTAAGGTGCACATCACTGGATTTTAAAGAGAAAAGCTTTGTATTTTATAAACCTGTTGTAGTGTTTATTGTAAAACTGAATGAGAAAATAGAATGTGTAATGGAAATGTTTAGTCACTGTGTCAGTTCTGTGTCATATAACTTAAGATCTTTTACGTTTAGTGTTATTTCATTTTCAGTCAGAGGCATTATGTATCAAAGTTTTGATTTTTGACACCATTTTAATTTACTCTGTCAGAGTTTGTTCCTAAGAATCTTATTTGTTTGTGTGTGTGTGTGTGTGTTTTAGCTATTTTGAATAACATCATTGTTAGTAAGGCTGTGTCGGTTTCAAAAAGTTATGTGACAGGAAGTTCTAATTTTATATAAATTTGTGTTATGCAAGTGCTGTTTGAAATAACTGGAAAAAACCCTACAAATATTCCTTATACAAAATAGAGATTTTCATTTCAGTCATCTTGATCTAATCAGGCAACCAGCCATCAATAATATAACACATTTGTCTTCAAGGTATTTTCAGCAAAACTGGTGTACAGTTTTTTAATATTTTAGAATGCTATTTTTATAGACAAAAAATAGACCGCACTGTTTTAAGAGTTAGCACAGAATCATGTTTTCAGGCCTACTGCACGAAGCACACAAAGAAACGTGAAAGAGGGCAGTCAGAGTCAGATGTGGACTCGCCACGAAAGGAGGGTCCACCAACACCCAAGAAAGAACTAACACAGCAGGAGAAAGCCAATCTGCGTGCCAAGAAGTGAGCTGCTTAGTTACATCGTGTGTATTGCTACTTAGCTTTATACCACACCTGTGGTCTCCTTAGCAAATTATTGATTACATTTTTTTGTTTCCTTTGCATGCCTAAAATTAAAAAACTTTTCTTACTGTTAGATTTTTGTTGTTTAACTTTAAAAACATTGATCTTCATAGTCTTTTAGTTGGTGTTTGACTGTGGAGCATTAAGTAGCCGATGGCCAGTGGGTGACAAGCACCCTGCCCACCTGACCTATTAGGACGGGTAAAGGCAATGGAAAGAGAGGGTCGGGCTCTTCCTCCCACGTCTTGTGCTGTGCTTTAGCTATTTGGCCACAGGACTTTTTACCAGAAAGTTGTATCCCCTTGTGACATCTTTGCATTCTTTAGGAAACCTTGATTTTGCTGTTTATTATGCTTCCTAGCATTCAGTTGGTTGAAATGTTTGCTAATGTGGCAGGCTGAAACAGCTGGAGGAAGAGTTCTACAAAGTTGTTGATGTCGCAGACGTGGCCCATGTACTTCAGCTGGATGAGGAGATAGTCGATCTCATCTATGTCTATTGGAAACTGAAACGAAAGGTAAAAATTGCTTCTTTGTAATTATGTTCCAAAAACATCAGTGATGGACCCTTTATGTGCAGCATTTCAACTAGTGCAACCCCTGAATAATACTTTGGTCTCGAACATCTACGGCTTTATTTGTGCAGTTACCTTTGGTTCTGAAAAATTGCTACCATCGCACACTGAATGCAGACTTTCAGTATCTGAATGATCTGAAATGCCGCTCATTCTCTCTCTGTTTGGTGTTGACCGTTGGCAATGGTTTGATTGGTGTACTATCGTGACGTAGTACATTGTACCCAGCGCTTGTTGATCGCATGTGCGAAACGCTTACTTTGTTACTGGATAATTAATTAATGGATGGGTTTTAGATGCTGAAATTGACAGGTTAGTTTTATATCACCTGTATCTATCAATATCTGTAAAAAACGTGAACCATTCGGGTTGTTAAGCATAGGAAGAGGGAAAAGGCATGGAAGTAAGAGTTGTCTTTACATGCAGAGTAACTGGGACAGACCACTGCTGACACCTAGGAGAGAGGAGGCAGAAATGTTGGAGAAGCAGCAGGAAGACAGCCTTGTGGCTCGTATGAAAATGTTCGTCCACCTGCGTCAAGACCTGGAACGAGTCAGTGCTTTTAGATTTTTCTTTGGATTTGTGAATTGTACAGCGAATTAACAGGGCAACAGATGCGTACTTACTTTACTTAAAAGCCATTTCTTTTTGGTGTCTTGTACCATAATAATTGACCTTAACTCAAACTTTTTATATCAGCGTTTTATTTTTAATAGCAGTCGCCAGTACATATTCTTATCACACACTCTAGCAGCAGCAGCAGCAGCAGGAAACGAGCAACAGTATTTTGTTATTGGTTGATGGCACATTTTGTAATTGTGTTAAAATAAAGCGTGTGTGTGTGTGTGTGTGTATATATATATATATATATTAAAATTATATGTGTGTGTGTGCATATATGCTCAGCATGTAGACATATGCATATGTAGACTTCATTTTTGCATTAGTCTTAATGTTTATTTTTCATGTTGTATTTATATGTATATAAATATATTTATAATTTTCTGAATCCAGGTCCGTAACCTGTGCTATATGATTGGAAAGAGGGAGAAGATGAAACGTCAGTTTTTCCGCTACAAGGAGTATGTCTTTGCTGGCATGGTTCGAGTTCTACTTGACAAGCACCTTAACCTGTCTGACAGTGATGTTGAAGGCATCACGGCAAATTATCATTTTGACTCGATTTATGATGACTATGGGCACTCCTTTCCTCAGCTTATGGACTATCAGTCGGCCGAAGAAACAACAGAAGGGGATGACAGCACTCTCAAGACCCCTGGCAAAGGAAGGGTGATTGAAGATGCTGCTGAAAGTGGAGATGACTCTGCTCAGCAAGATGTTGGTGTGCTGACTTCAGACATCACCACAAAGATGGATGAAGAGTCCTTGAGAATGTTGGCGCGAGGAGAGCGGTGGTCAGGAGAGTTTGTTAGGACAGGTTTTTTCAAGCGACGCAGGCACAGAAAGTGGATTCGAGGACCTCTTGGGTCTTTGTCAAGATTAAGTGCTAAGTGTGGAAGTCAGCGTGAAGTAAAGGCTGGTGCTATAGAGGCAGAAACAACTGACAAGGAAGATAGTACTCATGCTGTCAGTGCTGATGAGTCAGAAGTAGATAGGCCAGTCATAGTGAAAAAGGAAATTTTGGATGAAGGAGTACACAAAGGCAAGAATGGCGAAGCTAACTTGCCTCCGATTCCCAAAATTGTTGTGGTGTCACCAAAAGGGAAAATAACAGAAAAACTCAGGATTCGTAGGAAGAAGCGACAAAGGGGCAGAAAGCCTTGGCATGTGAAGAAACTTCACCATGCTGAAATAGCTGCCAAAATTGGGCTTGTGGGTGATGAGGAAGTAAAAGAAATGGGTTGTGAAGAAGTCCGAGATGTGGGAGAAACAATGAATGATGCAAGTGAGTGTGAAGAGGCACTGGTCACGGCAGAAGATGCACAGGCTGTCGCTGTGGAAGTTGTTGTCAGCACAGAACATGACAATGACAACCTAGGTGAAGATGTTGAGTCCATGACTGATCCTGAACCTGATTGCCCAGTAGTTTCTCTACCTGCAGGTTCTCCTGAGGTTGCAGCTTCTTTTGAGGCTGCTTCTGAAAGCAAACAGAGTAGAAGAGAGAGGTCACGTCACAGGAAACGCATTGCCAGGTCAGAAAGACCTCAGGCAGCTCATGAAGATCCCAGCATGAAGGTTCAGCCTGATGAGAGTGGTCTCTTAGTTCAACCCAGAGTGCTTGGTATAGACAAATATCCTGGCAAGAAGAAGAAAGTAGACAATGTGTTTGTGGAAGGAAAAAAAGAGCAACATGATCAATTGGAGCTGGCTGAAAGAGAATTAGAACCAGATGTCAAAGTAGAAAGTTCCATTTCTTCACGACAACGAAGAAAAACTCTCCATCAGACAAGGTTAAACATGAACAAGGCCCTCTCGGCATTGGCTGAATCATCAGATGATGATTTTGTGTCCCCCAAATCGATGGTGACTACTAACTTTGCTAGAAGACGTAGTCATATCAAACAAGAGAGGAGACAGTCACTGCAAGATCCCAAACAATCTGATGAAGAAAGCAGCAAGGATGAAGAGAAGCAAGAGAGAGAAGAAAAGGAGGCAGCAGAGGAGGGCCTGTCTGATGGGATAAATACTGTCACACTCTGTCATCCCCAGCAACCAGCTGATGGAATTTCTGACCAAACTTTGCCAAGATTGCGCACAGCCAGCATTCGACCTGAGCTCAATGGCTTGCTGCGAAAATCTAAACTTACTGTCAAAGAGTCTGTGAAAGAAAAAGTGCAGAATAGACTCTTAAAGTCACGGCACAGGTGGAGAACGAATAGTAATGGCTTGCACAATGGCTCGCAAATAAAAGTGGACAGTTTCTGCAAAAGTTTTGCTGGTGGCAAGAACCAGGACTCATCAGAGACCATCGAGAAGCAGGTGTCAAAAAACAGAGTTCTTCATGAAATGAACCCTGAGAGAGATTACTGCGCAGAGAAGAATATATTTGGTGCCCACTATACTCCTAAAGGAAGCCTAAGTGGCTACAAAATTCCAAAAAGGACAAGCAATTCAAGTCTGCCCACAACCCCAACAAGTCCCTTGCAGAGTGTACCATCTGCAGCATGTGTAGGGAGTGTTGTAGAACGTGCTTGTAAAGAACTTGGTCCTGATCTCCAGCCCACCAGACGTAGACTGGATAGCAGCTTAGAGAGCAAGTCATCAGTGAGGAAAGTGTTTCGACTCCATCATCCTTTAGATGTTGACGCTACAGCAAGCAGCGTGGCAGGCCATAGTGACTCAAATCACTTCACCATGGAGACAGTCAGCAATTGCCATGGTTACCGTACCAACCACTCACCACTGTCAAGCGAGGGGAGTAATGGAAATCATGCTTTGCATTCTGATTCACGAGAAAGTACTCCACGTCGTGTTACGCGTAGCCAGTTGACTGACGACTTAGTGGAAAATGCTCCATCTTCTCCACGGACATTAGTGAACGGAGGGGGTGGGGGTGGAGGCAGCAGTGCAAAAATGCGACTCAAAGAAAGCTGGTTGAGGGCAGCTCATTTTTCCACATGATAGTCAAGGTGCTGGTGGCTGTAGACATAGAGAGGGGAGAGAGGTGGGACGTTGAGCAGAGAAGGACAGTGGAATGTGGCTAGTGTAAAGATGCTTGTGTGGATGTTGTAGACGTGCTGTAAGGGAATGTGTGACTAATGTAAAGATGTTTGTGGATGTGTTATGCTCGTATATACTTTGATGTGTGAAGCTGTGGTCGGGTGTATGAACAGATTTTAAAATCCATCATTTGCAAATATTTGAGATCTATTAGACAATGCATTTCATGAACACTTACATAGCGCAGACTGAAGGTTATGATGCTGATTGTGTCTCATGACTTGAGATATTAAAATGTAAATTATGGTTCATTCGCTGTGATACATAAAGTCACAATTGTATAGATAATATATAGATGATACCACAGACTGTGTGTGTGTGTGTGAGAGGAGTCACCAGACGGGCACATTGTGTGTGTGTGTGTGTGTGAGGACTCGCCAGAAGGCCACATTGAATGGTATGCATGAAGGGTTGGAATGAAGTTTAGCAGTAGCATCCAGTTTCTTCGTTGATCATAGTAAATCACAGAGGCATGAGGTAGTTTGATATGTTACCCAGCTTTTCTTTGAATGAAAATGTGGGCTCCACTTACCAGACAAACCTCTCTTTCATCCCAGGCAGCATGTTAATTTATTCAAAAGCCACTGCATTATTTCAAATCTCCGTTAAGGATGTAGAAAATTCTTTTACTTCCCCTAAGCTATAGGCTTCTGCATGACATTTTTTATTTGTCTCATCACATCTAAGTGAGAGTGAGCTTTAAAATTACACCAGGTGAAAGGGAGGATGACTATTTTTTTAAAGCAACATCAGGATGACCTCTCTTTAAGCCAATCACTGCATAATTTTTTTAATTGGGAAGAACTACACTGATTTCCAGAGTTGATTGTGTATTTTTGAAAAATGTTAAGCGCTAACAAGGAAACAAACCCTGTTTGTTTTGCAATACACACACTTGGTTATCTCCATTTTAAACTTACAAATGGCATTTTATGTCTGCATAAAGTGACTGCCAGTAGAGTAGTAAAATACATGACTTGTGTTCATTTTAATCCTGGAAATAATCAGTGATAGTGCCAAAATATATGACTTTTGTATTATAAACTGTGCCATGTGTATAGAGTAAGATAGACTACATTCTGATATTTATTGATCAAAATGAGTTCTCAAATATGTGCGATTAGCTGAGCAGCAAGGACAGTAACTTTGAATAAATATGTTGCGTAAAATGTAGTTTTTCAGTAATGAAGCAAAAGAATGGTGCCATGTTACCCATCCTGCATCCTTGTCGTTTGACAAACATTCAGGAGGTACTGCTTGTGAATTGAACTGTGTTGCAGAAAAAGTAATCTACAACCCTTGAGCCAGCAATGTTTTATTGATTGTAGTCTTGCATCAACAGTTGTGGGAAAACTCTAGACAGTGCTGTTCAAAGCCATTAGAATCAGTGTAAGCCTTATAATAGTAGGCAAGCACACACATGGAGCCCAAAGGTTTATAACATCTCAGGTTAAAAGAAGCTACAAACGCCACGCAGTACACTAGCACCCAATTTCACCGGCTATACTCATTAAGACTTTCAGCTATATAGATGCTTTGAAATGGTCATCAGAACTAGATGTACCTTACAAATCTCATTTAAATAAAAACATCAAAAGTTACAAACACTGTCACAAGAAAGTGCAGCTTATTGGTTTTACTTTTCCCATGCTTCAGTTGTAGAAGCTGACATAGTCCCATGCTTGTGCATACAGGATGGAGTTATCCTGGTCTTTATGCATCTTCATTCTCATTTTTCGTTCTCATTTCTGAGGTTACATATGACATTTCTAAGGTTTCAGCATGACTGCTAGGTGGTATACATTCATAGTTTATCTAATGAAGGCTTGTATTGAGTTGGACTCTCTCTGTGTGAGCTTGTGGCATCTGTGAAAAGTCACTTTTTCAGTTTAAATCAGCGTCACATTCTGCAAGTGCTTGCCACATGAGAAATTACCAGCCTTTCCCACAAAATGGTCATATTAAAACTGTTTTAAATGATACTTTTCCCAATGTTGTAAGATTGTTAACTACAAGTGTTAACAGCAAACAATACAATGCTTCTGATGGATTTCCAAGTAAACTTTTAAGTTAGAAAACATGTTTTTTGTTTTAACAGCAAAGTATCTGTTTAGATAATGCATTACAAGTATACAGTTAATCTCTGCTGTTGTCTCTGTGCATGGTCTAATACGGTCCCTGAAGTTTATATTTATTAAAGTGATTTGATTGTGGGAGGGAGGAAGGGTAAAACATAAGCGTGTGTTCAGACGGGAAGCAAGACACCTGAACAGAACTGGTGTGATGACTAGAGTGTAGGCATCAGGTGAGAAACTTGAACAGGGTTTGTAGATTGATTATTGTCACAGTCAAGCATTGCCTGAAGAGCTGAAAGATTTCAAGGTGTTTTTGGGTTTAGATCCGTAAATAGTAGGCTTCAGACAGGCGGACGATTGTCATACAAAAGCTTGATCAAGTTTTGTGACTGAATCATTTAAGGTTTTTTTGTTAAAAAAAAGGAAAAGTTTTTTTTTTTAGAGAGCAAACTGAGGTCGTTATCCTAGTGGTTATGCCAGATTACAACTAATTTGATCACTTTCTGATTTACCTCCTTAGGGTTCTTATTTTAATTGTAAATTACTTGTCAACCAACAAATAGCCTTGTGTCACGTTGGTTTACCATGCAGTTCTGTGCTGTGCTTTTTTCCCTGTTATCATTGTAAATTTTTTTACAGCATGGCTATGTAGATGCATGAAGCTTTAGATTTTTTTTTTTTTTAATCTAAAACTAGATATGGCCCATTATTCAAGCAGTCAGCTGTGCCGTACAAAGATTGGAGAGAGCAGAATACCAAAAAGACAGGCATGTCTTGATGGAGAAGACTGGAAATGAAAGAGGCTTTTTTGGGATTTTGCTTGTATGGTAGCCTTAATCAATATCAATAATATTAAAGAACTTGGTAATTCGGGTGATACCCTTAAACCCAGTGCCACAGGAGAGACTGAGACTTCAACCTAATAAATTCCCCTGTAGATTACAATCTAGCACGGGGAAGATAGTAAAATTCTGCACCTTGCAATGAACTCTGCATCTTGCAATGAACTTTATTTCTTTTACTTTTGCGACTAGAGCACATTCCCATATTCAAATTTCCCACTGGGACAAATAAAGTTGGTCATTGTCAGTTTTAGAGGTGCCCCTCTCTTTTGCCCATAGTTTAATTTTAATATTGATGACTTTGTTAGGACAACCATGAGGCAAGCTTGTTAAGATATTTAAGTTTAGTAGCTGGTTATTATGTGTTTGTTTCTCTGTTAAGAGACCCACTGGACTGATTACCTGACTGAATGGCAATAGGTATTTAGTTTTTTAGTTGTCATGTGTTCAGCAGACCACAGCAGCTCAACATTGTGGAACTGCCCATTTAAAAAAAATGTTTCCAATCATTGATTTTGTTTTTTCATTTGTTCCCTCCAACTGTGTACGTATATGTGTATGTTGAAGTGAGAGCTAACTATAATGACATGTGCATTAGGCTCTGATAGGCAGCAGACTGTGAAATAAATCTACCATTGTAACATATTCACTTTGTATTTATGCTGGCATGATTGACATTGACAATTTCATGTGTAATTCCCAATATCCCATCAGTCTTGCTTCGGTTTCTAAATTGCAGTGCCTCAGTTACAGACACCATTTAAATAAGACTAGGGCCTGTCTCTGACTTCAACACAATTTGTTCACTAATTTTGCTTTTTACCCCCAACCCATTTTGCTTTTTCCAACAATTCTTAAAATATTGAGGCTGTATACAGAGAGCTTGAAACCTTGGGAGCAGCAGAAAATGTTGCTTACTGGTGTTCTTTCTAAGATAAGCATTTTATTCATTACCTGTTAGATTATGTGAAATACATTCTTTGAAATCATGGGCTGGATTGTATCAGATCTTAAGTCAGATTTGGTATTAAGCCCAAGTTATTTGGGTTAACTTCCAAAAGTTGCTGTTTGTTGGTGTACATGTGAGCTTTTAAAAACACGTTTAGTCCCTGGTCTCAAGTGGCTGTTCAGACCAAACTTAGCGAAATCAACCTTTAGGTGAGACTGTGATTTTAAGACTTATTTTCAAGACTTCACATGCAGCCTAGCCTTAGAAATATTTAACTGAGCCATTTTAAATGGTCCACTTGAAATACTTGACCAAAAAAAAAAAAAAAAAGGGAAGCATCATGCAGAGTTGCAATTTTGATTGTACATCTGTGAGAGAGTGACAGTTGTTGAACTTTTGTATGTTTCCTGTACAAAGTAGGTGAGAATAAAATGACTGCCACAAGAACTGTCTCAAAAATCAAACATTTTATTGAATTTTTGATCCATTTTGTGGATATGGATCATGTTGGAAAAAAAGCCCTCTTAAAAAAAAAAACCCCCTCCAAACCCTTGAAGTGTAAAGCCCCAGTGATATTTCTTTCTCCGAGGCGTGCATGTTGGTCAAAGGGAGGTTGTCTTGTTTTATTACGATTTGAAATGAACTGATGGCTTATGAAAGACTAACTAAAAGAGGTCCACTTGCATAAACAGAGCTGATAAAAGTGGTACATTTTGCAGACTGTCCTAAGTATTAAAAAAAAAATTGTGGAAAATATTTTCATCTTCATTGGTATCCTCAGATACTGCTTGTGATGGACTGTCCCTTTTTTTTTGTCGAAAACCCGGATACCTACATCCATGTTTGGTTTGGTGGTACTACACTGATATGACTTCCTTTCCTTCTGTGGTATTATCAATCCCCAGTGCACCCTAATTCCTATCCCAGCAAAAAAATGTGAACAAAAACCAAAACCAATAGAGACCAACATGATTTAATGTCATCAAGCAGCTGGCAGTGTCTGGACAAATGCAAAATATCGTACACAAGTGACTTGAAAAATTGGCATGTAAAAAGTTGTAATGGACTGCTTTGTACAATCACACAGGCAAACAAAGTAAAGCATAATATCATGATTTACAGAAATATTGCACACAACCTATGATTTATCTGCTTTACATAATGCAAATACAGATGAAAGTTTCAGGAGGGGTTCAGATCCTGCATAATCCTAAAGTGACAATGCAAAAGAGGCATAGGCATTTTTTAAAAAATAAACAAAAACTATCAATGACATTTAATTGTGTGCTTGCAAGTGACAAGAAAATTGCCAACCACCTCGCCCTAAAAAAATCACAATGGAAACTGTTAATAGACATCACTTAGGTAAAAAGTAATAAGTTAATATAGGGGTAAAAATAACAGTTAAATGCATGGATTTCGAACTTTTGCTATCATGCATGTGGCTACTTCCTTCTGTAATTCCACATGGTCACATGACCAGAGAACACACCAATCTAGGATTTGGTTTTGCTGTCCTTTTACCTTCCTTCCTTTGTGAGCACTTTTATCTGAACGACAAAACAACAGAAACAAAAAAAGATTCAGACAGTTCACAGAATTGAAAAAGTGATCTGAGTTTACAGTTGATAGCATGAAGTCATTCTATACATTTATGTACCCCTCCCCTTCCCCCACCACCACAGAAGAAACACCACAGTAAAACAATTGTTGCATGAATAGTAGAAAGATTTATAGCTGTCATTTGTCAACCCTAACAGGGAAGGGGCATCAAAAAGTGCAAGAGTATGAGCATTTCAAGATTTCACTTCACCAATACCAGGCGTTGATTACTGAACTGAATAAATAAAGTGGCAGATAATAGTAAATTCACAAATGGAAGCTTGTGGGACAAATCAACAAGCATATAAAAGTATCCCTGTTAGTCAAAATATAAATAACACAAATTAAACTTGATATATCCAAACATTGCAAAACGGAAAAGAAAATCACCTGGGGTTTCTATTTCTTCTTGGTCTTAGGTGTAGCTGACTGAAAGACACTGCTGGCAGCCATGAGATTTTCAATGTACTGGCCCAGCACCTGGTTCTCGGACTTCAGTTTAAGATTTTCAACCTTAACTGAATCTACTCGTGAGGACAGATCTGGCAAGATTTAGGAACATTTAGTATAAGATTAAAAGTTAACATGACTAATAAACTTAATCGTGATGGCACATTTTGATATAAAAAAATAATGATCTTAAAAATCCCTAACTATATATTTTTAAAGAATAATTTAAGTACAAAGAACTTTTTTGACCTTAAATTTTAATCTGCTTCATTTTTTAATTTTATCTACTGTAAAACAGGGACCAAAGGTGAAGAAGGGTTTTGAACAGACAAGGGAGAAGATAATCCCAGTAAGAAATCCACTTACAATCATAAAGCTTATTGTAACTGAACTTATCTCCATTTGCAGAACTAATTGCTTAAGTCATCTTTATATGACGTTACTATTTTCATCATTTAGCTATAGATTACAAAAGCATCTGATCTTGGCTGAAAACTTGAAACTACAGGTGCTTGCTTTTTTCTGTTGTGCCTCTTATTTCTTCAGCAGAAAATAGACTTGAATGCAGCTCTATAGAAACTGATTAAGCTTCTGAATGGACTGGTTCTTAGACAGCTAAGTGATCATTCTTAAACCAAAACGGCTTTTGAAGTGAAATCAACAGTATGCTCTACAATAATGTGTTAACAATATTAAACTTATATTGCTACAAAATGCACTTTCATAAAGTGGTATAACTGAAGCTGCTAACAAATTCATACCTTACTAAAACAGATGAATCTGGTAAAAGACCTTCTGCCCCTCAGGTTTACATTACAAAATTTCCTTTGAATACTTTGGAAAGGAACTAAATTGTCTCCTTCTGGGGCTGTAGTTATGACTCGAAAGTAAATCATTTTTCCAGGGCATAATTGGGAACTCAAGATAAGGCGTCTTGCTTTCATAGTTACAACATGATGCCTTGACCCGGCCGACACTACTTCATGTTTCTTTACCCCTGAGTACCCCATTGCTTTATAACTATGCCTTCAGGGGTAAAAAATTTGTGGGGTCTGGACACCACCTCTTAACTCTGGAAACAAGACAAGACTTCAGTTCCTCATGTTGCCCCAGAACAACTACTTGTCTTCGCTACAGCTCCAGGTGGTAATGATGCCTTACCATCAAGAGTGTTTTGTAACTCCAGCACTTGAGAAATGAGTCGCTGTTTCTCTTCATCGTCATCTAAATTGGAATCTGGGTCAAGGCCTGAGAAACAGATAATATTAATCATAGAGATTATTCAATTAATAACACTTCCATTTAGGTACATAGTATATCTGACAAAACATTGTTTATAGATAAGCAGCCATATAGGGTTAGTAAATAAGCAACACTATAAGCTGTGGAGAGAGAACTTCCAATGCCTGAAGGAAGTGCTCAGCATTTCAGGCTACCCCAAACAGGCATGGCATTTACCTGGGAACCTTAAAACTGTTCCCCACCCCTTGTTCAGCAAAGAGACCCTGCGGTGTAGATGTGTTACCATTCCATATGTCAAGGGTGTAACAGAACCCATCTTCTGTAAGATCAGGAAGAACAGGCCAGGTCACCATCCATGCGAAGCTGTTCAACACCATCCACAATCGACTAATGGCATCTAAAGACTTACAAACTTGACAAGTCAGGTACTATCTATTTTGAGTGCCATGACTGTGATCAAACTGATGTTAAGGAAACAGTGAGAAAACTGAAACTGAAAAAACACAGGACTCTTCGCAGGGGGATGGGAAGAGGGGTGGTAATGTTTGCAAAATAATGGACATGTCTTCTCCCTTGGATAATGTTACCATCTTGGAATGCAAGGCTTGGTGGTTACAAAAAAAGGGTGAAGGAAACCCTTTACATCATGGCTGCAAAACCTACCCTCAACAGACACCGCGAGCAACACTAACTGCTGGCAGTCTACAACAGTCTACAACAGCCTTATTCAGTCACATGCTCCGATTTCATCTCAGGGTTGGGTGTACACTGAACACACTAGTCACTTAGCTTGTAACTGCTGAAGACCAGGCCTGACGAGAGGGGGGATTGGGGAAGTCTGGTGTACCCGGGCCCATGGCTCTGAAGGGGGCCCAGCCTTGGTCAATGGATTTTTGTCTTCTTCTTTTTCTTCTCTTTTTCGTAACATTCCTCACTCTGGGGATTTTTCTATGGAGCGGGGTACAAGTTTGATCGTTTAACATCATTTTTTCTCATTTACTAACCATTCATGTGTAAACAACTCTATGTTCAAGTGGTGATGTAGACCCTAGTGCACTTGTCCTAACGTTTGCAGTCTTTATTACGTTACTGAATGAAATGTAGATATTTACAATCGAATTGTAAGCATATTATTATATACTGGGAAAATAAAGTTATGATTACAGTTACAAGGGGCCCGGAGAGGTCGTCTGGCCTGGGGCCCATGCTGGCTCTCGGCAGCCCTGCTGAAGACAAGTGTGAATACATATCGAAAGCTCCAGTGCGTGCTAATGTTTTCTTGAGTGTAAAAGTTTAGTTCTTCTTCTACCAAGCAGTACTATAGCAATATACTGGTGCTGCTGAAGGAAACAATTTTAAGGTATTACAATAGGAGATTTTCCAGTTATTTATTCTCATAGAATAATTCATGGCTGCCAATATAATGTAGCAGGGAGCCTTTGTGGATGTGGGCTTTGATAGTGATTGTATCTGATATGGACTTTGATGGTGATTGTATTTGATATGGACTTTGATGGTGATTGTATTTGATAGTTTCCAATATATTTTTTTTTCAAATGGACTTACTGATAGTGCTACTGCTGAAGGCCATGTTCTTTACATTCTCCTTCTCAACTGTTGACTGACTTGGAACTGGGTTACATTCTCCTGTAATCAAATATTGTTGTTCTCACCACAGCTGGTTGTCTCATTCTACACCAGTTAATAAATAATGATGATCTCAAACTTGATTCTCCCATGGGCATGCACAAAGGCAAACGTGCACACACACACACACATGCACACACTACACAAAGAAAATCAACATTCATAAATACCAAATTGTTAACCATGATCCAGTGTTATCATGATCACTTAATATATTTTCTATGCATAATAACTATATTTTTGTTTACAAGACTTCCTGATTACTGCCATAATTAATAATTTGTTGTTGAATAAACTAACCTTTATTTTTTGCTTTTGGAATTTGAGGCTATATGAACTATAACTGTGGCATATTATGGAGCTCTATATATTTATGTTCTACAAATAAAAAACTTTTGAATTCTGTATTGCCTGTTAACACTCTCACTCATTCTCTCTCTCACACACGTACACGTGCACATTTAGTCATGCTGAAGGGTGAAATAATTTTTTTTAGTAAATTTAGTACATGAATCGCCACATTAATCATATTTTCACGATAAATAAGATTTTTTCTGTTTATAAAGCTAAACAACAATTTTGGATGAAATGAAGTGGAGGGGTGGGGTGGAGAAAGAGACATTACGTCAGAATGAAAGCATATTAATTTTCATAAATTATTACCAGTAGATGTACCTGCGTCACTGTCACTTGACAAAGCGATATTGTCCATACTGCTTCTATTTTCCTGAGATGACATAACAAAATGGTCAATCAAGTAACGAAGACAATCAAAAATACGAGAAATGAGCGTGTAACGCAACAAATTCTGAGTACACACAGAAACCGTCTGCTTCCGACTACCGAGAAAATCAGGCTTGAAAATAGCGTTCCTGAGCGCCCTTTGCTGGAAACCTTTATTTTCTGAAACATAAAATGAAATACTTAAGACAATGAAAGTTTAATACAGTAGAAGAAAAGCTTTAAATGTCTATAAAATGCGAAATGGTAAAACCACTTACATTCACTCCTACTCTGCGCCAGTCTCCATGTTGTTGTGATCACATGACTCTACGTCACGGGCACCGCGCGAGTGGCGAGCCGTTGGTCGGCAGTTTACCTTGGATATGGAGCAGACGACCACCGACGCTGTCGCAGTTGACTGGAGAAAAGTTAGTTTCTAATGCAGGTAAGACATTTTCTTTAACCACATTCATTTATTTTTCTGTGCTCCGTGCACATGTTTGTGTTTTCTTTAAGTTTCATGGGGTAAACAAAACATTTATCACCGCGCGAGTGTCGTGTGTTCCCAGTCAGTGGAACCGCACGTACGCGACGCCGTAAGGTCTATGTGTCGAAAAATCCGGCACTGACATCCGTGGGTAGGTAACATTGCAAGCAATGTGACATTTTGATAAATTCAGCAGCATCAGCAGTCTAGAAGTTGAAAGAAGTAAATCTCTTTTTGTCGTTTTTCATTAATAGGTAATGTCTTTGCATTTTCACGGGTGAAAGTAAAGGCTGGAGAATGACAGGTAAAAGGAAATGACAACTTAATTCTTGTTGACTGAAGAGCTAGTGCTGATGCGTGGCCGGGGTGGTGTAAATGTACCAGGTAAATAGAGAGTAGCCAGAGGTTTGAAGGCTGCGTGCTGCGTGCGAACGATCCTCTATACGTCCTCGTGAGACTGACTGCCATCACTGACCAAAATATACAATTATATAATAGTTTAAAGTTAAAAGGATTATGATAAATAGATACAATGAATGCATCCGTTGTATAGGCCTACTAATAATAACAGCGACACATTGTCATGTTCTAGAATAGGCTTTTGTACTATTTCATGTGAAGAAACCTCTGTATTTTCAGAAACAGGTATGTGCGTGATTGGATGGATGGACAGATACATCACACAGACTTATTTTTAATATTTACATTACAAAAAATTTGTTAGAAATTACTGTTATGAACTAATGTTGAAGAAAATGGCACACATCCATATTAATTACTATACATGCTGCACATAGTTCTTTTTATAAGTGAAGCATCATACTTATTTATAAGCTTTGGATCTGTGCACATTAGTTTATATTTTTAATACAACTGAATTAGAAATGGGAAGTGTTTAGTTATAAATTTACACGAGGATTTGACTGTAGTGAACATGTATATGTTTGCATTCAGCAATACATATTGCAAGCACATGAACAACAGCAAATCTAACCTTCTAATTGCCTTGTGGATAAATAATGTTGTATTGATGTTTTAGGGAGGTATCAGTAAAAATTAACAATATTGTAGAATTCTATAATTTTAGCTTGAGATATTTTAGGGGACAGAGGAAAAAAAATCATTATTCATCATTGTGTGTGTGTGTGTGTGTAAGTAAGCCATTTTATGCCTTTATTGCACAGGCCCTTAAGGTGTTTAGTCTTAAAAAGCTATATCCTCAATTTTATCATCATATATACGACTCAAATTCCTAGTTAAACCCCCATATTTATGGAGCCTGTCCAGATTACCAGGTGCTAACTTACTGGATGGGGCCCATCGAGTAACTTCCATGTAAGTAAATACTGCAGAGCTCATGATTGATTCAGCTCTACAGAACTGGACACAACATTTTTCTAGGTGCAACAAATATACTGGACCAATATAATGGTGAAAAACTGTGATACATAGCGTTTTTGTTAAATTTGTAATTTGAGAGTAACAGATGCCATAAAAAATGAAACTGAGTATAGCAGTTAATATGGATAGTGCCTCTAATTTTTTTTTGGTTATTTTATTTCTGAATGAAAATAAATAAATATTTTTGTCATGTAATACTAGCTTGAGGAACATCTTTCTGTCAGAATATATAAATCTGATGGTTGTTTGCCTGCTTTTTCATTTGTTTGTTTCTCATTTTAAGTTTTATGCTTTATCCTCTTCACTATTGCATCTTCAATACATGTGCAATCACACCCCAAATATGAGCCCCAAAGGTCAGTAGGGTAAAAAAAATTGTCAAAAAATGTACAGTTGATTCATCATTAGAAAGCACAACAGCAGTAGTTAAAAGAGAATTCTGTCACTCATTTTTTCTCAGATATTCAATTTATTTGCAGGTTGATTTATTGTGTTGGGAATGGAATGATTAATATAGGGTTATCAAACATTGTGGTGTTGAGTTACTTGCCAATTAGCAGACAGTACTATAGATATGCTGCTGTTGCCTGTATCAAGAAGCAAGACTGAAATTACTATAACAAATTACAATAGCATTGAAAGAGCATTACATATTCAAGCTGTTCTACATGTGAAAGGAATTCTTATTTTCTGCCCTCTCTGCCCATTTTTTGATGTTTCCTTTCTCTCTTATCTGCTATGGTGTAAATAAACCATACTATAAAAAACTTTTGATATTAGAAGCCAATCAAGTTTTCTTTTATCAATTGATTCTTATCATATTTTGTTCACATCCTGATTTCATGCTGAATTCAGCATTTGGAAGTAAGACTTTGAAGGACCAGATTTCATTTGCATTTATTTATACAACAGAGTTCAGAGACTAGCTGCACAACACATTTCTAATTTTAAACACTTTTAGTCGCTTAAATCTGTTTAGATAATCAGTTTTATAGATACAGATTGCACAGGAGAATTTCAGAACTAATTTGAAAAACTAAAACTGTTTTAAAGAAGATAAAACTATTTAAGCCAGACTTGTTCTCATTATAACATTTTGTATGCAGTTATGCAATGTATCTAAATGGCATAGAAGCAAATCTTGAAAAAAAGTTTTTGAATTTGCATCATTAGAACAGTTTTAAGTTTTAGAAACATGTTGGGCAATTATTCCCTGATCAATAAAACTCCTCTTCCATGTACCTGAGCTAACAACCCGCCTTTCATTCAGAGATAAATGTTGCCAAAAATGTAGGTCTCACTTATAAAGAAGGTAAGAGATGTCTCGCTTTCACAAATGGTCGTCCATCTCCTACTGAGGGTAGATTTTAATGTCACACACCATAATGATGTCACGTCAGCTTTAACATCCTTTTATTGATGCCTGTCTTCCAAGGCTTGTGTCTTAATTTTTTTAAAAAGGAAATATGGTAATTGTACATATTTTTGGAATTAGTGTATATTTTGTAATGAACTAAAACACTTTCATCCATTTTTACTATTAAATGACTTAGTGAAACCCTGATTGGTTTTTACTGGTTTTTATTAGCTTGAGTCATGTTCTGATATAACTGTTTTGAGTAGCTCATTTTTTCAGCTATTCACATTCAATTCACTTACTGGTTTTTATTAGCTCGAGGCATGTTCTGATATAACTGTTTTGAGTAGCTCATTTTTTCAGCTATTCACATTCAATTCACTTACTGGTTTTTATTAGCTCGAGGCATGTTCTGATATAACTGTTTTGAGTAGCTCATTTTTCAGCTATTCACATTCAATTCATAACAAAAAGTTTCTGGAAAATATTTATCTTTAAATTTAACACTCAGTTATAATCTGTACCCTCAAGGTATTTCTGAGGTACATCTGTAGTACTGCCATTAGGGAACATTTTGTTTCCACATGTAAAGAAGGGCCCCGTTGAAATATGACAGATTTGGAGTGCATGGGCTTATCCAAACTGGATAAAAGTCCATTGCACCTGTTGTCAGCAACTAGCCAGCAAATCTTTAGTCCTATATCTAGTAGGCACTGTTGGCACGACAGAACACCCACGGCACTCTGTAAGAAGTGGAGGTTGTTTAAGCCTAGCGCAAAATTGACAGATTCCGTTAATTTGTAAACCAGAGAAATGATCGTTTAAGTCCGTCACCATCTTTCAACAGGAACGCGAGAACGCGCGTTATCACAAAACAAAACTGTATGGTCTTTGATGTTTGTTGTGGTTGTCAAATGACAGTCGTCATAGGGCTAATCTTTCGGAATGACTTCGGCAAAGGATGCAGTTTGACAGCCAGTTGTTGGCAAAGACGTTTTGGGATAGGTGTAGAAGAGTATATGAGAGGAGAACATCTAAAAGCCCCGCTATCGGTTGTCGAACTGCGATAGTCTACACACCGTTTTCCCGTTTACACATTACACATTTTAATGTCCACATGACAGCCTACTAGAAGTTTGAAAGATCTTAATGCCGATGGACTCTGGAGTGCTGTCACATCCCTACTCACATCTCAAGAAAGTGTTCGACGTACTCGAGAGAATAATTATTTTGATATGTTTTTCAATTATTTTCTATAAGAAATGTTTTTGGTTTTACCTCGGGCGTCGTCTCCATTGTGCTGTCATGTACAAGGCAGCTGCTTCCTGCTTGAGCGATGGAAAAAGAGGTGTCACAGGCCCGTGATGACAGCGTAAGCTCCTTTACCAAAGACATTTCAGAGCTTGAGCCGTGACAGAACTGGCCATGCCACTGATGCCAGACTGCTTGTCTCCGCCGTGCAAAGCCCTCTGTGGCGAAGTTTATGAACTACTGAATCATTACCACTCACCGCCACCTACCCCCTCCTTCCTGATGACCATTAACCAGTTCATGTATAGGGACTGAATGAGTGAAAAGTCAATGTCATTAGTAATGACCGGGTCTTTTACGGGTGGTCTAAACTGCCTGCAGCTCCAAACTTTTTGATGGGCCATAATTCATGTCTGATTGTTCACTTCATGCTACATTTAATTTGGAGATTTTAAAATAAGTACTACTAGATACAAGCAAATATTTTTTCGCAAGTGACACAATGCTCTTTCAAATTGCTAAATGCGAAGACTATCTCTTTTTAAGGTTTTTTTTTTAAAGTGAGAGTGACAGTTCCACCCGCACAAGGACTGTTTGAGTGGACAATATATTATTGGCTTACACAGGTAACTGCATATATATATTTCACCCTCGACAGGCCTCGCTTGTAATGTCTTGTATCCAGTTAGCGTCACGACGGTTATCACAGCCTTGCTAGAAACATCATAAAACAAAACAAGTAGTTAACAAAACATTGAAGCATATGATCTAGCGTCCTGCTACTTCACAAGAAGGGATCGACACATCGCAAGGCCTGTTAGCGCATGACAGATAACGAGCAAAAGCTTTGACCCTGGTCACCGACATGATTTCCTCTAATTCTAAAAAGGAGGAGGAGGTCTGCAGAAATTCCAATCAATATTTTGCCATCCTCACCACATCCAGCCCTGTGTTTGTCTTTGACACCCGCAGCTATCAAAAACCACTCTTTTTGTAAAGTCGGTAGCATGTGCTTTAAGTTCAGGCAGTTGACACAGTGCGTTCGGTGCTGAGCCGAGAGTATTGGCAGTTTGACAACAGGTCGGAGGCGGTGTCACGCCTGGGAAGCAGCCACCATCATTCGCCAGTGACAGGCACGCTGGCTCGTGGGAGTCTGTCTTTTAGAGATCATTGGAGTCTACAGCGTCTCAAACTTGCATGATGTGTATGGGTGAGAGAGTGTGTCCCTTTTTAATTTAGCCCCAAAGAGGGGAAATATGGTAAACTACGAAAAAAACATTTTTTCTAGCTTATGGGATCACCCGTGAACTTAGCTGATGGATCAAGCGCAAAAGATTGGGAAGAAACTTCCGTAATGTAACTTTAAATCTCTTGTTAGGCTTCAGTGTGCCGCGGGCCACGCGCTACTGTTTTTATAGTTGCCCAGCCCAAGGATTCTCGTGCCTGTCTTTAGGGGCAGATGAGGCTGTTTATGCAAAAATTAACAGAGAAAACAACCTGCAAATATTTTCTTCGTGCCTAAATGCCTTTAATATTTTGGGTATTACCGTTAGCTTCATGGCATACTGCTGTTTACCAGAGAACTTTTTGCCAGGGTCGGAAAGATCGTTAGTGCTGGCTGGAACACTCGAAAAGCGTCAGTTGACATTTCTAATGTTGAGTTAGGGTTAGAAGAAATAACGACAGAGTTGTAAACTAAGATGAAAATAACCCTGTCCCCCAAAAGGAATGGCATGTGACAGACATGTCCACCAACAGGGTTATTATTTAACATTTTGAAAATCATGTTTTGCCGCTGACTCCGAGCAAATCACTAATGTGCTGAGAGAAGATACACTTGTTGCCTCTCTAGATTTGTTTTTAAAACAATGACAACAGATATATCAATCGTGTAGTTTGTAGAAACATGTTTTTTAACACGTGATCAGAAGCACCGCTGCAGGAGATACGAACACCTCCGCGTTAAAATAACGGGGGATAACCGAGTAGATCGATGCCAGTTTTTTTTTTTTTCAAAGCGAAAGCAGATGTCTCGAGGATAAATGGTAATGTAAGCTAGGCTTCTAGAGAAAGCTGCAACTAGGATAGTTGAAGTGAGTAGTGGCAAGGAACAGGAAGGAGGTTGTGGTGTGTCAGCTTTAGTGCGGTCTACAGGTTCTTGATGTCACGTGAGTGGAAGTGGTGAAGCTATTTTAAGCACGTACAGGACTTTCATGAACAGCTCACGTTGATACCTTGTGGACATTACGGGGTAACGTTTTAGCGAGCGTGTGGTAATGGTAGACTGAATGTGATCATACACTTCATATACCAAATTATCACAGTTGAGCGACAAAACGAGATCACACAGTTCATAGAGAAGATTAACAGATCATTTATATGCAGCATAGCCAGCATGACTTTAATTTGTTAATTGGTTAACACTATGTTCTTGATAATCAACCGGAGTGATTTGAGGATCAGTGACCTCCAGCCTTGCTTGGTTTTTAGCTGCTTATGTGTGTGTATGTGTGCACGCGCGTCAGCGTGCTCATCTGGGAGGGAAATAGTTTCCACAGACCGCTGTGCGGATGTCTGTTTTTCTTCTGAAATTTATTGTGAAGTAACGTTATAAAAACATCTGTTTGTAATGCTAATGTTTGTAGCGTTAATCGAAATAGTTGGTTAATTTATGTCATCAATGTGATTTTTTTTTAAAGAGCTTTGAAAGTGGTGGCGTCAATGGAAATGGCATTACTTTACATGCTGTGAGGTGACGTCGTGGCTAGAAGGCCCAGCAGTCCCGCTGACACGACAACCATAAAGGACACTGGTGTCCCACACTTTGTGGGCGACGTCTCGCCACAAGAAGGTGCCGCTTCAGCGTGTTTCCACGAGAGACTGAGATCGAAGCACCTCACTGGGCGACGTTCCCTCAGTAGTCGGCCCGACAGCAGGGCCCGCACATTGCATCGTGGGCCTGCGGTTGGAGCCCAGCACGGTGACAGCTATCATGGCACTGCAGAGGTGCGGTCTCTTGGCCGGCCAGGTCGCTGGAAGTAATTTCAAGTGATGTGTTAGCGGCAGAAGAGGAATTTATCTTGACAAGAGAGCGAGGACGTTGTTTACTATGGCGAAGAGGGAGAATGTTCTGCAGAGGATTAATACAGAGCTGGAGGACGGCTGGGAGGCCAAGCTGCACCACAATGGGCGGATCTACTATGTCAAGTAAGTGACATCACACGTTCATGCTTGTGTGCATGCCCATGCGTGCGTGAGCGTACGTGTGTGTTCATACGTCGTCTCCATTAGGGTTACTACAAGCAACAGGAAGGGTAATGGTATCCCCGTTAGTATTTCACAATTTCATTGACCAGGCATTATTATCATAGTAGTCTGCGGTGTTTTGCTGCCTTTAGATGTAATAACTACTCTGTATGTCACGTAACATGTCATTCAAATGGTCAGTCTACCCTAACATTCACGTTAACATCACGTTATCTTGCGACAGCATCAAACGCACAGGCGTGAAATTTGTTTTTTAAAAATTAATTAGTAAGCCTGTTATGCCTTTCGTTTTGTTGTATTTCAGCTATCCTGTGATATTGTGTTCTTTTTGGTGTGACTTTGCATTTCTGCTCGTTTTGTCGTCAGTTACAGTTTGTTATGACGTCTGACCTGTCTGTTATGATGCTGTATTTCTGTTTGCTGTTGTTTGCTTGTTTACTCATAACATTTCATAACGCAGCTGAATGGTAATACAAGCGGTACTTAACGCGGGAATGAAGTGTGTTGTATTGGTGACGACTAGGCGATGAGTGCTGTGTAGTTATTGTAGATGATGGATTGAGGCTTTGCTCGGACAAAATCCTTGCGTGAAAAGGTTTCATTGAGCTATGGCTACGCCCTTGTCGCAAGCGTCCGTTGAAAAAAAAATACTGGCGCAAGAGTGACGGCTACAGAAGCAATGACACTGTTGTGGCTTTGTAATCAGTACCGCACATTCTTGTCTTCCGACAGCACGCATCGCCGCAAATTAAAATGCAAAATGTAGTTCTTGAAAATCCTTGTGCACCAGTATAGCACCCTAATAGATGCATGCGATGTTTTGTTGTCTCTCACACGCATCGCCGCTCAGCTTCGTCAAGCGTGTTGATCTTGAGTACGCGTCATGCATGAATTCGACAGATAGAAACGTGACATCTTGTATCAGGAAACGTCAACAAGACAATGGAGTCTTTTCCCTGTCCTGTCGCAGACTACAAACAGACTGCAAATACTGCAGCACCTTGTATTGTGACCCCTTTCTGCTCTCTGACCCACCGCCTACTGCCGCAAGAAAGTTCACCGTACAGGGTTAGTGTTGGGGTCAGCCGTTAGTACGAGTCAAAGTACGAAGCGTGTGAAGAGAGGAAATTGCGGAAGCGCGGAGAACTGCGAGAAGGGGCAGTATATAAAGGGGCTGAGAATGAAGCCTACTGTCGTATCAATTAGTAAGCCTTCTTACAACGGGATACTTTTTTTTCCCTGAGCCCCGTCCTGTCAGGCGATGGTGCCCAGCTGACCAGGCATGCGGGTGATGGGATTTTCTGCTTGGTTAGTCTGTGATTGGTGTAGGGGTTTGCTGGCGGGCGTGCCCAGACTGTAGCGCCAGAGAAAAATATCCCTCGTGGTGCTGATGTCTATGGCCGCCAGCACAACGTCATCTGCTGTCACCTTCACGGGGGCCTCTTACAACTGTACGTGCACGACAATCATGCAATTGCGTTAGCTCCGCAATCCTGCAACCGCAACCATGCATCTATATTTGTACATGAATTAGCATAGGCATGCATGCTGCATGCAAACCTCACTTTGTAATAGTATGGCAACATCAAATGTAGCGACATTTTCACCAGGAAAAAAGCTGCTAGAGTATTAACATTCAGATATCTATGATTATTACTAAGTGCAGAGATATAAAGGTCTCCAGTATTATCCGATAACCTTCATATATTTCTACATCATATTTCACTTACAGGTTAACAGTAACATTAGTATAAGTGACAAGGATATTTTCCATAATTTTATGATATTCGTCTAAGCCAACCGCCGTATTTGCTGTAGATTGCTGTAGATTCAGGTTCCAAAATATATTGTTGTTGTTGTTGTTTTTTGTAGCATTTCTGCTGTTCGAAAAGCGCTGTTGCTTTAAATGACTTTCGTAGTTCTGATCGGGCGTTCGGCCTCGACAAAATCATCCTAATTTGGCCAGCGTCTCGTGTTATTGCAAAGTTTGCATCCCCTGTATGGACTGAAATTCTCGCCAACGCACAACGCAGTGGAAAATGGGATGAAGAAGTCTTGAATTTTGGTAAGTTCGTCCAAACACTGGCTAGCGTGATCTTATCCCAGCAGTTTCACATGACAACATCTTCGCCATTTGCAACCCAGCGACGGCAAACATTACAGGGACAGTTCCGAATTCCCAAGATTCCTCCGGGTCAAAGCGCGTCTGGTTGTTAAATTACTTATCGCGTACGTTGCCGATTCCCCCCACCCACTCCTCGAAATGAGAACCCGGCCATGCTTCCGTGTGCAAAGAGCAACTGTAGCTAGCCACCGGCACACGAGTGTCCCAAGGGCTCAGGAGTAGTTCGAAGCTGAAATAGACTTGTCACACTCCTTAGTAACTAATGACCAGAAGACTGGGGAGGAAAGACTAGGCAATCAGTGTCTACCCTCCCCGTCGACCAGGCTTTGCGAGTGTACGTTTTCAATGGTCTCTCTTGTACAGAGGTACATGTGTTTGTCGAGTGTTGTCATCTGCCTTGACTTCTGTCTTAAATTACATAGCTTTATTCACCCATGCAAAGAATGGGAAAAAAGAGAAAATAAAGGACGATTTTAATTGGTTGATCGCTGTACCAGAGGTACCGGCGCTCAGCTGCTTTATGTTGCGTGTCTGTGCATTTATAGAAGGATAAGTTCTCGTTAATAATTAAAAATTAAAATATAGAGTTTGAGAAAGTTGCGTGATATTCAATATCATTTTCGGGTGGGAAAATGTTAGCTCCTAAATTTTATATATCCTTCTTGACTCGCAAACTACTTCTAAGTGAATAGGAGGGGGAACAGCTTTCCGCTACCACAGAATATGAAACGTTTGTCTCTGGTTGCCTCCCCGCCTTCCTGTCTGTCTGTCTGACGGGCCGGCAGAGGGTTCATGTTAACTCTTTGTCACATGCTTGGTGCCAATCAATGTCCAAAACAGTTACCCAGAATTACCACCCGAAGCATTTCTCCACAGGCACTTAATCTGACTGCCTGATGCGGGACCCTGCAGTCATCTTCTTCTTCAAACAGACTTAGCTTTGCCGACTTCAGGGCAAGGCGGATTTCTATGAGGAGGTAATCGTCGGGGTGATAGGGCCAGTCTCCTGGTGTGCAGCAGACAGAGTTATCGGGAAGTGGCGGTCAGCTATTACGAGCAGCGCTGACTGGCGAAATGAGATGGGGCTGACTGAGCCAGAAGATCCTGGCTGCTCTCCATCTCCCCTCCATTCACAGCAAGGTGGTTAATTCTGTGGAAAACAAGAATCTCCCTCATCATCATCTTATGTCAATAGCAATTGTGGAGTCAGTACCTAGGTGGGTGGAGTGTTAACCATTTCAATGTCTGAATCCGCATAGCACGTAAAAGGATTCCCACGTGGGCAATTCATTTGCTGCCCACTGCCAGTTATTTATGTTGATAATGGAAAATCACATGTAATTTGTACATCTGGCAATTTGGACGAAGTCCAGGGAACGGTATTTGTGTTAGAGGGGGATTAATTTCCTTCACAGCAAATTGAGGTAAACCTAGGTGAACACTATTTCTTATTTAATGCGAAAATCCTACTTTGTAGTAAATGTTTCCAATACAGTAATTTCATTTTCCTGTGGAGAATTGGTTTTTCTTCTCTTATTTAAAGCAAGGAACAAAACCGAATTACATGATTCAGAGCTGCATCGATCTTGAAAAAGTTAGCTGAAAACACTTGTTTTTTTCCCCCTGTCCTTTTGTTTTCGGACTGACTTTTTCTGTCCAAGGCTGCGATTCTTTTCCCAGAAAGACCGGACAGACAACGGTGTGAGATCAAGCGACCGTTGTTTTTTGTTTTTTTTTCGCGAAACCTGTAAGAGAATCCTTACACTGCAGCTGCTGGTATTGGCAGACGACGAAGGAGCCAAACTAAACAAACAGCTTGAAGTAGTCAGGCATAATAAGCAAACAGCAGTAAGTAGTCAGACACATAAACAAACAGTAGTAAAGTAGTCAGACATAATAAACAGCAGTGAAGTAGTCAAGCACAATAAAGAGAATTCTGTGAAAGCAGCCTTCCTTCCTTCCTTAATTCGTTGCACACTGGCATAAAGCCGAAAGATCGCTCTCTTACTGAACTTTCAAAACGTCTTGCCATGATATTGAGGAAATAGTTACCACCTGCCATGGAAATGGGTATAATTTTTGCCGTGTTATCTGTTGCTTGTAATGTGCACCGTATTTCTGCTGTGCCGTTCTGATTGTGCTCTAGAACTTTAAACGCTTGAACAGAGACATTGAAAGAAATGACGGTATCGTGTGGATTTTTGTTCATTTCAAGACATTACAGTAACTTGGCCCTTTTTTTTATAGAAATGACAGCGAAGACGAAGTGGTTAAGAAAGGCATTTAGTCAAGGTTTTTTTGTTTTGTATTAAGTGACATTTATTTTAAACAATAAAATGAAGATGCAATGCGTTAGGGATAAACTGATGTGATGTTAAGAGCAGGTAAAGTCGAGATGTTAGGGGTAAGTGATGCTATTCTGCTATCTGGGTGAGAAAATCGTGGGTGAGGATGTCGAGATGTTAGGGGTCAAATGATGAGAAAACAACAGAGATGTGATGAAGCGTGGATTTCAGCCTACGGGTATGTGAACAATCTAGCCATAGATCATAGTAATCAATCTAGTTCCTGCGGTAATTTGAAGTGCAATATTTCGAGACGTTTTCAATGATTTATAAGTGACAACCAGTCTTAATTAAGACATAGACTACAATGCTTGCGGCACCACTTACGCTGCAACACACACACAAAATATTGATAGAGAAAGCAGAGAGTTGCTAGAGCGATTTTCTAAATGTTTTCTTAAAGATCAGATTCCTGGATCACATTGACGTACTCGCGTATGCAGCCCTTTTGATCAGATTCCAGTTCACCAGACAGTAAAGTTAGGTTATAACTTCCCTTCCAACATCACCCTCCTTACTATAAAAAATGGAGAAAAAACGCCATCGACGAATTCTAATGAAAGGCTTCCAGCAAAATATGGCTGAAAGAGAAAGAAAATAAAAGTAATGTGCGTGTGTGCTTGGTCAGACATTAATTTCGCACTGGGGACCTCGGTTAACGCTCGATATGGGGTCTTGTCGAATGTAGGAAATACTCGCTGCGACGAGATGATGCCGAGCCCTGGCAAGAAGAAATCTGTGAACGTTTCACGCTGCCGACCAAAAAAGTGGATGAGTTCCGAAGAAGAAGCATCCTTTTCTGAGGTAAACACTGAATACAAGCATCTAATTACAGCAGTAGCTCCAACAGACGCCTCGCTGAACAACCAGTCTCGACAGAGGAGAGCAAGCTGTGACAAGCGCACCTTGTTTTTCGCTCTGACATGCTTGATCTTGACCTTAATCTAGAATCCGGTTGAAGGCAGTAGGAAACAAAAACTACTACTAGTAAATTAACACAGCCATGATGACACCTACAGGAGCCGCTCTCATACCATCCTACCACTGCGCCATGTAAAACCAGTACCTGTAATAACCCAGCATGGTCGCCGTGTGCAGTACAACGCCAGTACAGTAATGAACCACCACAGCCACGGAGACACACCCTTCTTCAATAGCAGAGACACACCATTATACAAAAACCACATAGATACACCCTTCTACAATAGCCTTAGAGATACTCCATGCTACAATAGCCACAACGCTACATCTTTTTGCGTTATACCACAGATTAATCGTCTTACAGTTGGCACATAGATAAGTTGCTATACATTACAAAAATATCATACGTCGTGCAGCAATATATCAAAGAGCTACATCATGCTGTGGTTTAGCAGATAACCAAGTGGTTAGAGCACTGGCGGCCTAACCCAGAGACACACCGATTTGTTACCTGTGGGGCGCAGCAAACTTTGCATAGTAGACCCAGCTGTCGGGAATGGATTCGTGACTCCATAAAGGGGTGGGGGAAGGTCAGGCAGCTAGGAGGAGATGGGACACCACCCTTACAAAAAGGTGGCCAAAAAAAAAAGAGAGGTCTTTAACACCTCACATAAAGCTTGCCCTGAGAAAAGTGAGATCTCCATCACGCCACTCAACAACGACTAAAAGGTTATAGAACGGCAGCTATTTTTTACATCATGCTATAATACGACATATGTATCATACATACATAATCAATGCATAACATCATACGTAATAAATCCTTACATCATACTAAATACATCACACAGATACACCATGCTACAACGGCTGAAGACAAGTCTCATTAGTTGGCAAAGGTGAATTTATTGTACAACATTTTAACCTTTTCAACTGCAAACCATTTTCTTGTAGGAATCCACTAACATTAATCTACCGAAGACATTGCTAGCAACAAAATGAAAAAAAGTGCTAGAATGTATTTGCTCTGCAGGAATTGGCTTCATCATAAAAATGGCGGAGGAGATGTTCTTGTAATACAAGGGTCCAGAAGGGAAATAAACCATCTTGTGAATATAGAGGATGCATTGGAATTCGTTTTCTGGTGTAAACGATGGGCATAGTGCATCTTGTATAATGACTTTATGCTACGTACGTTACACAGACTAAAATGGTCAGTTTACAATATTCAGCCTGTGTTAAGCACATTTTAGGGAACATCTTACAGTAATGGGTGTACGGTTACAATGTATTGTGTACAATATACAACACACCGTGCGCATGATATACTGTAGTACTACCATTATTCGGTGTTACAGTATCCACTGTACAGGGTGTTGTTTGCAGCATATGGTGCTTTATACGCTTCTTAGTTTGGAAGACTTTTTTGACACACACACACACACACATACACTTATCTGTTTGAACAGAAGGCTAATCAGTTCAGAGAGAAACAAAAACAGAATATTAAATGTCACATTCCACTTAGCTCGCACGAAACAGCTGAGACAGTCCTGTTGCATGCTGGTGAGTCGTCCGTTGCCCTGACGTGCCATTAACCGGTCCCTTCATCCCCTCCGAGGACCCTGACATACAAACTGTTCTCCCTCAGGGGACCTTGACATGCAGTGAGACATACCATTAGCCACCCCTTTCAACCCTCATGGGACCTGATGTGATACAACTAGAGTCTTTTTCCAAATAGCTGAATCTAACTTATCCGTAGAACTAACTAAGATTCGTTCCGAAAAGCTACATAATAAATATTCTCTAAAGCAATTTCTTTAAAGGCAGTCCGTTTGGTTTAACAGAGACGTCACCATTTTACTTCATCTCGGTGACTATACTGGTTTATTATCAGCATCTATTAAGCTTGACATTAGCTGAGGTATAGCTGAGGTAAAAATCTGAAGGAATGTACAAGTGGGGACAAGTTTCCGTTACAAGCGGTGATGTCGATACCAGTTTATCTGTTAGGTATATCACTGACCTATAACCTATGTTTTTCAGTTACCTGTTGCGTTTGACCGCGTTAAGCAAGGTATCAGATTCGTGTTAAACACCTGGTACTTGCAAACAAACAGCCGTTTAACTTGGAAACACCGCCTGTTTGAGGTTCTTCCTCTTCATACCAGGGTTTCTATTTAGCAAGCTATTCGGCTGGCTTTTCTTTGGCCTTTGAGCTGCGTATTTGCTCAAGGGGGCTGGACAGCTCACAGAAGTTAACTCGAGAGAGGGGACGGGGGAAGAACTAGGTTGAGAGGCAATCGGATAAGGATGTCAGGCACGGACAGCGGCGACCCAGCACATACCACTGCGTCAAAGCATGCGGCCTTGAGAAGAGTAAACAGGTGACAACAAAGATTTATATCCATCTTGTAAACTTGTCAACAGATCCTTTATGAAAAAGATGGTTGTGGCTGGAGTACAAGCAACCTCTTAATAGTCAAACGAGCAAACACACATACTAATAACCACAAGAACCAATATCAAAACATTTAACATCAAAACACACACACACACACGCGCGCTCATGCAAAAATACAAACCAAAAAGAAGAGGATGAAGAAGGGAGATGAGGCGGTCTGCCGATCATGTCCGCAGTCTCCGGAAGTTGACAGTGCTGGCTGGTGTTGGAGGTACAGGATCTTATTAAACAAATGGTGCGGTGCAATCTTTTTGTAATAATTGGGTAAAGCTTAGTGGAAGATTCTATTTTCGAAAAACTGGGAAATTTCCCTCTTCTCGATACACACCCTAAAAAAAGCCTCCATCACCATGAACAGGTCAAGGTCAACAACGCAGAGGCCAGGGTTGTACAGGGCTACAGTTAGCCGGAGAGGTGAGACCACATGTTATTTAGATGTTCATCAGATGTCTCTGTAAACAAAGGTGAGGCCAGGATTTTGACCTCTTGCTGTGCCTGGTGATATCTGCAAGATGCTGGAAATATTCACAGCTGAAAAATTGTCTAAGGTACGAGAACAATGGGCTTGGAATCAATACGTCTTGCTGCGGATGAGACAAAGAGTGAAAACAGGTAACGCAGTGCAGTTCAGTTGGTGCTTTCAAATATTTGAAGCATTATGTGGGTGTTACTGTCAGCAATACCTTTGTAGACCTTTGGTATTTTCAGTATTGCTGGGAAGTATCATGGAACAGTTTGCTTTAGTGCACGATAACGGTAACTCTCGAGAGGCTGACATCCGGTGACGTCATCTTCAGGTCACGCAATATCGTCATTGCCAGGTCATGTCATCATCAGACATTGACATCATCAGGTCACGTCATTGTCAGGCCTTTGCCTTCATCATTAATTGGCATCATGAAATCACATCACCAAATAACGTTATCAGTATCGGTCATGTCATATTCAGGCCATGCCTCACCAATTCACGCCATTTTCCGTATGGGCATGCCATCATCAGCTCTTCAGCTGTCACGTCATCAAGCCAGGTCGTCATCAGATCACACCATCATGATTCCTCCAACCGTATGACGCGTGTGACATTGTCTCATGTCATGTTTCATAGGAGTGTTGTTTCGGACTGATGTGCAGTTCAATCATGTCACATGTCAAATGGAGATTGTTTCGCACGTGTTGCTTGAGGCACGTAGTCGCTGCGACGTCAGAGTACGACTTGTCAATTGATTGGAAGTTTGATACGAGATTTACGGAGTGCCGTGAAAGCTGCTCAGCTGCAATATTGTGCATGGCGGCAAGATTTATCCCCGGGAGATTGTTAATTACATTGCCGCAGCCATTGCTGCTGGCACGAAAAGCTTATTTTTGTGGCCATTGTGACGGCCACTCTTGACTCTGTTCCATAGGTGACGACGCTAATAAATTGTTTGGCAGCGGCTCAGAGGCTTCACTTGGTGTTGGCCGTCGCTGACTCTCTCTTTCCTGTAACAGATTAGCAACTTAAGGGTCACAACGGGAGTTCTAAACAAGGTTTTGTTTGAAGAAGTCTGGATCAGAAAAAAGGGGCCGCCCGCGAGCCCATCAGAGGAACCTGGGCTTGGGGTAGGGGTGTATTTCGTTCCCATACATCAACATGCCCATAAATTACAGAAAGTGAGCAGAGTGACGAAGCACTTGGGTATGCAATGACGATGCGAACCTTTCTGTGTGGGCTGAGCAAGGTGTTCGGGTATGACCTGGGGAAGCAGATAGTGGGTAACGATAGAGCACTGAAATCCGGATTTTGGCAAGAAATACACATGCCACCGGAGGCGTACTGGTTCCATACCCGTGTAGCGCATGGGAACTTTCTTCTGTTAACATAGTTGTCGAGAATGGGCACGTGACTCACAGAGATCTGGGGAAAGGTAAAGCAGCAAGGACGAGGGATAGCACAAACAGCTTGCCCTGAGAAATGCGAGGTCTAACACCCCATAACGCCCTCCCGAAGACGCTATCGTCGAAAAATTGTGGTCTTTAACAACCCTTACCCCCAACGACCGAAGAAAGATTTAGGAACGACCTTTACCTTTTTACCTTGAATGCGAAGCTTCAAGACTTTAAGTCTTTTCCGTGACTTAGAGAGCGCTAATGTTTTTCTATCAGTATGCAAGAGTTGAAGATCTTGATTCGGCATATTGTTCTGTAGTTCTAGCACAGTTTGATTAGCCTTATTGTTCTGTAGTTCTGGTTCTGTTTGCTGTTTCCTTTCTTTGGAATGAGTATGATTAGCATCTGCGTTGAATCTTTGGGCCACCTTTCCAATCCCAGATTCGTTGGCACATAGAAGGCTTTTGTTGTTTATTGAGGGTGGTTCTTGAGGCCGACTCTTGAGATTGGTTTATGTGGGTGGTAGACTCCGAGGTGGACAGAGAAAGAACTGGATTTCAAATATGGTTGTTCCATGCAGGACCTGCTCATCACCGCTCAAGACAAGTGGCGAGCTTCGACAACCGTTGTGTTTATCAGGCTCCTACGATGACTGGTAAGGTCGTCCCCAAACTTCTCGGTGGTTGGAAAGTGAGGCGTTAGAGACCTCACTTTTTCTCGGGCCAGGTTTATGCGAGGGCGGTGCCCGTCTCCTTTCCCTCACTCCCTTACCCTCCCCAACCCTCCATGGAGTCAGGTACTCATTGCCGATAACAGGGCAGCTGGGGGAAAGTTCAACAACTGATACCGGCCGATGAATGATGGAAATGAATGAAGAGTCTTGCCAGTTTACCAGCCATCATCATACAATGAAAGGTCTCATTGGCATTTTGAAGGCAACAGGGACCAGCACATAGTTCCATTCGGTAACGGCCAGTTAGACGTCACTTAACCTCAAACCGTCTTCGCTATGACCACCAAGCTACGCGCCTTCTGACGGTTGAAATTGACAGGATCAGTGTACACCAAGCAGAACTTAACCATGATTGTTTCTGATATCAACAGTGTGCATTAAGCAGTACTTAACGTTTTCGTTTTATGCTCATCTTTGGGACACTCTTTGTTATAATTTTTTCGATTCTGCTAGTGGTACCCAAACTGGCGTCATGCTACATAGTGTAGAGCGCAAAATTATCAAGTAAATTTTGATTCTGCTAGCGATACAAAACAGACATCATAGTACACAATGTAGAGCGCTATAATTATAAAATAAATTTCTTGGTATTATTGGTAGAGTCATGCTTTACCAAGCCCACATGGTCAGAAATAGCGAAATATTATGACGTATTTTGGGAAGTCATCCACAAAGCCGTTGTGACAACTGAACTTCACAGAATGAATGAATAAACGAAAAAAAGATCTTCAAACGACAGTTTAAGTCGTACTTTCTGAAACTGTTCTTGTATGCTCGCTGCTCTCCAAGAACGTGTCGTCGGCACTTTCAATTTGGCGGAGAGAAGCCGATCTAGCGTATCGATCTTGTGTATCGATTCCGTGCATGATAAAGCCGAGGAAGCCTGTAACAATCATTGCAAGCCTGCTACTTGTGAGGACTTAGCTCCTGCCCCGGCTTTGTCCAACTTGATTTCATGGGAGGTAACCCTCCAGGTACCGATCAGATTCATACTGAGGCGCTGGTCTCCTAGTGCTCGTAATTTTGATGGACAATGCTTTTATGTGCCTGAATTCTTCCCTTGTGTTTTAAACTACCGTTTAATTCATTGGTTATACCTACTTTATGCTTGTGCTTGGAAAGTAGCTTGGAAAGTAGACGCCTTAAAGATAGAAGAGACATTTGAGTTACACAAGGAATAAATAACTGGTTGCAGCACAAGAAGCGATATCAATCGTCTGTACCACTTGATACATATGCTACCTTCCTTTGCCAAACAGCTTGCTATTGCTAGCACTCCTCGCAAAGTCATACTAAACGGGAACAAACACCTGTAGTACCACTCCACGTATATGAGACAGGTAGACTAGTTACTAGTTACTACAACGTACATACAGACAAGACATACACACTCACACGCGGGCGCACACACTCACCATAGGTAGGCTTACAAAATCACTGTAATAATACTCTCTTACAGACACACATGTCAATCCACCCCTTAGGTGGGCTTACAAAGTCACTAACAGATTGTGTGTGTGTGTGTGTGACTTAGTAAGCCTATCTGTGGTGTGTAGGTGTCTGTGACTGTGACATTTTAAGCCTACCTACGGTGTGTGTGTGTGTGTGTGTTTGTGTGTGTGTGTGTGTGTGTGTGTGTGTGTGTGTGTGTGTAGGAAACTGAAGTACTTGGATAAAACTACGAGGTCAGCCGTTAAGTCGATAACAGAAAGAGATGTGTTGAAAGCAGGATCCGAACCCACGGCGCTCAGTTCTCACCGTCGTCGTGGTGGTGGTGGTGGTGGGGCGATGCGCCTTAGCAACTCCGCGCCACTACATACAAGAGATGGGTGACAAGCTTTTATGCATCTTTATTCCTTCCACTCTTTCTAAGAACGCTTTACACAGTATCACTAGATGTGTCTTTGCTATCTAGAATCAACAAGAAATCATTATCCCTGTACTCTGAATGTTGACAGGAATAGATGGAGTGAGTTGGTTTGGCATTACACAGCGTTTAATTGACGAGAGCGCTGGATAAAATTGGTGGTCATCAGAAAAAGGAGGAAAGTAGATGGAGTGTTGATGAAGGATCTGTGGCATATGTGGTCTACTGGGGGCTGGGAGAGATTTGTGTTTGCACTCATTAACCATCGACACTAAAGAGGATCATTTCACTTGTTACCACGCCTTATAAGAATCTTACGTTTTGAATAAGACCAGAAAAGGTATTGTGCGAGCTTACGTTTCTTAAAATCCCATATGATGGCTCGTTCATGTAGCGGTTGGGTCTCGTGCCTTGACTGGGAGAAGAGAAATTTCTTAAAATATCCCGATGACGTTGTGTGATACTCTCTCTCCCCATGTTATCTCTCCCCCTATCCTCTTTTGTGTACTTGTATGTACATTCAATAAATGTTTACATTATTGCACTGATATTATGCAGTGCATTTCACGACGGTCGAAAAATTAAAAAAGTACAATGGCGGCTGACTGATGTTTGTTCTCCACGGTGTTGATCTATAACAAGCCACAATAAGCCTTAAATAAGCTGCTGTCTCCGAAGTTCCGTTACCCATTTTTTTTCCCTGTTCCATCAGCCTTATCGAACAGTCTGTTAGATCACCCCATCCACAGAAAGAAAATGAAAGGAAATTTTTTTTTTAAGTACACTATAGAGCAAGTCTGGTGTAAGTACTACTGTCATTGTTGACAGCGGAATCAAGGAAAGAATCTCCCTGTGCTTAACGTACAGTCAAACTCTACTGAACAGATTTGTAATATTGATGCACCTTTATGCAGGTTAGCAGTAAAATGTCCATAGTGACTGACAGTGGCCGGGCGAGTGAGCGCCGAACACTCGTCAGCAGTGGGCCGACAGAGCACGCAGCAACTACAAGTTAATGACGGTACTATTTTTAGCCACTGGGTTTGATAGACTTGACAGTCTTTGAACAGTTGAATGGGTAGGGGGGGGGAGCGGGCGTTGGGAGTGTCTGTGTATGTGAGAGAGAGTCTGGAGGATATGAGATTATCTCATGCGTCAGTGCATGCTAACGGCCATCAAGCACAGCACTGCCCTTTAATTACCTCTGGAATTCTCCTTCCTTGCTGCTCTCTTGTACTGCCCAGACTGGCCTCACCAGACTCAAGCCATGTCTTGCCTGACCCCAGCTTTGCCTTTCTCCGGCCTTTCCTCACTAGATCCCAGGCTTGCCTGCCTAGACACCACCGGAACTTTGCCTGGCCTCATAAACCAAAAGCCTTCTCATCTCAACCCAGTCTTGTGTCATCAAACCGAAGCCTTAATTGGTCTAAACCCAGCCTGGTCTCATCAAAGCAAAGCATTGACTCTTTCTAACCAATTCTGGTCTCATCAGATCCTAGCTTTTTACTTCTCATCTAAACTCAACTCTGTGTCACAAGATCTCAACCCCTATTTCCAAGAGTCCATCCGTCATACCAGACAAAGCCCGTTCTCACCAGACCCCAGGTCTGTTTCACCCAAGCCTGTTTCGTGAAATACCAGTCATATGTTCGGTGATGTCTTTATAACATATCATGGAAGAGAAGGAGGAGATGTCAATGACGATTAATATGATGATGATGATGATGATGATGATGATGATGATGATGATGACGACGAGGACGAGCTAATAATTTTACAGAATCTCGTTCGTTGTGACATTCCACCTACTTCATCCAGAGTGGATCGTTTATTTGTATGAATTTCATGTTTTTTGCTTTACAGTCTTAAAAAAAACTCGCCAGTTGGCGTCGCCACTGGTGATGTCACCCAAATTGGATGTAACTGAAGAGTAAAATAAATTTTACATTGCTAGATGGCCTGAACTTCCGGATAAGGTTGATTTTTTGTTGTACACCCCAGGCGCACAATTGTCTCTGTTCTTAGCACAGCGGTAACAAGCTATGGGCGGAAATAAACTTGATTCCGCATATAACAGCTTCACCAACCCCTTAAATTTAGCAACACGTTACGTCGATAGTAGAAATAATGAGGCAGCAAGAAGCAGAGATTCGCTATGGGTCCCTTCGCCTCACAGGCCTGAGGGAGGCAGCTCTGCGCGTTTCGTATATTTCTGCTTGTTTTGTTAGTTTGGTGACCGTTGTTTGAGCAAGTGCTTTCTTTTTTTGTAGTTACTGTGCGGAACTGTGACTTTATTTTTCATACAAGTTTTGCGTCGCCTAACAGTCTCTTCTCCCTGACGCCGTAACGGTTTCAAGTCGTCGTTAGTACTGACCTTCCACCAGCGTCAAGCGATCATGTTTTACCACAGTTTCTCTCTGTCTTGTGACTGCACAGATCCCAGTAGTCGCTTGATATTTGATCGACACTTGGCCTAAGCATCAATTGATCTATGTTGGCTACCGACGAAACGTTGACTTCACGACCTTTATATCTGAACTGTAACGGATCTGTAAAGGTGAAATCCACCAGAGCAACGACGACTTTCATTCTATGACTTTTCACGTTTTCCGTCGTCGTCTCTACCTGACGTCATAACGGCTTCCCTAGTCATCACTGCTATGGACTACTGATTGATCTTTTCTGTGTTCGGCATGGATTACAATACCTCTACGACCTGCAGATTTTAACTGTACTAAATCAACATCTTGGTCTATAAAGATTTCATCCAGCAGAGCAACGAAAAAGTCTTCCGCTAACTGCAATGAAAGAACCACATGAGTTTTGTTTTTACTTTGTACGTTGGTGGTTGTTAAACGCGGGGATTCTGGCTTAGGCTCGGGAGCCGCGCTATACTAGCTCTCTGATTATTGTGTCTTTCCTACCCCCTCACAGATCTTAATATTTAACTAGATAAACTGAGAGTTTTATTTGAGAAGCCCCTAGCAGTAGTAGTAGTGGTAGGAATTTAAATAACTTCAAAAGCTGCGGGTTTCCTGCATATGACAGAGAAGAAAGTTGTTTTTAATCTGTCACCACGGTGTCATAAAACTTTAGTAGGCTTCAGTATGCTATTAGCTCACAAAACTTTAGAATGTGTGTTTTTTTTTTTCCTGTAGTCTCATAAAACGTGAGTACCTCGGGCTTTCTTTTAATATCAGGAGACGGGGAAGGCGAGGTTATGTAGTGAAGGGGAAAAATGTTCAGCTGGTTCAGTAAATTGAGCATAATACGAACTGCAGAGTCGTTTTCATCGCAGAATGTTAAGTTATTGTCGTGGGCTAAAGAGATCCTGTCGTTTATGTGTGATATGTAATTTGATTCAGCACTATCTAAACACTTCAATATACATACAATTTTCTTTAATTTGAGAAAAAGAATGGATTTAGGTCGCAATTTTTTCAACTATCGAAGAAGACTAACCCCAGCCCAGCGTTATTTCAAACATTGAAGAGGACCAGCTCCTCAAAGATTTGTAAGTGATACTGCCTGTTGTGACAGATCACATTTTTAATAATACCCTATAGACAAGTGATTAGTGTAAGTAAGGCATCGGCTTCTCAACGGGAGTGAAAGACTTGGGGTGACTCAGTTTAAGACAGAATTACTGAAATGACAAGACCCAGCCAGAGGGCGAGTGAGGGGTTGTTTCTCTTCAAAAAAAAAAAAAAAAAAATTATGTTCATAAATCCTCTTTCCCGCTTTGTCCGCGCCTGCTTTTTAGAGGCAATAAAACTCTCATGAGTTCATCTGATATCGGTGTATAAGTGTGATGTGTGTGGGTGTGCGTTTGTGCGTGCGCGCGCGTGCGCCTGTGCTAGTGTATGTGAATATGTACAAGGTGTGTGTGTGTGTGCGTTTGTGCGTGCGCGCGCGTGCGCCTGTGCTAGTGTATGTGAATATGTACAAGGTGTGTGTGTGTGTGTGTTTGCACGTGGGCATGCCTGCGAGCTAATATGTCTGTGAGAACACATATAGCTGTTTGTGAACTTGTGTGATTCTATCTGTGAGTTGTGGTTGTGATTATGTATAGATGTGTGTGGGCGGGCCTACGAGCTAATATGTCCGTAAAAAATGTGAGTGTGTTTGTGTACTTGTGCGTTGCTGTCTGTGAGGGTGTGATTGCGAATATGTATAGATGGGTGTGGGCGGGCATGCGTTCTTGTGTAGACATATTGATTGCTTCGGTAGCTCCTCCGTTGTCGTGCAGCAGTGGTCGGCAACTAGCTAGAGAAAGAAATGCTCTCCTCAATCACACTTTTTGTCGAGGATTTAGTCACTTCGCCGACCGATCCGCATTTATCTGGTAAATGAAGGTGAAAAAGACGACGCCGACTAAGGCTAAGAGGCATCTTGTGTTTTGCACCACCAAGTAGAAGACTATCGATTCACTCACCCTCACATTCGCCGTGTCGGTGATTGGGAATACCTCATCTTAATGGAGTACCGTTAAAAGAAGTGACATGAAGTACCAATTTTGGTACTGGGATTTCAGTTCAATTTATATTCCAATGATGCATTGTAGAGATACCCTTCATTGACACACCCTACCTCAGGGAGACTGTTAGAGACGCTTCTCATACTGACGTTCTGCAGGCACTGAATCTTTCTGTCAGGTTTTGTTGGGAAGTAAAATGGCAGGTCACTGATGAAGAGTGCCATGACTTTGAAAATTTTACGTTTGGAACATGTAGCATTCCGGCCATCATAAACGGACTGCAAGACGTATGGAACTTCAGTGACGAGCACAGTTGCAGAACGTTTGTGGCGTGTGCATCTGAACTTCAGTGTCAATAGCAAATAACAGAACGTAAGTGATACACACAATAGCAGAACTTGAGTGACATACACAGCAGCACAACGTCAGTGACATTCATTGACACACGAAGCAAAACGTCAGTGACGTACACTGCAGCATGTCAGTGACGTTCAGTGACACACGCAGCAGCAACTTGTCAATGACATTTGGTTACGTATACAGCAGCATAAAGTACGTCAGTGAACTTCAGTGACACACGCAGCAGCTAAATTTTAGTCATTACACATTAGCTTCGGCGAAGACATAAACCGTTTGAATGAGGTGACACAACGTTGGCGACATTTTAAAATGACAATTGTGAACTTTGTTTTCTCTGATCTAAAAGTTGAGTGAAGTGCAAAATGGCGGGACTAAAGAGAATGTGAGGCTGCAGTGGATGTCGACACACGTGTAATCTGTGCTCACCATGACAACAGTCGCATATCGATCTCGAAAGAAGTAACAGAGAAAACAAGGACACCGTGTTGTTAAAATCTTCCAGCCCCCTCTTTACCTCTTACAAAAAATGGGGAAAGCAAAGTGGTTTTACTTAAACTAATAGCGACCTCGTTTTGGCTAGCGTATCGCCTCGTTTTCATTCTCTCTTTTGCGAATCAGATGTAGAATCTAGGTCATCACTGAAAGTTTATATCGATATCTTATACAGGTAGTTACATGTTCTAATAGTTGGCTATTACATTTTTGCTTTTGAACTGTGGCATTTAGATGTCAAGAAGACAGGTGTCTGTGTATTATTAGCTTGCACACAGTGGCAAAGAGAAAAATTTTGTATGTTTGATGAATACGTAAAGTATTATTAGTAACTGTTAATTAAATGTAACTTCATATATTTGTTATAGTTTTTCACTTAACTATATCACTAGAAACAGGTAACCGTCATACATTTTGGCTTCTGCTACGTTCCGTTTAAATGATGGAAAATACATGGAGCGGATGAGACAAGCTTGGTAAGCTACAAGAAAATGCTCTGTCCTTTCGAGACCAGCAGCTGTGTTTATGAAACAACCAGCTCAAATACGGCACATTTCTACTACTATTATAGGAGCAATCGTTTGTAGCTCGCAGTCTGTCCAAGCTACACCTCCGCAGGACGTGCACGAGTAACCGGAACCTGGCTATAACTTCTTATGTAAACTTATGTTTGTGCGTGCCATTGTAACTCAAGTGTTTATTGCCTATAGTCATCTTGTAGGCAGTGTGTTTGATGGCTTTCTTGGAAGGTAGCCAGTAAAGGCGAGAGGCACAGTCAGGCCCTTCATGGCATCGGGGTCTACTTCTTTCATCTCGAAAGTCTTCAATCCAGAAGGGGTGGGGGTGTGAATGGTGGCGCCCTCAAGCGAAGTGATTTCAAGCAGGCTCTGCTACTCTGTGTAGGCGCCAACGGCAAGCGCAACATGTCTTTTAGCCTTTGATCAGCAGTGCACCAAGAGAAGAAAGACAATTGGCTCTGTTCACTGGGATCTGGGTTTCCCTGCTGAGGCGCTGCAGAATTAATCGGCAAAGGCGGCAAAATTAATCAGCAAACCTTCAGAATGGTTTAGAACAGATCACAAGTCTTCACAGCATGTAAATCATGCCCAAGGATGAGGCTCATGTCGAGCCTGTAGTCCAGTCAAAGGGATAAGCATATCGTACATACCGCAACATGTGCGCCCGCCATGGACCCATACAGGCAATGTAGGGGATAATTCACCTCAAACGTGGTGCCAGTCTCTAAGGAACTGATCAAATGCCGGAAAATATTAATGATATCTATGATATATGCTATCTGCAGCCAAGATCGAGGCTGTCGGTTTGGCCAACCTGACAGTGAATTACGGCCTCAACATGAATGCATGGAGGTCGGCAGACTGTTATGTATTTCATGGTCCACAGAGTCCGACATGAGTATGTCAGCCCCGTGATACGCTTCATTCTGGTCAACACAGCCACGTGCGCGAGAGAAGACGACATGTGAGCGCCGTTCATCTCGCTGCAGGGTTCAGGCGTCTGCGTGGGAAGCGGGCAGTAAGGTCGAAATGGCGAAAAGGTCACACGGGGACGAACTGAGATCACCCCCAAGAGAATGGTTCAATAGAATTAAAATCTTATAGGCGACTGTGTCGCAGAGTATATCGCCATAGACGGCGCTGCACAATCAATCATACCCAGAGGCCGGCGCGCCGTGCTGTCACACACCCTTTTCACGCATGGCAAGTGTGCACTGGGGGAAGATGGAGGTGGTGATGATGGTTGTTGTGGTGGTGGTATTGGCGGTGGTAGTAGTGATGGTAACTCACGGGCACATCGTGTGGCTCCCTCTTCGCGCTACTCGCTATGCTGACGGCGCTGCAGTTCTCTCCCCTAAAGCCTGGGCTGCGTGGTATTCCGGCATTAGATCTGTAACAGAGGTTTTGGTGGATGTTGGCAAAACAACACTTTGTACTATTGTATAACTTGTGGTACCGGCTTACCGTGATGGTTGTCAAGTCGTCGTTACTGCTGTTTTTATTTATTTATTTATTTTTGTCAAAACTGTGTTAAGCCCGGAAGTTCATGTCCGCATTTCTTAAATCTTGTTTTACAGCAATGCTTTGCGAGATAAAAATGTTGCGATGTGCAGTTACAGAGATTATTATGTAAACCATCTGACTCCTGTGATGTGACTGACAGACTAGGCAAGTCAGGCTTTGAAATATGATTCAGTCACGGTAATAAATAGTCAGGGTATTTATTTAGCGCTATACTGTTAAAAAGTTTAGGCAAAATAAGGTCAAAATAAGACAACTTAAAAAATATTGCATACAAGCTGATCTGTTGTATTGAAGTGCGCATCTTGTGTATCATAAAAAAGCTATTTTCCCTCTTACCACGTGTTAAGTGTCGTGTACAAGCTCATGCAGAGTTGTGTCGTGTGTTGCTGTCGATGAAATTGAATTCTTCAATTCTGCACTGAAAACACACCTCTTCCTTGAGCATTACTCCTAACACAATCCACACAATGCTCGTCCTTCTTACCCTCCCCCCTTCCACTCTTGCTACTTTTCTACCCAGTTTTTCTGCAGAATCACTATATTCTCTGTCCCTGTTACTTGGTGCCTTTTTGTGTTTTCTATCTTTGTTTTCTGTTTGTCGTCAGTACTGTCGTTTTTTTTTCTTCCGTCCCTCGTGTTCTATCCATTTAGTCCATGTCTCTTCCTCGTTTTAAGCGCTAAGAGCATGCTATCTATGAGTGTAAATATGCGCTATAAAAATCTTCATTTATTATTATTATTATTAGTATCGTCTGCTTGATGCATTTGCCGTCCCCTCTCGCCAAATAGACAACGCCGCCTAATGTTCACAGAGCTTCAAAGGCCTTGAGGTTGCTAAGGCTTTGATTTACTGTCAGCGATGTTTTACCGGATGTTAGATTGTTGGAGTATATGATTTTACATGATTTACATGATTTAATTGATTTAGGTATATTTTACACTTGTTATATATAATTGCCACACACACACACACACACACAGATACAAGCATGTCTTTCATTTTAATTGTTCTTCGTCCCAAATGCGTTTTACCGCTTGAAAAAAAGGGCGCCTCAGCTACATGATGTTTTATCACCGGGGCTATAAGCCTACCAAAGAATCAAAGAATCTACGTGCGTAATGGCAGGAGAGTTGCTATTCAGGTCGACAGCCGTATCACGTCTTCCATCTGTGCGCGTGCAATCTGTGACAAATCCGAGCTTTACGCTCAGGAGTTATTTGATGCCGAAGCAAGCCGTTAGGGAGCTGCAGACCGTGAGGCAGCGAACTTCAGGCCCCGCGAAAGCTGTCTTTGATGACAGCAGTCAGCGCACATTCCAGACTCTCTCAAGTCGGTACAAACCCCTTGCCTGCCTTTCGCCGGTCCTTAGAGAATAGACTTGGTATAACATCGACTTCATCCTGATCCCTCTAGTTTACTTGGCATGTCTTTGCTCGTATTGCCAGTCTCCAGGCGTCATTGAGACTTTCCTCGTTGTTCTGTGACCTGTTCTCTTTCCAACGGTTATTAAACAATACAGCTGAGATTTAACACGAACAATAGAAACGAGATTGCTGTGTTACTTGTAACTGAAAGCTATACTGTAAGTACAATAAGTTGTGAACAAAAGTATTCTCAAATTCTAGAAAGTCTGTTACTAAAGAGTCTCTTCAAATGCCTACCCTTTTTTCCAAAAAAGAATAATTATAGCCTCTTCCTAGTCGTTACATGCTTTCTTATAAGGGGACAAAGGAGGTTATTTTATCAGCGGCATTCAATTCTGAAATAAAAATATTTTTAAATATAAAATTTTTATGACTTAAACAATTGATCTTTTGGGATTATTAGCTTTTACAATGATCTGTGAATGTGGAAGGGGGGGATGCTGGGGGATGGATGAGACGGAAGAAATAGTTTTAGTGGAAAATCCTAACCTAATCAAGCGAAGTCGACAAGATCGCTTCACAGTAGTCTTGGAACTGGTCGCACCGGAAATAAGCTGGTGATGTCGGAAGATGAACTCATTGCCGTATAAATGTCTTCCCATTAAAGACTGTCTTCCACGCTGGTGTCAGATACTGTCACAAGAATCATTGTCGAAGAAGCACCAGTAACGCGGTGTCAGATACTGTTGCAAGAATCATTGTCGTAGAAGCACCAGTAACGCCGGTGTCAAATATTCATAAGAATCATTGTCGTAAAAGCACCAGTAACCCTGTCCCTAAAAGCTCCGCGGTGTGATAACAGGATCCAGGAATCACATTACCATGTGAGGTCACCAGGTGTCTGCAGCCACAGACGCTGTAAGGCTCTGCTCAGTGCTATCACATCATGAAATGATTATGTGCTAAAGTGGACCCTGATTTGAGTCACATCATGCACTATAGCAGGGCCTGATTTTTGTGTCACATCATGTACTAAAGTGGGCCCTGATCTGTGTGTCACTTCATGTACTGAAGTGAACCCTTATTTGTGCAGTAATGTTTTTATATATACTGAAGTGGTTATTGATTTGTGCTGTCAGGTCAGTGTGAAAAGACAATGATTGGTGGGCCGTTATTGTGCCGCACACTCACATCATAATTACATGAATTGAAATGGGATATTCGCATCACTGTATACACTGGGCCATCATTTGTGCTGTCACAGAAACAGGTGTTTTATGACATCGGAAAAAAGGGCTCCTTGTTTACACCTGTGTGCCAACCCTCGCTGTTGCCACGTAGTGGGCTGTTGATGTCCGTTGTTTCCAATTAGCTTGGCTTTACGGTAAGAACACGCGAGGAGTGTCCAGCCCTCCACCATCTCCTATCACCGTGTTTCTTGTCAGTCGGGAGTTGAAGAGCTTAATGGACGGTATCAGGAGAGGGAACAGTCTCAAAAGCACCGCGACAGATGTCGCTCGTCTGACCTACATAAAGAGTCAATTCTTGGGCGTGTAGGAGGGACTGGCGATCTGTCGGGGCCAGGGTGAAGAAACCTGCATGCCCCAGCTTGCTTTCTGTGATTGACTGCTCCAGTAGCTTGCATTCATGACCAGTTCTTTAAACACCTGTCCCCGTTATCTTATGGTAGTATGTTTTGATGCTTTTGACACGACCGAGTTGTACACTTTGACATGGTGCCACCCTGCCTGCTTTTCTCTGTATCGTCTAGAAGAAATGATCTGTACCGCATGCCTGTATGTGTCATTAAATTGAACCAGTTCTTACATCAGTTTTCTATCGTGTAATTTAATAGACAAGATCCGTACTTCAAGTGTGTAGCGTGTGATAGAGCAGATGCAATTCCTTCATGAAGTCTGCGGACTGTGGTAGAGAGGAGCAGCTGCTACAACTGAGAGCGCGAGCTGTGGTGATCTCTGGGGGCGCAGCTAATCCTCAGCCCCTCATACATCAAGAGGGGAAGACAGGTGGAATTAGGTCATCGTGTTGTCTAGCTTGCGAGTCCAACCACGAGGCTAACTGGCGACGTGGGCGATTAATACGTCAGCGCCATCTTTAATGCTTAGTACTTTTTTTGTCAGTGGCAGCCATAATTCTTAACAGTTTCTTTTTCAGTGGCAGCCTTTGTGCTAGCTGCGTTCCTTTGTCAGTGGCAACCTTAATTCGTGTGTAGCAGACTCTGACACACCAAGGTTCTTGAGATAAAGGGACGAAATGCAGGAGATGAACAAGGCACCGCAATTGTCATCAGGTGCACCCTGTTTATTTTTTCTTGGTTGTTTGTTTATATTTGCTTAGAGAGAGAGAGAGAGATGTATGCGGGAATAATTGCGCACAATGGGAGTAAACCTACAAGTTACATGTGCAGGAACGTGCATGGAAAATTGCCACACTTGTATCGATGTTATGATAATATTCCTTAGTACGTCATCGACATTATAATATTTCTTACTACGCCATCGACGTTATGGTAATATTCCTTACTACGTCGACAACGTAATATTCCTCACTACGTCATTGGCGTTGACTGCGTTTTTTCCTGTAAAAAGTCGATTTGCATCGTGGCAAAGCCTCCTTTGTTTCGCTCGTGAGAAGACCTTTTCACTTACAGACATTCCCGCTGTTTTGAACAGATAGCACCTGTAACAGACAAAGATATATATATCCCATTTTAGTTATCGTTCAAAGGACGACACCTATCGACGAATTTCACTCTACCCTAATAATATCCATGGTGCTAAAGCTGTTTGCAGGATCTTGATAAACAATATGGCTACAGCATGGCCCGCCAAGAATGTTTGCTCTTCTCTCAAGGGCGCCTAAGTGGCCACCCCGTAGTGTCTGTGTCGGTGGTCTCCACTCCCCCTCCCCACTACCCACGTACTGACTGCGTGTTGGTCTTGGCACAGGCATGCTTGCATCCGTCGCGGGAGATACAGTGCTATACAGCAGTGTCAACACAGCGCAGTGCGACAATGTTGAAGTGTCGCAGATGAGGCCACAGAGTTGCGGTCTGTCCCGCCACAGCTATGTGCGTCCACCCGTGTCGCCACTGACGCGTATGTTGGAGACAAAATTGATGGATCGAGTTGCTTACACAGGTACAGTCTTGGGAGCTAGCTGAGGAGAATATATATATATAGGAGATTCTTCAGCCTATTTTCTTTTACGCCATGTTTTTTTCTTTTATTTGCTCTGCGAGGGTAGGACTGGGAGTACGCTTGTCTCCATAACGTTCTGTCGGTCGGCGGCGTGTTTGTATGTAATACATAGTGTATCAATAGCCCCGTATTCGTCTGTATTTGTATGTAATACATACCGTGACAATAGCTTGTCCTTAATACATACCGTGACAATCGCTCGTTTCCTTCTCATGAAGTTAAATCCAAAACTCTATCGTCTTTGGTTAGAACACCCACCCCTACACACAGTCCTGCCCACTAAATCATCCTATTTGGATATTTCTAAATTCGGCGCTCTGCCCTCGCTAAAAAAGCGCCGCCTTCAAGAACATTAACATTTTTGCGGGGGTCAGGGAGGGACTCTTCTCCTTAGGGCCTTCGGCGCTGATGTGATATTAAAATGCAAATTTTGATGAAATAAGAAGCGGAACAATTTGCTGCAGCATTATCGACAGTGTGCGGCGTTTGAACATGGATTAACTTTTGATGTTAGCCTTATCTTAGTGAATGTGAAGCGACCTGCCATGTATTTGGCACTCTGGCAAGACGGCTAGCATGCAGGACCAGGGTTCTGTTGTCTACCGTGTGTTAAGAGTTTCAGACCTGAATACAGGACTAAACGCCTTGACACAAGGTTTATTTCCCCTCTTTCGGTAAGTGACGTTAGGTTCCAATTTTAATAAGCAAGTGCAAAATCTACTTATTCAATTTTCTCAAACATGCTGTTTGGCCACAAAATGTATTTTGTCTAAATATAATACAAAGCAGTCGAACACAGCACAGTGCTAGTTAAAAATATTCAGTTGTATTGAGATAACAATCTGATGTGTAGATTACTAAAAAAATGAACTCTCCACAGCCAGTGACGCAGTAAGAGGCTCGGCTTTGGGATGGGGGTGTGGGGTATTGGTGTTTTACGACGAGGCAGCAACTAAGGCTATATCACGACAAGCAGCCAGCCCTGTAAACATACCACATGCAGAGAAAGATCAGTGTCCGAGACGAGAGCTTAACTCAGGACCGGCTTTGGGGAAAGGGTGTGTGTGGCAAACTTCATGTTGACAGTAAACGACGTTCACATGTTTACCTCCTTAATATCTTTTTTTTTTTTGAGGGGGTGGATGCCCTTCTTGCCCCCACCTGATTCCTACGCCACTGTCCACAGCGCCACCTAATAGCGTATGTTGAGCAGACACGGTTCCTGCTGGCTTCCATGGTAACCCTACCTCTTCAGAGTACAAGGGCAGTCGTGCGTAGTCCGCATCCAATATGCACTGCACGAGAGAGAGAGAGTGTGTGTATCTGTGTGCTGGGGTCATATGATGATTAACTTGCAACATAAGGCTCCGGAATACAGACTTGGGGGCTAATGAAATAGACAAGTAAAGAAATAAAAAGCGTTTCATTATGACTGGTTTAATTGTTAAAATTAACTATTGGAAATAACAATATTTGGTCCCTTAGAGAACCCGCATTTATATTCTCCTACATTTATGCATGCGCAGACATCTTCAGTCGACATTAAATCTTGATAACAGGAAGATAGGTGTAAGAACATACACCTGCTGAAAGAGACTTCTGTTTACGCGTCCCTCATAGTCGAATTACTGAGAAACGTGGAAAAATAGTTTTGCTCATTCAATATGAAATCTTGTGTTCGATCCCACGATTTCCACCACTGTTGTCATTATGTTTTCTCAAGGGACTCACTTTTTCTCATTTCGTTTAAAATTGTTATTTGTAATTGTTTTCATGACACCTTGCAAGGCACGCTATTCTGCTTGGTTCTAAAGTGCAGACGAAAGGTCAACGCTAGGCTGAAATATTCAGTGAAACATAAACAGTGGTAATTGGTGAAGGTGAAACATGATAAAATATTAATAGTGAAGTGTGGGCAGTGTTCCAACGTCTTTGCGGTGAAGTATGGATAGTGGAATATTAATGGCAGAATAGGGACTGTGGAACATTCACGGTGCTTGTGGAAAGAAAATACCGACAAAACACTTCTGGCTAACAAACTATCGAGGCAGCACAGGCTACAAGTGCGCGCACACACACACATCACTGTGACAATACAGCGTGTGCACGTACATACACACAACTCTGACAATACAGTACACACACACACACACATCACTGTGACAATACAGCGTGTGCACGCACATACACACAGCTCTGACCATACAGTATACGCGCGCACGCACACACACACACGCACACGGTGACAATACAGCGTGTGCACGCACATACACACAACTCTGACAATACAGTACACACACACACACACACACGCACGGTGACAATACAGCATACACAGATTCACGAAGATGTGTTTGCACTTTGTCTCTTCACGTGTCTGCAAGGCCTAGTCTATATGACCTGAGCGTGACTACAAGTGCCGTACTGTCACCAAAAGGTCAGGAAGGAACATTGCCGTGAGGAAGGTGTTGGATGTCGTGCTGAACCAGAAGCGATCGGGCAATGAGAATGAGGAGCGAAGCACTCATGCGGCGACCTTCAACTCGATTAACTATCTGGAAACAAGGCTTGGAGAGGAAGGGGATGGCGGGAGAGAGGGGAGGGGACTGAAGGTACTGGATACCAGTACGAGGCTCCACAAGGTCTGACAACTGGCAGATATCAGAGTGGTACGGAATATTCAAGCCTCCAAGATAACGGCACCTACGTGCTTGGAAGACAAATACAAGTGTCGTGCATGATGTACGGGTCATAGTTCGCAACAGAGGTTATTTTAAAAGAACTAACCTGAACTGTCTAATATTTAACATTGAAATAGATTGCTTTATTTCGTTTTATTTTTATGCTTTTGTCATGTGCTGACTGTGACACTGTACACGAGACCCATGAACAGACCTTTTCTCGTTCTGCAGGATCATTGTCTCAGACGCTCAGCTGATTAGAACATGTTAATATCAGTAAATAGTGAACGAGTGCTAGTATGATCTTAACAGATAATCAGAGGGTGTACCAACATGAAGAATTACAAACCCTCGAAATCCCATCACAGCAATGGGGTGTGAAACACGCCTCAGCAGATTTTACAGTCGATGATGCTAAACTGTTTATACTAAGTGCGCTGTACAAACATCTGGAGAGACCTACAGCTCATGCCAGGCTTCTCTTTGCTGATTTGTCTTCTGCTTTTAACACTGAGCAACCTCAGTTGTCAGCGGAGAGTCTAGTCTCTGACTTCCATCTCTCCCACCAACTAACTCTCTGGATTCTGTTGTCACCTGTACAGGTTCCCCTCAAGGCTGCTGTTTGTCTCCGCTACTGTTCATACTCTATACTAACAGTTTTAGAAGCACTACTGATAGGAGCTTTCTTATAAAATTTGCTGATGACTCTGTCTTGTTGTCACTTTTGTATGATGTTGAACATGTTCACAGTGGTGCTCTTCCTGACTTTATCCGCTGGTGTGATGAACACTTCCTTGTCTTGAATGCCTCCAGGACTAAGGAAATGATCTTCGACTTTCGGATGAACAAGCCTGAGACAGTCATCAGTACTATTCATGATGATGCAATTGAGGTAGTCGACTCTTACAAATATTTAGGTACCATCTTCGATAACAAGCTTAAATGGGACATCAACACTGACATGATCCTCCGTAAGAGCCAGCAACGCCTGTACCTCCTACGGAAACTCAAATCTTTCTCTGTCAGTTCTGTCATCCTCACTCGGTTCTATCAGTCCTTCATTGAAAGTCTTATCAATTTTTCTTTCATCTCCTGGTTCCACAACCTCTTCCTCGGGAACAGGAATAGTCTTGTCTTCCTTGTTAATATCTGTTCTAAGATCATCGGAATCAGGCAGAGGGACTTGGCAGCTTTCTGTCATCAGCAGATCCTTAGGAAGGCATCCCGCATCCTCTCTTTTTCTGATCATGTGTTGACATGTGAGTTCTCACTCTTGTCATTCTCTCTATTTCTGATCATGTGTTGGCATGTGAGTTCTCACTCTTGTCATTCTCTCTATTTCTGATCATGTGTTGACATGTGAGTTCTCACTCTTGTCATTCTCTCTATTTCTGATCATGTGTTGACATGTGAGTTCTCACTCTTGTCTTTCTCTCTATTTCTGATCATGTGTTGGCATGTGAGTTCTCACTCTTGCGGTCTGGCTGTAGGTACGCGATGCCTGTATGCAAAACCAATCGTCACCGCAATTCATTCATTCCACGTGTCATTCACCTGATTATCTCTACTGGCAGTGAACTTGTTTTAGCCTGAGACGACCTAAGGTCACCACTATATCTACTGTTGCTGGGAATGTGGGTGTGTGCGCGTGCGCGCGGGAGAGAGAGAAATTTTTTTTCAACATGAAAATTATCTCCTTCTATATCATGTATATGTATGTATTATCTCTTTTATATCACGTTTATGTCTGTATTATCTTTTTATATCATGTATGTATTACTGCTAGTACGAGCACTATTTGGAATTGCCCTTGTGGATAAATAAAGTGGTATTGTTTTGTATCTGCCAGAGTGTGTAAAGATTTTACAGTCGATCTTATCTACCAGAGTGTGTAAAGCAATCTTCAGCAGTAGACAGACGCAGTACCGCAATGTCCCTCACACATTTCACCTGTGCATTGTGGCTGTTATCGGGGGGTTTCTCTGAGTACTTCATCATCAGTCTTTTCTCTTTCCCTCGATCTTTTCCCACTTGTGCATAAATCATCTATGACCAGCCATGCAACACGCGTGAAAGGATAGGACAATTACTGGTCGCGGATTCATTTGCTGCTTTGTCACCCGAGTACCCGAGTGTCACACCTGTGTCACATATGGTGAGTGGGGCAGTTTCCTCAAAGGCAGTTTGTACCCTTTTCACAAACTAACAGGCTGAGGGGATCGGCTCTCCTGGATTTTGTTTATGTTTTGTGGTCGTGCTTCGATTTGGATAAAAGTGTTGGACCTTCATGTTTACATGTGCTTTTGATGCGTTTTCATCCTCTGCTGGTTTACAGCCGGACTGTATTTAATGTTATTTTGATGTGCAAATTGTTGGGATCTATTGGCTGGATATCACTTCGCCGTGCTTCACTCGCTTCGACAGCGACCTCAAGCTGCTACCCTTTTGCACTTTCTACATGATAATATTTCTTCATATTCTCTAGATTACTCAATATCAGTATTCTCCTAATGTCACCAACCCTTATTCTCTGGAGTCGTTACCGTTAAACCCTTTACTGCCGGAACGCATCGAGTCTTCACATTGTTCTTCCTTCTACATCTTTGTGACTATTTCGTGATCTTGTTCAGCGCAATGAGTCCGCCTTAGGCTGAGATATTGCGCTTTATAAATTCTCACATTCTTACATTATTATTAGCTGACTATGTAAGGGTACGTAGCTGGTAAGGGTTCAAGTCCTCCGGGACAAAGGTAGTTGTTGACGTCAGGGATACGCAGAGATTAGACAGCCTGGAGACAACTCGGGTCACTCTACACTAGTTTATCCTCGCAGACAAATCATATCTAGGTACTTATAGAGTACCCTCTTACTCTTGAAAGCAGCGGATAATTGAGTGCTTATAACAGTGGCGTGCTGGTTCGATTCCTGTGTGTGTGTATATAAACTCGGTACCCTGTTATCTTAATAGAAATCAGGCTGGGTAATGCTTATCGTACCCTGCTATGCTGAGAGAAATTACACCAGTGTATGTGTCCTATCTTGAGAGCAGTCAGACTGTATTGCAATTAAACTACCGTTATTCTGCGTGAAATCTCGCCAGTGTGCTAATGTCGTAGCCTCTTTCTGGCGAATCTGACCTCCGCGCTGTTCATAGTCGTGAGACGCAAGCCTCATACATCTGTCATTAAGAGATGCAGGGCTGTCACTAGCTACCATGTGTGTCTGTCCGTGACCGGCACACTGCGGATGCTGGGGCCTTCCATTGAACCGAAACTTCATCAGTGGCCTCGTTAGAAGCACTACTCCCTACCACAACCCCCCCACCCATTCTAGCGCCTGGCAACACGGAAGATTTCAAAATTCCCCCTTCCTTCCCCAGCAGTAACCTTCCCATCCTTTTCACTTAAGTTAGTTCCCTCCCCTGCACTCCACCCACCGCGCACACAGATCATCGTATTGATCTCTACCACCGCATTGGACTTTGCCGCCAAAGATTTATTCTTTTTATTTTTTATTTTATTAACGTGCGAGCTTCCACCATATGAAAAAGGCGCTCCTCCCAGCAAGCAGCGGGTATTGGCTGCACGTGCAAATGTCCGAGCTTGTCTTGCTTGCCGATTTATCAGTCATTTGATTCTGCTGAATGGAAAACGATAGTTGCCGAGAGCTGACAAGGCAGGCTGTGATGTTCTTCGTAGCTCGACTGTGTGCTTGTGCTGTGAGGTTCCTCGCAGCTTGGACCTGCGTACGGTGGGCCTCTCGCAGCCTTATTATACCAATGTCGCGGATGTGGGGTTGATGATTTCCCAGAAAAACCGCGCGTGCGTGGACAGTTACAGCTGGGACCTGGTGCTGATAGTCTCTGGGGCACCACCGTCAGTGAAAGGCGTAGTGGAGATTGCTTGGCTGTACAGAAAATATTTTTGTATCTGACAATCGACACGGTAGACAGCAACGAGTTATTTTTTATGATTTTAGACTAAAGAATTGTGACTATAAACATGGACCCTTTTTGACGTGTATTTTTTTCTACTGGAAAGTACCCAAAAACAACAAAAAACAAAACAAAAACGAAACAACTCAACGAAAAGCATCTTATGTTAAGGCGAGAGAAGAGGGGCTTCGCGCAGTCAGTCGGGAAGATCTGAAGGTCTTGACAATGATCCTTGTCTCCGGGTGACACTTTAGTAGAAAGTTGGAGAACTCTTTAAGATTCGGTTACGGCGAGCTTTCCCCTACATCAGCATTGGCGCGTGAAATCTTTCATGTCATTTACGACTGAATGTTTTATTTTCTTCAAAGGAGACAGCAGTATCTTGGAAACACTCCCGTTGGCATGACAACGGCATTCCCTGTCCTTGTGGAGTGTCCACAGCCTCACGATGTTGGTGTGAGGAAAGCACACGTGGAGTGGAGTTGTCTGTCCAGCCTGCAGACTTGTCGCACGCGGATTCCGCGAGTTACTGGTCGTCGTGTCTTTCGAGCCAGGCGGATCTTCTGCGGCTTAATAATCAATGGCGCTTCGTGATCATTATATGGCACAATTCCGTCCGGTAGATTAGGTTTTAATCAGGCAGTGTTCTGAGAATAAAAAAGGCATTTCTTTTCGTCTTTGGTTTCTTTAACTAGCTTACCTTCTTTCTTAGTTTCTTGCTGTTATGCTTAACGAACGAAAATGTTTTCCACATAGTTAGTGCTTTTAAGGATTATGTTTGTACTCTAATCTTCATTCTCTTGAACGAACTCACCGTCTCTGACACTTATCATTCTGCTTTAGCTTCCAAAGGAAGCGGAAGTTCCAGCGTAGCTGACCATCATGACTCGGGGTATACCATCAGCCAGCTATGATGGTGAGACAGAGGTCCCGGAACACGTGGTTTTGAGCTTCAGCAGACAAAGAGAAAACAAAAGGAGTCGTTTTCAGCTCTATTCGCCTCCTCCCAAACTATGGTCAGGACGGGGTGGGGTGGGGTGGGGTTGAGAGATAAGGGGAGTGACGCTTACTGAAGCAAAAATCCATCGGACGCCGTCCTTAGACGGTCGCCAAGGAGCCATGGACGCAAGGGAAATCATAGGGAGTAGTGTTGTCTGTAGTGACATGCTGTCTGCCGTACATTGTGATGGTTTGTTTTAACAGCTATGTATTATAACTTTGAGGAGGGCACTGCCAGTAATATAATAATATCACTGTGAGGTAGACAACATTACTGGTATATGTATGTGGTATAGCCATGAGGCAGGCATCATGACCAGTATGTAGTATAGCTTTGAGGCAAGTAACATGACCAGTATGTAGTATAGTGGTGTAATAGGTAACATGACCAGAATGTAGTATAGCTGTGAGGCAAGTAACATGACCAGTCTGTAGTATAGTGGTGTAATAGGTAACATGACCAGTATGTAGTATAGCTTTGAGGCAAGTAACATGACCAGTCTGTAGTATAGTGGTGTAATAGGTAACATGACCAGAATGTAGTATAGCTGTGAGGCAAGTAACATGACCAGTCTGTAGTATAGTGGTGTAATAGGTAACATGACCAGAATGTAGTATAGCTGTGAGGCAAGTAACATGACCAGTCTGTAGTATAGTGGTGTAATAGGTAACATGACCAGTATGTAGTATAGCTGTGAGGCAAGTAACATGACCAGTCTGTAGTATAGTGGTGTAATAGGTAACATGACCAGAATGTAGTATAGCTGTGAGGCAAGTAACATGACCAGTCTGTAGTATAGTGGTGTAATAGGTAACATGACCAGAATGTAGTATAGCTGTGAGGCAAGTAACATGACCAGTCTGTAGTATAGTGGTGTAATAGGTAACATGACCAGTATGTAGTATAGTGGTGTAATAGGTAACATGACCAGTATGTAGTATAGCTGTGAGGCAAGTAACATGACCATCTGTAGTATAGTGGTGTAATAAGTAATATTACTAGCATGTAGTATAGCTGTGAGGCAAGTAACATGACCAGTATGTATAGTAGTGTAATAGGTAACATTACTAGTATGTAGTATAGCTGTGAGGCAAGTAACATGACCAGTATGTATAGTAGTGTGATAGGTAATATTACTAGCATGTAGTATAGCGGTATGACAGGCATTTTGAGTGCATGTCAGTCTGTCATGGAAATTCATTTTATAGCCATGACGCTTGACATTTCCTGCTGACCTTTGCCTTATGACACGCGTCTTAAAAATGAATAGCGCAAACCATGGACCCTCCTTCTTTGTCAAAGAACATGGAACGTCCCGAAATAAGGCGAATTTCGACCGAGTTTCTCGGTCATGTCCGACAGCGCTTACATTGCCCTGTAGTTACTTTAATTTGTCTCACTCCCCTTCCCGCTTTCAGTCGGGGCAGTCTTTAAAGTGTGCTGATGTAATTAACCCTGCTGATGTTGTTAACCGGCCTCCTCTCAAAGGAAAGGCGCACGTAAGGAAGACGTAGAAGGAAAAGGAAGAGTAGATAGAGAAATGTTTTAGAACTACTGGAGGACAAGGTCACATCAGACACAAATCAGAGTAGACAAGGGAAAAGTTTTCGCGATATTGGAAGACAATGTCGGCAGGCGTAAATTAGATTTGTGACTGAGCATTAACAAACATTATTATTTTTTTGTGTGAGGAGCAGATCGTTCGCTGAACCTAACATACCGGCTGAGCTTGTGGAGTGTGCATGATGTTATCTTTAGTGCTGCTCCTTCTACAGAAACATGGCATTGTTTAAAGTCTTTCTTGTTCTCTTTGACGACAAACATTTTTCTTTCTCCTCACGTTTTCTTGAAAAATGTTCATTTTGAGAAAGGCACGCAGATACTATATTGTCTTTCGAAATGTGCGTCGTATCGATGGCCTTCGCAGGGGAAACAAAGAACATTGAGAAAAGTTTACTGGGAAGAAAAGCAAATTTTAAGGAAGTGACAAATCTCAAAAATTAACTTAACACTACACACGCTCTCACGTTCGGGCCTCAAAATTTGGCTGGCTATGCATGCATCACACGTTTAGCCAACAAAAGTGTACTTGCTGTACTTGTACTCACGTATAACTAGACCTTCTGAGACGGTGTCTTACATTATTAACAGCATAACAGTACCCACGCACAGAAACCGAGGCTGAGAGAGAGAGAGAGAGATCGTAATGTATTTAGAATCCACGACATTCTGCATTTACAGTTTTCTTCATCATATGTATTTAGAATCTATGAGATTTTTAAATAATACGTATTCACAGTTTAAAAGTCTTTTCCTGACTTGTTGATATTTTTCTTTGTTATTTAACAATTTGGTTGTTTTATTACAATCAGTAGGTCTGCTGCTATGTTTCTCGCTGTAGAATCAATAGGTCTATTTTGCTACTCAGTGTCACACTTATTAAGAATCAATTGGTCTGCTATTCTGATAATATGCTTAACACTGTACAATCAATAGGTTCCTCAGTTTTGCTACTCATTTCTGACGCCATAGAATCAATAGGTCTGCTACTTCTGCTACTATGGTTCTCTTTGTAAAACCAATAGGCCTATGAGTTCTAGTGCTCATGTTTGTATTGTAGAGTCAATAAGTTTGTAAGTTCTGCTGCTATGTTTCACATTGTAGAATCATCTCTCCACTTTTTGTACTGGGTCACCCAGGCTGTGGATCCCCCACGTGTCCTCCATCTCTGGAGAATGGCGCTGTTTGTGTAGCGATCGAAAGAGGCTTGGCAGGGAGTACAGCTTATTTGCGCAATGGTCGACCTTTTTGAGGACTTCGACGAGTTTCATGCAAATTGATTTGTATTATCTAGGACATGTCGGCCAATACATTCCCGTAGAAATCCAGCCCTCGAGTTTTTCTAGCTGATTGATTTTCTTTCTCATTTCACACTGAGGAGTGTTTTGAACGGTAAGCGATGTATGCCATGTCATTCACATTGAAGTCGTATTTGTGAAGTCTTACAGCTGTCGGTGGGGGGGGGGGAACGCTGAGGGCAGACATGGCTCTGAAGACAACAGACGTTAAGACTGTGGACTATAAATCTGATACATCTCATCGTGGCATCGACTTAGCTGACGGGGTCAGAATATGAAATCTTCAGCACAGACACGGCGACCATTTGAGTAGAACTGGAAGTGGTTTCTTTATCGTTGACTTTCGAGGTTTTCGATCACGTGGCCTTCCTTTGTCCTCTCAAGTCTGTGTCATATGATGTGGACAACGTACTTGTTCAAAAGCTGTTATATCACTTGTGCCAGGCGCACTGTAAGAAAGGGAACCAGTGGAAGCAGTAACAGAGCTAAAATGAGAGGGAATGAAGCGAGTCCTACTTGGCGGTCGACGACTAATGTCGGGCTATTGCTGGATTTTCCTGTTCACAGATCGATGCTCTGGCGAATCTAGAGGATGGGCGGTGAGGCTGATACGGGAGTGTGAGGGGGGGGGGTAGATGAAGTTTTAACCATCGCCATTGTCTCGACTTAAGCCGATTCTAGAGACTATTTCAATTTATCTCAGAAGGGCAAGATACACGATGGTGTTCGCTTGGTTGTGTCTGTGATACATGTTTGTGTAGGTAGAAGGGACTAAAGGCCATCGAAGAACTGATATACTGTGGCTGATGGGTCTGCTGACCTCGTGTAACGTCAGTCATGAGCTGATTTTATTTCAACTCAAGAAACGTCACTTGGCCGTTCCCGTTGTCTTTGAAATAATTTTTGTTGGTAATCAGTGACGCACTGTCGTTTACTTGGGATACTGTTTGTATGATCCGACTACATCTGACTGCATCAAATGCAGATCTTTGTGACTCCTGCCTGCTCGTGTCGTCTGTGTCTATTGTTTTGTTTGTTTGTATGTTCGTTGGTGTTGTGTGTGTGTGTGTGCGCATTGTTGTCTGGCTGGCCAGTCTGATGCTGTGTCTGTCCTTCTGGTGACGAAGGAACTCACTGACTTCTGGTGCTCTTCATTCACTCTTGTGTCCAGGTTCAACTTATGCCATTCGTAGTCAAAGAAAAATGTCAACTGAACTTAACATGTTACTCTTGACTTGCAAAGCCCCCTGTCACTACACGTTTTTTTTCCACCCCCTCGGGAGCCCTTCTCGCCACCTCACACAGACTTCACATCAGCAGGTGGGAGAGGTGTTGGGTAGCTTGTGGCGACTACAGACGAGCATTCAGCTCCATGTTGACTCGAGAGCCGGACACGAGTTCGAGAAAATGAACTGTGGCAGGCTAAATAGGAAACATCTTTTATTGCGCGCCGAGCCAACACGCGTTGCGTCGCCCGTTGTTTGCGGGGCCAATGTTTGAGGTTTACCCTGGGACTCGCCGCACGCGGCCAGCGCTCCCTCTAGCGGCGAATGTTTTCATAGATGACGAGCGCTAGCCGAGAGCGTCCTCGCTTGTTTATTCAGAGAGAATGTCAAAACGTACGGAGAGAGACAGAGGGAGGATGGGAGGTGTCAAGAGGGCGAGAGCGGGAGATTAAAATATCACGTGACGTTCAGTTTCTTGTGATCTCGCTTCACGCTTCTGGAAAATTAGTGTTTTACGCAAAATAGGAACACGTTTTACGGCAGCGACAACTTTCTTGAGGTTTGATGCCATGTAGCATCAAGTTATTTTTGATAGTGATGACATGCAGCGTCAAGTTATCATTATGCGTGATGACATGCAGCGTCAGTTTGTCATTAAATGTAGTGACATGCTGCGTCAGTTTGTCATTAAGTTAAGCGTGATTGATGATATGCAGAGCCAACTTGTCCTTGATGGCGATCCCGTGCAGTGTAAATGATACACCGACCGGGCGAGGAAGCTGTACAACTCCACAGACCGATGACTTTGTCCTAACACGCTTGAAAAAAAAATTAGAAAACAGTAAAACAACGATTAGAAAATAATGAAACATTGAAGGGAATTGAGAACGTAAATGGTTACCCTCGGCTAGTATCTGCTGTCTACTGCTCATGGGCTAGAACCTGTCTGCTGACCGTGAGCGAGTATCTGCTGTCTACTGGTCGTGGGCTGGCACATGTCCCTTCTGCGAGCTGGTGCCTGTCCTGTTTAGTGCGAGTGAGCCTGAAAGTGTAGGCACGATAGGAATTGGAGAGATCCTAGTACAATATAAAGCTTGCAATTGTAGACACTATAGGAGAGATCCCGTTACAGTATAACTTGAAATTGTATGCACTGCAGGAATCGTAGGCACTATAGGCGAAATCCTGTTACAGTATAGAATTTAAAAGTGTAGGGATTACAGGAGAGGTCCCGTTACAATACATATACCTCGGTCACCGAGTGAGAACGTTTCCAGAATCATCTACTTTTGTTGAATCGTGTAGATTTCTTCTTGGACAATTGCCTCAAGCAGCAGTGAGGAGGGAATGTGCGCGGCTGTAGGGTCGCTGTAGTGAAGTGATGTGTTTCGTAGCTCGCGAGAGCTAGAGTGATATTTTAGCGTAACTTGCGAGAGCGAGAGTGAAGTGATATTGTGTAATATCGCGAGAGCTGTAGTGATATTCTAATGTCATTTCGCGATAGCACCAGCTTTTTCTACGTTATCGCTTGCTTTATGGCAACAGCAGAATGTGACAGAGCGCCCCACAGCGAGCGGATTACCACCACAGCAGCTGGCTGTACGGCGTGCTGGGTGGGGAGGGTCACCACGTGTTGAGGGGAAGACACGTCATAGGCATACGTGGGCCACAAACAGGACTTAAAGATCACGCTGATAAGGCGTTTGTAGTGAGTCGGCTACAGCTCACAAACACTAACAGGTATTAAAGATTGTGCCGATAAGACATTGGCAACGACAGTCGCCTCTGTTCACAAGGAATCCAGACGAGCAGGATTACTAGCAGCAAGATATTTTTACCTGAGTCAGGTATGAAGCTATGAGCTGGCGAGCAAGCAAAGCTAGTTAAGCTCGTCTTACACTGCAGGTTCTTCTAGATATAAAGTCTAAAATTAATCAGGACTGGCTGCAGGCACATGTGACAGAGATATATGCATGCATGACAGCGACTGGCAAATATTTCATTCACTCATCTCATTCATGCTAGCAGCTGACAACCAGTAAGTTATGCTGGTCCGCGGTGCTGGTAGACATGGAAGGAGGAAATTGATGTTTTACGCCTAGCCAGTAGCTAAGGCTATATCACAGCAAGGCAACCAGTCCTGGAAACAGATGTCATATACAGAGAAAGAACAGCGTGCCCGAGACGAGAGCTGAACCCAGGACAGTGCCAACCTTCACTATTGGTGACAGGCCTGAACTGTTGCGCCAGCTGACTGCCCGGTCGACAGGGGAAACAACTGGACAGACGCAGCGGCTGCCAAGCTCGCCTCGAAGCTAGTTACCGGCTATTAGAAGTCTACACTCTAGGTAGTTAGCGGCATTAGAAGTCTACACTTTAGGTAGTTAGCGGCATTAGAAGTCTACACTTTAGGTAGTTAGCGGCATTAGAAGTCTAACTAGTTAGCGGCATTAGAAGTCTACACTCTAGGTAGTTAGTGGCATTAGAAGTCTAGCTATTTAACGGTATTAGAAGTCTACACTCTAGGTAGTTAGTGGCATTAGAAGTCTAGCTAGTTAGCGGCATTAGAAGTCTACACTCTAGCTAGTTAGCGGCTATTAGAAGTCTACACTCTGGGTAGTTAGCGGCATTAGAAGTCTACACTCTAGCTAGTTAGCGGCAGTAGAAGTCTACACTCTAGCTAGTTAGCGGCAGTAGAAGTCTACACTCTAGGTAGTTAGCGGCATTAGAAGTCTACACTCTAGCTAGTTAGCGGCATTAGAAGTCTACACTCTAGGTAGTTAGCGGCATTAGAAGTCTACACTCTAGGTAGTTAGCGGCAGTAGAAGTCTACACTCTAGGTCAGCGTTTCTCAACCTTTTACTTGTGACGCCCCCCCCAGACGAATAAAGGTACGTCCGCGCGCCCCCATTAGCCACTAATACCTATATGAGATATGAGAAAATGACCGCCTTTGCGGCCCCCTTTTCAGCAGCTTGCGCCCCCCTTGGGGGGCGCGCCCCCCAGGTTGAGAACCGCGGCTCTAGGTAGTTAGCGGCATTAGAAGTCTACACCTTAGGTAGTTAGTGGCATTAGAAGTCTACACTCTAGGTAGTTAGCGGCATTAGAAGTATACACCTTAGGTAGTTAGTGGCATTAGAAGTCTACACTCTAGGTAGTTAGCGGCATTAGAAGTCTACACTCTAGGTAGTTAGCGGCATTAGAAGTCTACACCTTAGGTAGTGGCATTAGAAGTCTACACTCTAGCTAGTTAGCGGCATTAGAAGTCAACACCTTAGCTAGTTAGCGGCATTAGAAGTCTACACTCTAGGTAGTTAGCGGCATTAGAAGTCTACACTCTAGGTAGTTAGCGGCATTAGAAGTCTACACTCTAGGTAGTTAGCGGCATTAGAAGTCTACACTCTAGGTAGTTAGCGGCATTAGAAGTCTACACTCTAGGTAGTTAGCGGCATTAGAAGTCTACACTCTAGGTAGTTAGCGGCATTAGAAGTCTACACTCTAGGTAGTTAGCGGCATTAGAAGTCTACACTCTAGGTAGTTAGCGGCATTAGAAGTCTACACCTTAGGTAGTTAGTGGCATTAGAAGTCTACACTCTAGCTAGTTAGCGGCATTAGAAGTCAACACCTTAGCTAGTTAGCGGCATTAGAAGTCTACACTCTAGGTAGTTAGCGGCATTAGAAGTCTACACTCTAGATAGTTAGCGGTTAGAAGTCTACACTCTAGGTAGTTAGCGGCAGTAGAAGTCTACACTCTAGGTAGTTAGCGGCATTAGAAGTCTACACTCTAGGTAGTTAGCGGCATTAGAAGTCTACACTATACCTGAACAAATCAAAGGCGCCCTGGCCATAACAAATGGGAAGTATACTCAACTGGTGAGCCAGAAGTGCTGGGTAATGAGAGCCTGACTCATGCAGTGACAGAGCCAGCATCTTGCCAGAAGGAATGAGAGACGTTCCTCTCCCGAACACGGTCATGTTTCTGAAATGATGTCGAGAAGGGCAGACTGTCTTGCCATATGTGTGAGGTGATGACAAGAAATGCGCGTCGTCATATCATTGCTACGATGGCAAGATGGGTGTTGTGCCACAACATAGTTCTCTCCTTGTCAGGTTATGTGGAACAGGTCCCTTACACATATAGACCTGTTTTCTAATCATTAAGCGCTAACACAATTTTCCGTTGCAAAATAACGTGTGATGTTGTAGTCTTATGTTTGAACAGAAGATCATGTGCCTAATGCACGTGTGTTACGCAGTTCGCTGTAATGTATCATGTAGAGTTCTGTAAAGCATCATGTATAACCGGGTAATTTATCACGCAGAACCATGTACAGCTTTAACGTGGAACCCTTTGCATGTGTTATCTAAAAGCCTGCATGTGAATCCATTGCTTGTAGATACCTCACTCAGTGATACTTCGTACACAACGTTCTTCTGATGCACCCACGCTTGTACTACAGCCGCTTTTCACGATATTTTTGTGTGGTGACGTGTTTAGGAGCACTCGGCCTGCCATTTTCACAGCTCATGTTACAGCGGTGTCAGCAAGTTACCAGGCACGCAACAAGGCTCGGCATCTTATTTTGCCACGTTCCTCCGGGCCTAGTCATCCGCCATGTGTCTCGGTGAAATGTCACAAGCAGTAGCAGCAGCCGCAATAACACCGCCGAGGGCTGTGACGGAGAGGGACCTCGTGTGAGCACTTCTCGTGGCCAGCCGTGAATGCCGCATCCTGTAAACTGGCCTCGCGATTTTCAGTCCCTTGTCTGCGCAGTACGAGCCGATGGAAATGGTCCCAAACTACAACTACGTCGTTTGTACGTGATCCATTAGAAGGCTATGTCAAGGCCGGGAATCCGCTGTCTACTCGCTTTGATGTCGATTGACATGCTGTGTCTTCTGGTCTTGACACAGGGCGAAATGGTGTGTCCCCTCGGCTTGATATAGGGAAACACACTGTATTACAAGGTGTCATTCATTTGAATTATAGTATTTGTTTACTACATTGAAAGCATGTCTGTAAATGTTGTGTCCATTCTGCGAATGATCACATTCCGAGTGTATCAAAGTTTTATTTTCCTTTAGTTACGCGCTATAGGTCACGGTCGCCTGTCGCTCGAGGTTATCATGATTTTGACTGGACGTATATCACTGCACATCCAGAAAAGATGGTAACCTTTATTTGTCAGGGCAGTTAAAAAAAAAAACTGTTGGCCTTGCCCAAGCCATGTATAGAGACTGTCAACCAGCCTAAAGTACGCCCCCCCCCTCTACACCAGTATAGGCTGTGTACAGCGTCTTTGTACGAGACTTTGTCGACACTAATGTCTTGATTTTCCCAGCGCAATTGCATGTCAAGTTAAATTAGACACCAGGAGCCCGGAGAGCGCGAGTATATACCTTTACGTTTGTATATACCTGTCTGCTGCTCACCATGAGATAACTTCCGCCCTTGACACAGCGAGTCTAACCGCCTGTTTGTTTCTTGCTGGTTTGGATCCGGTGTCTTTGTGCACACCGACAGGCTGCTGTGTGCCGCTATACAGAGCTCCGATTGAGATGAGACTGCTGCGAATATTGCCAGCAGCGTGCGGTGTAAAGGCGCTATATTGTCGTGTTATGCTGGCTTGGAGCACTTGATTAGCAGCAGATGAGGGCTCCCCACGCTCGCTTTAAACAAACCATTCTGACTAGCGTCGTCGCTGGCATAGGGAGATCAGGGAACTTAATCGCTACTAGCTGATGCCGTCCATTTTTTTGAGCGACGTCTTTTAGAGTTACGCCCCCCTCAAAAACTGTGCTGTCCCCAGGGCCGCATTTTCCAGCCACTGCCGCCAAGGAGCACTCAATACATTGATTCTTTTAAAGGGGAATAAACTGCAGCAACAATCTGCGCACGGAAGGCCGTGAGGAGCAACAAACTGCCCATCGGATGCACATTCAGTTGATTTTGTCGCCGAGCGGGCTGGCAGGCTGGTAAGGTAGCAGGTGCAGGTTGACAACACGTCTTTCGCCTTAGTACAGTTAATGCCCACCCTGCCACCTTGTCCTGGCACACAACCACCCCCGTCACAGCCACCCAGTCATGGCATACTTGGCGCAATCTTCAGTGACGTGTCTTCATTGTCTGACTTCGGACCCTGCGGAGAGAGCGGGAGGTGCAGTGGACCGGCTCCTGGACGAAGGTCAGAGGTGACTAATTGAGACCGCAGAGTTAATCTTGTCTTTGAAGTTCGAAAGTAGCTAGGTCAGCAGGGTTAAGGTGTGTTCTCAGTGAATTTATTGGGTGATTGTGTTTGCAGTGTATTCTTCAGGGGCGCCTGGTAGTGTAGTGGTTTTAACACTCGCTTGTTACCCCTGTAGTGAGAAACTTTCCACGACCATCAACCTCCGCTTTGCAGACGATATAGATCTGTTAGCAGGCACTAACAAAGAACTGCAGGACCTCACCAACAGACTCACAGACACCTCAAATGTATATGGAATGAAGACCAGCACTGAAAAGAGCAAAGTTATGATCATTGGCAACGTAAAGCAGAGATTTATATGAACCGGGTACAGCTCGAAGAGGTAAGCAGCTTCAAGTATTGGGAGCCACCCTCTCCAAGGACGGCAGGTCCACGCCAGATATTCGCATCAGGATCGCAACAGCAACAACAGCAATGGCTAGGCTAGATAGGATTGGCATAGCCATAAGATCAGGTTCACTACCAAGTACAGGCTGTACAAATCCCTGGTAGTGCCGATCCTGCTCTACGGATATGACACGCGGACTCTGCTCGCCGAAACGAAAAGGAGAATCCAGGCATTCGAGAACAAGTGCCTGAGGAGGCTGCTCCGGATCTCATACGAAGAACATAAAACCAACGACTTTGTAAGAAACAAGATGGCCACACTGGTAGGACACCAAGAACCTCTACTATCAACAGTCAAACGACGTAAGCTGGTCTTCTTTGGCCACGTGACCCGGCACGACACCCTGTCGAAGATAATCATTCAAGCCACCTTGGAGGGTGGCCGATGCCGCGGTGGTCAGAGAAAGAACTGACTTACGAAGGTCAAAGACTGGACTGGTCGTCCTGTACAGGACCTGCTGACTATCGCCCACAATAGGCAAGAGTGGCGGGCCTGTCAGATGCCGCATCTATACATGTGCTCTGCAAAAGACACTCTTTGAGATCTGTATATGGACACTAGTCTGTTCTTGAAAGCTAGCTGAGGTGTAGTTCCCATCTTCCCGTGTTTTCTCATTCTTATAACACAAAAGACGGATAGATCACTGAAACCAGTGTGGGTTTATGGTGCAGTAGAACAATGGATGTGATGTCAGAGGTTATAAACAGACTACATTTATGTGGAGAAAACCATGTCGCTATTCACGTGACCTGCAATAGGAGACGTTTATAGAGCGCCAGCCTAGCATTTTAACTGAATCAGAAAGTTCTTTTAACTACCATTGTGTACAGTCTGTGAACTGTGCTAGTGACCACAAGAAAGGAGAGTAAAAACCATGTGTTGCGGTGGCTGCAGCCTCATCAAAGCAACTCTCCTCCTTTTTCTTGTGTCCATAAGAGCCACCTACACGAGCTCCATTCTGACACAGAACTTATTTGTTATGTCCACCCATGCGCGTCGGCAGAATGTGCCAGTCGATTCTTCATTCTGCGCTTCGTTACAGAAATTAGATGCCTCTTGTGAGCTATTTCTTGTTAAGGACAGTGCACGAGAAACCGGTAGACTGAGACATTCTATGTCTGTGTGTGCACTCTGTGTTTATCGGTCTGTTTGTCTGTGTAAAACGTCTCTCTCTCACACACAAACACGCGCGTGTACGTGAATGCGTGCATGGTTGGGTTGCTTGTGCTATTTTGCCTGCCTTGTGTGGGTTGTAAACAAAAATCTGTTATTAAAAGCAAGCTATTTTTAGTTCTTTTCATTTACGTTGGAGTATTTACACCCATTAACCCCTTTTTACCTGCTATTGAGGTTGACCATACAGATCATTGCTAATGGCTGAGTTACGGTGACTTCACACCATGCACCGACAGCACAGGAAATCTTTAGAACACTTGGCTGAGTGACCAGAGTAAGGCGAGTACAAATTATCTTAAGAACAGTTTGCTTGAGTGACCAGGGCCGAGCTTTCGCCAGGTTGACACCAGAAACCCTGTATGCAGTTAGATTCTCTGTTGTTACTTCAACATTTCCTGATGGGAACTTGACTCTTTTTGAGTGACCTGACCTAGCTAACAACTTTTTGGAACCCTTCGTGGTGTCTGCGGTGTTGTGATCTTAGAGAGAGAGAAAATGGGGGGTGGGGGTGGGGGTGAATACTGATGACTAAGAGCACATTTTCTAAAATATGGGGGACTCATGACGTGTAGTCGTCTTTCAGTTATCGGGAGGAAATAGTTTGAAGATTTCCCTTACCATGCAGTGGACTGTATTCTGTGTTATCGCAGTAAATTGTATTGTGTACAATCGTTGCCCATGAAAAATGTGTATTTTCTACACATTCACTCGCCCTTTGTCTTTGTCACTATCACAGAGCAACCAAACAAGAGTTAACACTTTCACCTAGAGTTTCCAAACAGATGGAAATGGTGAGGCATGCTACGCATAATGTAATATGTGTGTGTGTGTGAGAGAGAGAGAGAAAGTCAGAAAAACTCGTCTGCTTCATCTTGAGGAGATCGGAATGGGGCTGGAGGGAGAGTGGGGGTTGCATAAAAGAATTCTTGTGGCGTTTTTTTAAAAGGCTTCCAGAGTGAATTCCCTTGACAGCCTGAATGGCGTTGTTTTACTTCACAAAGAGTGAATGCCCTTGTGACAGGCATCCCAACGGCAGTGTTTTTTTTATTTGTTTTTATTTTTTATTTTGTTGCAAAGAGCTGTCAGACCTGGCACTCTGCATCCCCAGCAAGCTACCTCGCTTGTAGATGGCGCTTCCTTTCGTCAGGTTCTGCCAGTAAATTAGTGCTGGAAACTCCCCAGTGGTTGCCCACATCAACACGTGTGGCTGTCCGAGATCGATAGTCCTTGGAAGTCGTTCAAAACGTTTTGTAAACGTTGTTGTCACGTCACACCAAACAGTTACCCCCTCTTTTATTCTCACAACATGATGTGATGACATTACGCGACAGTAGAATGATCATCGTTTGCTCATTGCCCCATTCAAACCTTGTGTGTGTATGTGTGAGCCCATTCGTGTGTCTTTGTAAATGGGGGTGTATGTGCGTATGTCCGTGCACGTGTGTGTATAGAGAAAGATTGAGTGGGTAGAGGAGACAGAGACCATTATTTTTATTACACAAATTTGTTTAGTTTTGGGGGGCAAAAGCCAGGAAAGAGGTTAAAAAAACTGTGTATTTCCAATTATTTGTTTCTTCTCATCATTTTATTCTTAATTACGTGTCCGTCATTTGCCTGAGGAAAGAAATAAGTAACGTCTCATGCGATGCGCCTTAAATCAACAATCCAAGACTCAGTAAAATCGTTCTTTCTAAAGTCTGTCCACTACAAGATTAGCGTATCACGTGCTAGTTCTGGAAGATGAATATTATCATTTTGATTAGCTTCAGCAAATACTTCGTGAAGCGGACACTGATACTGAGATGGAAGAGATGGAATGAATATAATCAAAAATTCTTCAAAACCTATTTTTTTTAGCACACATGCACGTACACAGGATAGAAAGAGAGAAAGATAAAGAGAGAGAATTTAAATAATTGAATATTGAATTATTAACAAGCTCATCGACCAGTTAAAGGAGGAACGATGTATATTATTGCACACGTACAAATGTACATAAATCTCTCCGAGGAACGTGTCAGATAGCACGTGATAAGTGTAGGAAGCCATGGAAATATTGGTGACAAGGTAACAGGCTGTTCGTGACATACTAGAGCCGCGTGACATTTCAAGGCAAAGGTAGGAAGAACACCCTGGAGTTGCAAGACTCCGGAACATTACTGGCGTGCAGTCAAGGACAGGAAGTCACATTAGTGACAGGAACATCAAGGTCTGACCCCGTCCTTAATGAGCTCTTCTCACTGTGCATGCCCCATGTCTCTCATGAACCAGTCAGTACAGAGAACACGCAGCGCCCTCTCCATGCCTTCTAGTTAAGGTCTGACATCTTCTTCCATGTTAGACTACATGGAGGCTGTCTTGTTAAGGTCTGACATCTACTTCCATATTAGACTACATGGGGGCTGTCTAGTTAAGGTTTGACATCTACTTCCATATTAGACTACATGGGGGCTGTCTAGTTAAGGTTTGACATCTACTTCCATATTAGACTACATGGGGGCTGTCTAGTTAAGGTTTGACATCTACTTCCATATTAGACTACATGGAGGCTGTCTTGTTAAGGTCTGACATCTACTTCCATATTAGACTACATGGAGGCTGTCTAGTTAAGGTTTGACATCTACTTCCATATTAGACTACATGGAGGCTGTCTTGTTAAGGTCTGACATCTACTTCCATATTAGACTACATGGGGGCTGTCTAGTTAAGGTTTGACATCTACTTCCATATTAGACTACATGGGGGCTGTCTAGTTAAGGTCTGACATCTACTTCCATATTAGACTACATGGAGGCTGTCTTGTTAAGGTCTGACATCTGCTTCCATATTAGACTACATTGGGGCTGTCTTGTTAAGGTGTGACATCTACTTCCATGTTAGACTACATGGAGGCTGTCTTGTTAAGGTTTGACATCTACTTCCATATTAGACTACATGGAGGCTGTCTTGTTAAGGTTTGACATCTACTTCCATATTAGACTACATGGAGGCTGTCTTGTTAAGGTTTGACATCTACTTCCATATTAGACTACATGGGGGCTGTCTTGTTAAGGTCTGACATCTGCCTCCATGTTAGACTACATTGGGGCTGTCTTGTTAAGGTTTGACAGCTGCTTCCATATTAGACTACATGGAGGCTGTCTTGTTAAGGTTTGACATCTACTTCCATATTAGACTACATGGAGGCTGTCTTGTTAAGGTTTGACAGCTGCTTCCATATTAGAATACATGGGGGCTGTCTCGTTAAGGTCTGACATCTGCTACCATATTAGACTACAGGAGGCATTACATTTCCAGAATAAAAAAGTAAGATCATTCATTATGTCGTTCTTAAAGTTCAACTTTAAAAAATATCATCCGAGCACAGAGCCTCGAAAAATCCCAATTGATTGAGCTTTCATATTGCCGGTGTTGTGAGCTTTTCTTCTCGCTGTTTTTTTAACACAGTATATAGTTCGGCCACCCATAGCTTTGTAACTTCAAGTTTTAGGACCACCAAACAAACAAACGAACAAGAAATGCTGAGTCGGAGTTACAGACACATACACCAAGTGGGGTTGGGAGTGGGAGAGATCGTGGGGAGGTAGGACAAGTGGGGCAGACGTACAGGTGTCAAGTGATGTAGGGGAGGCCACCGTCAGAGTTTGTTCCTCAACACGACGGGATTCCTTCCCTTGAAAACCTATATCATTCTAATACCAAGTAGAGAACTGCAACTCCTACGACTACGAGGCTGTGTTAATCAGTAATTACTTCCCTTGGTTCGATACTGCTCAACCATTTACAGGCTTAATGTGCAGTAGATAACAGATGCAAAAACTTGGCAGTTTGTTTTGTAGAGATTGCAATGTGTTCACAATATGTTTTGACACTCTGACGTCGAAACAGAGTATTAAAAGTTAAAAGTTGTTGCGGAAACAATGTGTTGAGACTGAATGTAATAGAAATTTGTTTAGAAAATAGACGACGCGACAGTTGTGTTTACTGGACTGGCTCTGTTATGCAGTTTTTCCCTTAGAACTCGGTGTTATTTCATTTCCAGTTGGAATGTCATGAAACCGTCCGTGTCCGACCAGTTATGACATGACATGTTAAATGCTGTTCTAAGTAAGAATGGCAGGTAAATCGTAAGATATTTAGACGCCACCACGGTATTCCTACTGATTTGGTGAACCAGAACGACTGCCTTGGTCCTACCTAGTCCTGTATAGTTCGGAACGTTCCCATTGGCACGTGTGTTTGTAGACACGCAGCTGTTTAAATGATACTTACAGTGTTGTATAATACAATATCCAGTTATCGAATTAATTATTGAAAATATTCCAGGGCTGAGAGAGTTCTCTACAGAAATACAAACCAGCGCCGCCAAAATTACCAGAAGACAGGCTACAAAGATTTCGTTTCATGTAACATTTAAATCGCGCAGCATCACCACCGAGACAGGCGGTACTCACTGCGCTGACCAACAATAATACAGAACACAGGGAATGACACATAAATGACAATTTTTTGCTATCATACTTAAACTCCCTCAGCGACTAATCAGCAGGCTAAGTGATTAATTAAATACTTTGTAAAACAAACCTGCATAATACTAGCAAAGTGACCACAAACAATAAATCGTAGTATTTTTTAAACAATTAGGTTTTCAATGAGCGTTTGAATACTGCCTTTGATTCAGAGTATTGAATATGATATGGAGTTCCATTGTTTAGAAGGTAAGGGTATCATACGTTGTCAGTAGATAACGGTCTTGGTAGGTGGACTGGATATACGAGTCAGACGAAGAACGGAGGTTTTAGGAGGAGTGTGGACAGACAAGTAATAATTAGAGAAATAAACAGGCAAAGAGCCAGTAAGGAACCTGTAGCAGAGAGTTCAGATCTTATAGACAGTTGTTATTTTACAGACTAGCCAGTGAAGAGCGTACAGAAGTGGTGGACCATGTTCGGATTTGTGAGTCTGGAGAGCGGGACGAGCAGTCACGTTCTGTACTTTTTGAAGTTTGTAAATTAGGTACTGAAGACAGCCAGAAGGAAGAGAATTGCACTAGTCTAATTTGGATAGAACTAAAGAACAAATGAGAGTCACTTGACCTCTGCCTGGACAAAACGTGAGCCCCATGATGCTGGAAAGTTTCCATTTTAATATAACACAGATTTAAATGACTTTGTCAAAGACTCAAAAGGGGATCGATACACAAATTGATCAGGAAACCGTGGACAAGAACTAATGCCATTTCGCTAAGAAAACAAGAGCTAGAGAGCTACACGAGAAAGATCAAATGCTTGTCCTCCCGACAGCATCCAAGAAACTGCTGACCAACTGACGGAGACCGAGCCCTGACATACCGATGAAAGGAAAAGGAAAGGTGTTTAATGGGCAACATGAGTGCAACGTTTTTTCTATATGAACGGTTAAGTTCATTTAAAAATAATAATTCCCGAAATTTACTATAGGAAGAATATCTCTAATTTTAGAAATACGCCCCTTTCGTCACTTCCTGTTTTCTCGACAAATCCAGGTGTGATAAAGAGATAAACATTAAAATAATATTTCTCGTGCCTGATCATCATAAAATACCACCGGATACTTTATGATCTACTTCCAACGATTTTTGCTGAACGCTCGTGTTTCCCTTTAATATCGAAACACGTAAAATAAAAAGGTACCACTGCCGTGTAACCATAGCAAGCCCGATGACCATTGATACCTTCGAACCGCTTTAGTCATGTGCTACTCCACCCACATCTACTTTCTGATTTTGTCCCCTAAATTTTCACGTCAATACCTCCGGATCTTGTACTATTAGCCCCCCTTGACATCCCAGCTCCGCAATGGCGCTGTTTTAGAACCACTTGTCCACCTAGAGACTACTTCTTTACACACTTATTCTCGGAAAATACCTCCTGACAATGACAATGACCAACTTTATTTGTCCCAGTGGGCAATTTGAATATGGGAATGTGCTCTAGTTCAACAGTGAAAACATAAATGAAAAAAGAAGTGGGCAAGTAACAATCATATATATATATATATATTAAAAAAGCTTACATCAAGGATAATCATGTATGCACCTACAACATCACACAAACACACACACACACACACACACACACGCACACGCATGCACGCACACGCACACACCATTGACAGTTCACCTAAGATAGAGCAGGTGGGCTGCAGATGGCACAAATGATTTCAAACCTGTTACTTTTACATATAGGCATGGCAGAACGTTTACCTGAGCTTAATAATACAAATTCTTTTGTTAGTACATGTTCAGGTAATGATAAAATGCAGGAAGCTTTCCTTACTATTTGTTGGTCACAGGAAGCCTTACCGACTGGAGGGGACGAGCTCTCTCTGCTTTTTTTTTTATTTCATGTAGTGCCTTTGGGTTCTTATCGTGTTTGGTCTTTGCTGACAACTGTTAATCTGTGCTTTTCGCTGCGTTTTACCTGTCGCTGTTCTGGTCTATTTTCTGAGCCTGTGCCCCATTGTTGTCTTCTTTATCGTCTAACGGTCGTGAACGCCATATCTACATCATCTCGACTCCTGGATTTTTGCTTGTTTAAAATCATCACTACCCTGCAGATTGCTCAACACTTTCTGCTCTACTTTGGTACATTTTCCTCGCAACATTCTTTCCGCTGCTTTAGATTGTGGAGTCAACAAGCATGAACTTGATTCTCTCCTCTTTTGTCTTCATCCCTGCCACCTGCTTCATCTATTTTCTTCACTGCCGCTGTGTTGATGTGACCTCCGTGACAGTCGTATGTGCGCTAACAATGAACAACTTGATGTTTATGTTATATGTGCCGCCACCTCCACCACTAACTATTCCACTGATACTACGACTACAAATCTCAGCTGCAGCTGGTAGTTTAACTGAGCTGTTGTGACTGCATCTGTGCAGACGGCATTCACTTTGAAAACACAAGGAACTCTTTGTTTCGAGACCATTATTATTCTCATGTCTGTGTGTTTATACTTTAAGTGCCTTGAGTCTGGCTGATGCTGGAAAAAGGCGATAAACAAATGTTCTATTTATTTATTATTTATTATTATTATTTAAATCCCTCTGATACCAATTAGAACAGATGTTCACAACACTGTTCAGACTGTTCCTATCATGGACAGAGAGATTGCGAAACCAGCATACAAATGAGAAAGATAAATGACTCTCAATCAATGACTGGTAGGAACGACCTAAGATTGCTTGACTAACTGAAAAACGTTTTCCTGCCCTCTGTTCCATCTCAGCGTTGGCTGAAAGAGCTTCTACACCGATACACAGATATTCGTACTGTCGACCCCGGCAACTTTAACGGGTGACTCAGCACAACATTCACTTAAAAACTGACAAAATCGTACGACCCAAAAAAAAAAAAAAAACTATCCTGAAACTTTCGCCATGCAGACACAGACCGTAAGAGATGTTACAGAAAGGAGTTACAGCGCCATCAAACTCGCCTTTATCATCTCCAGCATCCTCGTGAAAAACAAGTACGGCAGCTTTTGCGCTTGCTTGAATTACATATCACTGACAAAAATCATCAGATACCATGCTGAACCCATACCTCATCCAGTAAACGTTTTCTTCAAAGCTGGCAAACCGCAGTTATTTCACTAAAATGGATTTGACAAAGGACGTTAGCAGATCTCCGTTAAACTGTCTGACATAGAGAAAGAGAGAAAAAAGGCTTTTCAAATTACACTCGCCTGCTCAAACCTCGTCTACTCGAAGTAAAGCCTTTTTGTATGATCTCGAGATGAGTGATATGTGGTTTATGTATTTTTGTATTATTACTCGGAAGTGGATGAACGAGAATCGTGATTATGCGTAGTTTATCTTATGAAAATTTGTGTTAACTTTAAAAAGTATATTAGGTAATAATGTTAAATTATGGGATTATTAGCTCGACGCTGAAGAGAGATGACACGTTAGGGTGGAGTGTAATTATGCACAGCAGAAATATATTAGTTAATAATGTTAAATTATGGGATTATTAGCTCGACGCTGAAGAGAGATGACACGTTAGGATGGAGTGTAATTATGCACAGCAGAAATGTACCTTCAATCGTAACACCCAGGTTACAGGTTCTTCCCCTGGGTATCTCTTAGTGGCGTGTACCTGCGTGTCTTGGAAAGCGGGTCGACGTGTTCACACCCGCTTTATGTTGAACACCTGTCTTGGCCGTCGGTAGGTCCTGTGTTGGGCTTCTGCTTACGTCAGGCCATTTCAACTTTGGTGACTCCAGTTCTAGCGGTTCATATCTCAGTATGTGAGTGCTTCATATACCGCAGTGCTTTGAAACCCTACTCCACACTCCACTGACATCTTTATAGCGGGAAGTTCGAACCCTTGTCGGAGTTACCTGTTTCCGTACTGTAAGTATAATTAACTTTTGTAGATGAAAAGGACGCTGAGGACAGCCAGAAGAGAATATTGTAGTTGTTAAAAGAATGCACACAGGTCTCGAGTGAATGTATTGACACCCGCGCGTGAGATGGAACCATTAAGAAGTATGTAAATATGAATTAATTTATAAGGGATGATATCATAAATGTTCTGAAACATTTTGACGTGGACATTGATGGGGATAGCACTAACTAATAAAAATAATTAATAAAAAAATAGAACAAAATTGCTCCGCTTCGGTAACGTATGAGGATGCATGGGAGGGAGTGAAAGATTGGTAATATATTTTGTTCGAGATACATCAGTCACAACTGTATGAAAAATGTGCGCGAATGTAGCTTATTCTGTGTAGTACTACTGCGTTTCACAGTTTCAGAGATGGGCAAGTCTTCTGAATCATTGTGAGAGGAGTAAATTGATGGCAGTCCATTTGCATTTGACTTTATTTACATGTAACCAAAAGCTGAAGCACATGCTGCAAGACAAACTGCAGCATCCCACAGACAACAAGTAAATGCAGTTCCACTGGACAATTTAAAAAAATGGTGTTCAAAATCTGTTTATAAAGAAAAAAGCAAAGAAAAAATCTTCAGGTTTGAGCAAAATGGCAAACAACGTTTTAATTCATAATAATTTAAATTGATGCTTAAGATTCAGATTAGATTATTGTTATCAGAACAATATGAAAATGGGGTGTGTGAGAAGGCGGGTGGGTGAGGGTGTGAAAAGGCGCATGGGTGGAGGTGTTGGGAGATAGGGAAGAAAAGAAGAGGTGGGAGGAGGCGGGGCTTAGAAAGGGGTTGGGGGTACGATCAGACGGATGTTTGCAGGGAGATCTTAATGTTGATGCAGCACAGGATCTGAGGCCAGGCCCAATCGAATCAGCGATGATTGATGACGAGGATCGCTGCAGTGTGTGTTATCGTTCTTGACCTCATCATCCCTCTTTGGAGAAAGTCATCCAACTAATGGCCGACCTTGTGGCTTCACGTGCAGCGGTCCGTTGCTATGTCTGTAAAACGGACTTTCTTCCTTCAGAATATGGAGAATCTTCATCTTAAACAAATCGATCTGGCTTCGTTCTCATGGGAGATAAAGACCGATGCTTGTATACGGTTTGAAGTCGTTGAGTGGCTATAATCATGATGTATCAGGCTCTGTATGAGTGGCTATAATCATGATGTATCAGGCTCTGTATGAGTGGCTGTAATCATGATGTATCAGGCTCTGTATGAGGGGCTATAATCATGATGTATCAGGCTCTGTATGAGTGGCTATAATCATGATGTATCAGGCTCTGTATGAGTGGCTGTAATCATGATGTAGCAGGCTCTGTATGAGTGGCTGTAATCATGATGTAGCAGGCTGTGTATGAGTGGCTGTAATCATGATGTAGCAGGCTCTGTATGAGTGGCTGTAATCATGATGTAGCAGGCTCTGTATGAGTGGCTGTAATCATGTTGTATCAGGCTCTGTATGAGTGGCTATAATCATGATGTATCAGGCTCTGTATGAGTGGCTGTAATCATGATGTAGCAGGCTCTGTATGAGTGGCTGTAATCATGATGTAGCAGGCTCTGTGTGAGTGGCTATAATCATGATGTAGCAGGCTCTGTATGAGTGGCTGTAATCATGATGTAGCAGGCTCTGTATGAGTGGCTGTAATCATGTTGTATCAGGCTCTGTATGAGTGGCTATAATCATGATGTATCAGGCTCTGTATGAGTGGCTGTAATCATGATGTAGCAGGCTCTGTATGAGTGGCTGTAATCATGTTGTATCAGGCTCTGTATGAGTGGCTGTAATCATGATGTAGCAGGCTCTGTATGAGTGGCTGTAATCATGATGTATCAGGCTCTGTATGATTGGCTGTAATCATAATGTATCAGGCTCTGTATGAGTGGCTGTAATCATGATGTAGTAGGCTGTGTATGAGTGGCTGTAATCATGATGTAGCAGGCTCTGTATGAGTGGCTGTAATCATGATGTATCAGGCTCTGTATGAGTGGCTGTAATCATGATCTAGCAGGCTGTGTATGAGTGGCTGTAATCATGATGTAGCAGGCTGTGTATGAGTGGCTGTAATCATGATGTAGCAGGCTCTGTATGAGTGGCTGTAATCATGATGTAGCAGGCTGTGTACTGTTGTCCGCTGGATGGGAGGGGTTAGGGTCACCAAGATGTAGAGTCTGTCAAAATCAGTGTAAGCGCCAAGAAAATGACAGAAATACTTCTAGCATGCTTTGAGGTCAGTACCAACAAACAGCTCCAAGTGTACCAAGTGTTTGTATCAGTGCTCACATACTGACAAGAAGACGGGATTTCTAGACCCACAGGGCTTGTGGAGGTGATCATCTGCAGCATATAGTAGACTGACATCTGCCATCTTGTCGCCTACTTTTTTCAGCAAGAACGCCTGAGGTATTTGCTCAGCGAATTCAAAAACACCATGCTATTGTTTGCCTCTGTGTGTGTGTGTGTGTGTGAGAGAAAGAGAGAGAGAGATGTAGCTTTAATTTTTTTCTGAGAGCGAAAATCTGTTGCTGCTAATATGCTCTCTAAAATGCTGGCATAATCGGTAAAATTGACGATTTGGATAGCGCCGTGGACCATTGCAAAGTATTTCTTGTCAATATTAATTACGATAAACAGCTAGAAGATAACGAATGCCTAGGACCACAGAAGCAAAAACAATTGTCAGATCTGACCAGTCTCTGACGAAGGGGAACTTCATTTTCCGTGTGCAGCGCCCATGCCCTACCCCCCTTCCACCCAGTGCAAGGTCATTTGCTTAGTGCCTCTCTGGCCGAGCAGTGCCAGACAAAGTCTCAGTATTTTTTGCAAGAAAGCGGTGAACTCACTTCACCAGCTTCCACATACTTTGCAGAGCGTATTATTATTACTATTGCACAAGAGGAGCTGGGTTCCGAAGAGGCGTGTCTATGTGTGTCTCTGTGTAAGGGGGCTGGGATGGGTGGGTGCAGTTCTAAAGGGACGGTATCGATTTCTTTCACCCACGGCATTGTCTGAGCTGGGCGCACGGCAGTAGTCTCAGACATGGCAGGCGTTGGGACAAAATGAGAAGTTGGCGGTAAATTCACGGGTCGTGAGAAGATCCTGGCGGGTGTTCCGTCCTCAGACAGGATCTGCTGCATTCGCAGCTCTTAACGATGTAGACCTTGTCGGCAAGCCGAGTGGAAGCGCAGCCTGTGAGGATATGGTCGTCTTCCGTAGGCTGTGCAGCACAACTTTTCTCTCGCCTAGGGCAAGGGAACGAGACTTTCAAGTCTCCAGTTTTTATGCCAAACATGGTCTCGTTAAATAGAATCACGTGTTTGTAAAACGATCATCGTGTTTTCATTAAAAGGCTGAACCTAGTTCGTACGGATCGGCGATCGTGATGATGTTTGCACGAATTTTAATTGGGCATCTTGAAGTACGATGCTTGGTGTGCCGAATTGACCGACCTTAGCTTTGGGGAGCAAAAAGAAATAAGGAAAGAAAAACAGTAACAACAAAAACAAAACAGTAAAAAGCTATCGCATGAATCCACAACATCTGCCACAACATTCTTTCAACTGATGATTGGCTGAAACGAAGAGAAGCCTTTTGTCTTGAAAATGAAACGAAAAGAAAAAAACTAACACATTTATGACAGTCATGTATGTTTGTTAATCCTAACCCTTAACTAACTGACCGATTACAACATAGGTGTTTGGAAGTTTCTTGGAACTTACATTTTCCACTTGCTTCATACAGTGGCATCACTAGATATTGGCAGTGAGAGTGTTGGAGGGGTTGTGAGAGAGTGTGTGAGGGGGTGGGTATTTCTTAACGTTAATATTTATTTTTGAGGAAAACCTTCACTGATCCATTTAAAACTTGTTGATGCTACGAGAAGTTTATCCAATAATGAGTGACTTTAGTTTACCACTGACTGACGCTTGATCTGTCTTTACAACGGTTTCCGTTTTGTTGTTGTTTTTCTGTTGTAAGAAGTGACGTGAAATAAAAGTATGATCAAATATTGAGGACAGCGGAATTCTGGCGTGATATTATTTTCCTGGCACATGACAGGAAATTCCTGAAGGAACATGGAATACACAAGGTGAAATCTTGACATTCTTGAGATTTACGATGAAATGTGTTATTTCATGAAATTCGTGACGCATTACACGACATGATATTCATGATGTGAAATTTGATTTTTGTGATATGTGATATTCTTGACATATTCACCGTTGTAACGTACTCGCCCTGAGAGTTTGTGACATTTCCATGGAAGATGAGATGACTCTGAGGCCTGCAGCAAGACTCCGCTGTTCTGGTAACACAGTGAACTGTCGGCAGTGTTCATTGATTGGTCACAAGGTCACTGAGACAGAATTAGACTACCGTTTCCTTCCCTCCAGCCACTGCACCCCTTTTGTCGCGGTGGACTGGTTTTTGTTCGGCTCACGTGCCCTGGCCGCTACCCACTTTGCCCTATCGCATCCCGCTGTCAATCATCTTTGTCGCGTCATCTTATTCTAAAATTTTTTAAACAGTTCAGAAAGTTTCGTCCAAGCTCTAAAGCTTTCGTGAAATAGAATGGAATTGTCATAAAAGGAAATAATATAACACCCACACACGCAGGCACGCACGCACACGGATATACGTACTGAGCTGTGTGCAGGTTGTACATTTCTTGGCTGTTTTATACCCAGAGTACAGATAATGTGGAGAACAGGCATGGGGCGGAGATGGTACGGGCAGACCGAGTTTCAACCAGATTCAAGCGCGCCAAGGCATGCGCGTTACTGGATGTGTTAGTAGTAAAAGTGTCAAAAGTATTCAGTATTAAATCCCCCGTGAAATGTTTCGGCATTCTATGGTTCTGCAACAAAACAAAAGCAAAAACCACGGAAGCCAAACATAAAAGGACGAAAGGAAAAAAGGGAAGTTGTGCTGCTTAGAGTGGTTATTCGTTTATTTGCATCTTCTGCCTAAAAACTAGTCATGGATTCGATGGGGTTCATTTTAAAACCGATTCTGACCATCTTTCTTTCTCTCTTTCTTGAGATTTTCAGATCCGAAGGATTCATAAATGACTTTAAATGCCAGCTTTCAGAAAAAATGTAAATTATTGCAATTTGAATTTTATGTCACACACTTCACCAAATTTCTGAGTACCGTTTTGTGTCCACGTGTCTGGTGTATGATCGTGATATAGGGATAATGTCTGGTGTCTTAGCAAAGAGTCAGCGGCAGCAGATGCGTTTACTCGTGTAAAATGGTAATGTAGGCATGATACAGCGTGTCTGTGCCAAACACTTACTCCTGTATGATGGTAATGTAGCCATGTTTCAGCGTGTCTGTGGTATGGCCAAACACTTCTGTATGATGGTAATGTAGGCATGATACAGCGTGTCTGTTATATGGCCAAACACTTACTCCTGTATGATGGTCATGTAGTCATGATACAGCGTGTCTGTGGTATGGCCAAACACTTCTGTATGATGGTAATGTAGGCATGATACAGCGTGTCTGTTATATGGCCAAACACTTACTCCTGTATGATGGTCATGTAGTCATGATACAGCGTGTCTGTGGTATGGCCAAACACTTCTGTATGATGGTAATGTAGGCATGATACAGCGTGTCTGTTATATGGCCAAACACTTACTCCTGTATGATGGTCATGTAGTCATGATACAGCGTGTCTGTGGTATGGCCAAACACTTCTGTGTGATGGTAATGTAGCCATGATACAGCGTGTCTGTGGTATGGCGAAACACTTACTCCTGTATGATGGTCATGTAGTCATGATACAGCGTGTCTGTGGTATGGCCAAACACTTCTGTGTGATGGTAATGTAGCCATGATACAGCGTGTCTGTGGTATGGCGAAACACTTACTCCTGTATGATGGTCATGTAGTCATGATACAGCGTGTCTGTGGTATGGCCAAACACTTCTGTGTGATGGTAATGTAGCCATGATACAGCGTGTCTGTGGTATGGCCAAACACTTACTCCTGTATGATGGTAGTGTGGTCATGATGCAGTGTCTGTTATATGGCCAAACACTTACAGGCAGTAGATCAGCGTTTCTCAACCTTTTACTTGTGACGCCCCCCCAGACGAATAAAGGTACGTCCGCGCGCCCCCCTTAGCCACTAATACCTATATGAGATATGAAAAAATGACCGCCTTTGCGGCCCGCTTTTCAGCAGCTTGCGCCCCCGGGCGCCCCCCCCCCAGGTTGAGAACCGCGGCAGTAGATAGATGTATATACTTCTGTAAAGCCGTCGCCGGGACTGCCTGCAGCGGCATAAGGAGGAGGGGTGGGGTGAGGAGCAGTACCCCGAGTGGCACGAGACAGCGGAGGGTCAGAGGTCGTGTATGAATGAAATGGGCACACATCTTGAAGCCCAGGGCAGCGAGTGGCACTGGACATTATTGATCTGGCCTGTTGCAGACCTAACGAACCTTTGTAATATTTCCTCACTGCTCTGGCTACAAGGAGAAAATAACATCCTCCCAACCACTAGCTTTTCTTGTGTGTGTTTTTTTAAAAATAAAAACATGTGTTGTTGAGTGTCAAGCCAGATAGTCCTAGGACGACCGTATTTGTCTCAATAACATGGCACAGTGCATAGCATGTGAAGCTGGCACTGTTGCTGTTGGCTATCACAGTCTCTTGAGCATGTAAATGTGATGAAAGCAGTCACTCCTGTTGTGATTCTTGTATTGATGCTAAGTATTACCACCAAATAAAACCAACCAAAATTGTGATGGATATTTTCAATCACTATTGTCATAACAGGTGACACAACTCAGTAGTTTGTGGGAAAGGAGGAGGCTTGTGGATAGTAGGGGTGGGGAGGAGGCTCAGTCTACAGACGCGGGCTGTCGCTGGCCACGTCTCACAGCCGCTGCGTGATGGTGTGGCCAAGCTCGGCGGCTGGTATAGGAGTGGCAGGAGGCATGCCCTGCTCCTGATGAGCCCAGCAAGTGTGCTGACGCCGACACGTCGTACTAACAGCTGACGTCTCTCCGCCTGACCAGCACTGGATGTGGAGGCCAGTGCGAGGGGCACACAGTCTCGTGCCTCAAGTGCCCACCATCCCCATACGTGTCAAGATCCACTCCATTACTGCGGTTGGTGTCTGCACCATACGCCTGTAAATAACAGCTACTTCTCAGTGGTTGGTCACTTTGTGGACATAGACATGGACGATGAGCATGGGTAGCTAAAAGGAAGTGTGGACGGCGGGGGATGATCATGGCATTTTCTCGACTTTTGAACAGAGACGCTAAACATCTGGACTGTGACTGCTCTCCCCTGATTTGCAAGACGCAAAGGCTATTGACAGATGTTCTTGCCGAAGTTTGATTAATCTGCTGGCGTATCGCCTGGATCTGGCGGCAAGCAACAAGAGGTCACGCGGCAACACACGCGGCAACAAGAGACCGCGCGGCATCTAGGAAGCGCTTGCACGCGCGAGGGACGTGCGTGTCTCTCCCCTACCCTCCCCAACCCACCCAGCGACAGCTGTTTGCTGCGACAGGGCGTGGGACTTGCTCCTTGCACTGTCTGCTCCATCAGGCCGATCGTTCACGCCGTGCTGGCATTCCACTTCCACAGCTTGGCCCGCCTAGCATCAGGGCGGCAAACCTGTGAGCGTCAAGGAACAGTGCGAGCAGTTCCGCCGCCTCGCCTCCCTGCCACCTGGCATATCTTCGCCTGGCTGTCACGCTGGACACGAGCTTTCAGTGCTATCAACTTGCTTTCCAACCATAACACGCGAATCAACAGATTGAAGTTTGTGATGCGGCCTTCCATTTCTCGAGGGAATTTCACGGCAACTTGATGTTTGTAGAGAACCGTTACCCCACACGTTACTGCCACGGAATAAACCTGCAGCGCGCTGCATGCTGGTGAAGCCCCACATCATTTAGTGGTGTAAGCCAGCGTTTATTGATGTAAACCAGTGTTTATAGGCTAGTCCCAATTGCCTTAAGTCCAGGGTTATTTACAGCATACGGTCCGGTAGCTGGCCAAATTGTTTTCCTATCGTCTATTGCCTGCAGTTAACTTGCGCTGGGATTTCTTTTTTGACAACTCAGCTTCATAAAAATCATCGGAAGACACAGTTTACTTCGATTTCTTGTGTACCTTTGAAGTAACAGCTATTTGTACATTCGTGTTGAAACCTAGACATGTCAGAATAGGAACGTGAATTAACCGTTCAGAGGATGGCGTGTTAGATGGCTGCCGACAGTTTGTTATTGTTCGCTTGCACAAAAACGTTTGTCATGTACTTCATGGGGTCTGAAGCATCCCCCTACAAACCTATAACCAGCACATAGGGATGTCAGAGCCTTGAAAATGGTGTGCTTCTCAGGCACTCGGACGTCGAATGTCAAGATGTCAATTGACGAAGTCTTTTTAAGGTTCTGTCCCCGAAGCGACGTCAGCGGCCAAAGTGTAGGATCTCCAGGGACAATGCAGACGCATGGAAAAGTCATGACATCGATCAGGTAGAGTAAGACAGCGCGGACACGCGGCCTCCTACAATGCCAGCAATTAGTCGCCGCCGAGAGGACCTCAGACCGCCGGGCCGCTCTCCTGGTGGGAGATGCGGGTGTCAATGGTGCTACAATAGCCACCTTAGTAGCCTCGTCCTGTTTTGGCGAGCGCTTTCTTTCTATCATGAGTGAATCTTCTTGGGGAACTTTTGATAACAGCATTTTAAACGAAATGTCTTTCTTTTACAAGTGTGCAGTGGAGGGTGTGGGTGTCAGGCCTCTTTTTTATGGAAATAATAATTTGGATGAGAAGGCTGTGATACGCTAGTAAAATCTGTTCGTGTATACGACCTGGCACTGTATGTGTACAGTTGTAAAAACGTTTTTTTTTCTGGAGACAAGAGCGGTGTGTGACTCTCTGATTCAGTGGTGACTCTGAGGTCTGGTACATAACAGAACTGAAGCCCGGTAACTGAACGAACACCAGTGAAAGGTTCTTCCAGCGCCATGAACAGTCACTTGCATGTTGTAGTGCCGCCAAGTCTTAAACCACTGGAAAATATTGCCTGCCGCCATTGGCCTTTTATAATGTCACCCTATCCAATGTTAAGTGACAACAGTTCACAGTGTCGTCAAATGTCTGCATTGTCACGCACTCGTGCACCTGGTGGTAACATTATCTGACTGCAAGCTGCACGAGCCAGTTGGTCAGCATTGTCCGCTGTCAGACCAGTTCACAGAGACAGGCCCCACCCGAGGAACAAACAAAGATGACGCTAGAGGACATCAACGGCAGCTGAATCTTGCACTTGGCAACAAAGCACCAAGGGAACATTCATACAGAGACTTGAGGTCCATCGCACGAGCAGGACACACCCTGAGCCTGCGATGGGCAACGCGGGCTCTAAAAGGGTGCGGGGTTGTGTCTGTGACTGTGTCACGTGCCAGAAACACCGCGCTCACCCCAGGGAGCTCGCCCACGACAGGTAGGTCGGGCCTTTGTTCTCTTGCCCAGTACTTAGATGCACAAGCGACACGTCTATTGCTTGGATGACCGGTCTGTTTGTCTGTCATATCAGTTTTCAAGACTACTTGGATGTTTTCTCTTTGCGTTACCTCTGTCTAGAGAATGTTTGACAGATTCAAACAAAGCCATCGAGATAAAGATGTCAGGATTGAACAAAATGGAGCTACCACAAGAAAGATAGAGACGGTAAAACAAAAAATGAAATGGGGAGAAAACAAGTTATAGAAAAAAAGATGATGGCATTATTCTGTCGCAATATTTCGATGATCTGTCATAAAACTTGAGGAGTGGGTTATCTAACGACCTTTGGTTTCCATGACGATACTAGACGTGTGACGCCAAAGACTGCATGCCAGTCTCCCCACAGTAAGGGCTCAGGGCAGGGACTGGAGGTGGCGACTATACAAGGAGACGAGGCAAGACTCGAGGCAGCACAGACAATGAGTAATGACTGTAGACGCCCCTTTCTTTCCTCCGCAATGACGAGATCCCTCCAAGCGGGGCAGAGTGGAGAGGGTGGTTGGTGGGAGAGAGGTCAGTGAGTGCACGTTCCTGACTTCATAGTCTAGACCACCGGTCAAATCGAATCAATCTCATTTGCTTTAATGCAGTCAAAAGTGGTGATCAATAGAAAATACCTCAGTGTATTTTTGCATAACACGACAGTGCTCAACACTTAGTGAGGCAGCATAAAGACAAATATATTGTTGATCAAGGAATATAGAAACTCGATTTGTCTACTGTTTAACACGTTTGGCACAGAAACGATTTAATATCAAAGTAGATACGTGTGTCGAAATATCGAACTATTCGTTGAAGCGAATTATCATTTTTTAAGCGCAATACACATCAAGCGCTGGAATTAAACGGTAACAGTTGGCTTGGGAGAGTATTTGCGTTGGTGTGGCTGCTCATCATATTTTATGTACATTGCATTATCAATTCTCATTTAAAATCCTTCATTATTAAATCAGATTAATTATTCGAAGTATACAAATCGGTATCAGCACAACCTAATGTTTGGAACTGCCGAGAGTCTAGATTACTTAAAAGAAGGGTTTTACGCCGCAAGGCCGTGCTGTCTTAGCTTTGTGTTCCACTTTGTCACAGTCTGTCAAAAATACTGCCATTTGTAGGTGGAAATGCACACCAGTCTTGTGTACCACGTTAAAAAATAGATATTGTTTTGAATATTTTGAATTATATATATATATATTATGAAGGCGTTTGATAGCAAAGATCAGTATATCTAATATGGCTTACAGCATTCTGGCAGGCTACGATCGCTTCTTTTGAATGATTGAGTGCTATGTGAAGGAAGAGTTTCATGTAACTGTCAACGTAAACACAACTTTCTGACAATTAGCAAAGGAAAGTTTACAGGTCACAAGATGTTGTCTTGCCAAACACTTCCTGTCAGGCTGCTCAGCGCCAGGTCAAACATCCTTCGTTTTATTTACGCAAAAGGAGGGTAAACATTAAATTGTTTTTAGTCTAATTTTTGTTGGTTGTAATCTACCTTTGGTGTCATTCTAACAATAAATCAATGGTTGTATAGTGTGTGTGTGTGTGTGTGTGTGTGTTCTAGAGAGAGAGAAAAATAGTGAGAAAAAAATACAAGAAGTGAAGGAGAGGCGTCCAGGACCTAATCATCCTTCCTAATTTTAGCTACACGACATAAATCATTTTGTGGAGATAGAGACACTGTGGAATCAGGGAATTTTAACATAAGTAGTCTCAATCGATGGTGTCTGTTGGTAAGGCACTGGGTTTCGGTCTGGTATATCTTTCTCACTTGACCGTTTCCATGGCTCAGTCCTGCTGCACACGACACCCTGTAATCTCCTCATCATTTCTTGATTCCGGTGGAAGTGCCGTGGAAAGGAACTGTGGGTAGAAGCCGTCTGATGCCTAGTATTTGCTGCTGTGAAATGTTCACGATTATTGGCTGTAAATTGCACGGTAGTGGTCGACTGTTGGAGTATGTCACTGTGTCTTTAAAGCTGTTCTTTATACTTATTTTTATGCTATGTGGATATCGTGTTTTTTACGTGATGCTATTTGACAAGAATATGGGAAGAATATTATACAGGTGTAAATGTAGAGTAATGCTATTTCACGTAAGCATGCCTGCAGAATCTCACGTAACTGCAGCAGCCACAGGAGTGAAAACTTTTTTTTCATTTCTACATTTTTTGAGTACAGCCTACTAAAACCCAACCACACGTGACCTATTTGTCTTCTTCATAGTCTTCTCGTCATCCTCCATCTTCTTTAACTTTTTCTTCATCACTTACTTCACCAGTGTGGCTGTCGGTTCAACCCTCGTCATCTTCTTCAACAACTCTAGCATCATCATCACCGTAATCACGTTCACCGTTAATGTGGTAATCGTGACGTCCTTACAGAGACAGCAAGGGAAATCAGTCTAACCACAACTGTAACTGCAGTAACAATAACGAGTTTTACGAAGTTAAGAGAAATCTCCACTGAGATAGTTTGCTACTTTTCTCGTTTTTTCTTTGCATTTTTAACAGCCACAAGACCCAAACGACATCATGGCTCCCTCCACGGGAAAACTGGGGTTCGAACACTGGTTTACCGTACGGCTGGGAGACAGGCGTTGATCGCCACGACAAGGAGTACTTTATCAAGTAAGTAGTGATAGTATTTTTATATTGCTATGATTCGCCTCGAGAAAAAGTTCTTGGGCAACTAAGTACTGATATAGATTTTATATTGGCATGTAGAGTGTGCTTTATCAAATACTAACAGTGATCCTACCATGATATGAGCTTTTTTAAGTACTAACGGTGATTGTACAGTGGCATGTATCGTCTCTAAAAGGTCTTTTTGACAAGTAAGTACTTAATATTCTTTAACTGGTATTATTTTCTCAAGTATTGTGATTATCCTATGCCTTTTCACTAATACCAGGACTAATCTTTCAATACACTGGTATGGAGTAATATTTTCTTAAACAACAACAACAAAATTTAAGCAAAAAATGAAATCGAAATATACATCTCACAGATTGCAAATGAATGCCTGTGCACCACAGCAGTTTGTGCCGCAGGTGTAATAGATATCTTCACAGACGTCAAGTTTCAGTTCTTTGCCTTGGATTGAAAGCTTTCTTCCGGTCCATCATGGAAAGTCTGTCTGATCATTATCACGCTGAACAGTGCCATGCAGACGTTCGTCAGCTGATGATTTTCAAAACAAAGTTAAGACGTCTGTCCTGATGTGAGTAGTGTAACAGAATCTGCCTGTTTGTTGAGAAGTTCGTGATGTGATGAGAGGACAGGGTCTCACTGTCCCCTCTCTTGCCTCAGTGCCAAGAATCGTACGACATATACACATACGCACGAACACACACAGACACACAATTATTGTTGGTCATGTGTTGACTGTACTTGGCATTGCTGGCCTCTTAGCTGCCCACATTAGCACGATGTGGAAGGACCACATCCATAGATCAGATTATAGAAGTCTGTGACCTCGGCCGTCTTGTAGATAGCTGTAGTTTCCATTTTATTGATGTGATTTAATTTTTTTCCGCTGAACCTTTTTCCTGACCTCGAACTCTTGCCAGAATTTTTAATTCGCTTTAAAGATATGCCTCTTTTTTAGGATTTCCGACAGCTTCCCTTATTTGAGACAACCAATAAGATTTCAAATATGTCAAAGAGGTCCTGGACATTCTAAAGATGATTACAACCCAGCTAACCTCTGTATTCCTAAACACATTCCGCTGTTGTTACAGCGGAGGTGGCCAAGCTGTGGTCAATAAAGAAGCCCCTTTAAAGAGTCCTATGGTGTGGTGACAAAGTGCAGGCAGCTCGGAGTGGTCCCACGTGTCCTGGATATTCGTCATCTTGTATTTAAATAGACGAACATTTTAAATCAGACATGCACAGCCTCACAGGACAATCATTTGCATGTCTAAGGCAGGGACTGATCAGCTGGTTTGCTGTAGGATGGCAAGCACAACAGACATGGTTTTCGTTCTCTTTGACCGCGTGTACGTGTTTGTTATTATGGTGAGGTGCAGCAGTTGAGTGTCTCGTCAAAATTCTTATTTCATTAAATACGCAAGGAGCTGTTACTATATCCGTATGCCAACCTGCTCGCTTGGCTGGTTATCTCTTGTTTCCTTTGGCCCCCTCTTTCTGCTGTAGCCTTGCTTTTGTGAATCTGTGTGTGGACGTGCATACCACTCGTCGTCCTGCTAACTCCTCCTGCACATTTGTCTTTATTCGTGTCGTTTGTCTCCTGTCCAGTTCTAACCTGCCTTGTCCGTAACTTGACCTGATATAAGTTTTAATTTGACCTCCTGACCTTTTAACTGTTGTCTGAAGGATGCTTTCCTGGCCTTCCTCTGTACTCTGATCTCCTGGCTTCCGTCTATAGCTGCCTCTCTTGATCTTCTGCTGTAGTCCGATCTCCTGGCCTCATGCTACCCCGACTTGACGACTTCCGTCTATAGCCTGGTTTCTCACTGCTGTACCTGCACCCGAAAACTCATCGTGTGTTGATAGCTTTATTGTATCATTACGTGTCATGTTTGACGTTCGCTTGTCTTCCACCCGACATTCTTACCACATGCCCAAAGACAGCTTGCTTCATGGCGAGTCTTACAAAACTCGTTGAGAGAGAGAGAGAGATGGGTGAAGTCAAGGCACATTTGTGAAGCACTCTGTAAAATTGATTTTTCTGTCGCCCCTCGCTGTCTATAATTTTGTAGCTGATGGAGCAACTAGGAAGACTTGCGAGCCAAAAATTGTGGAGTCTTATACAAACTTATTGATCATCAACCCTCCTGAACGACAACGCGAGGGGCAGTTTTCTTCCCGGGAGATCTCGAGAACACAGGGTTTTTAATTTGAAACGTTAACCAGGCCAGTGATACCCTTAAGATCTAATCGACAAGCCGGAAAAAAGACGAGCACGTGATCTCAGCAAGGCTGAGTAGAGGTCGTGGTGGAAACAGAATTACAATCATCATCTTGTACACCAAAAACACCGAGAGCGGTGAAACAACAACACAGTTTACTTCGTCCTGAAAACGAGTTTTGGATCAATTTTTTTAATCGTTTTTCTCTTTCAAATTGTCTATTTTCCAATCAGATCACTCTACTGTATTGATCCTCAAAACGTCTGTTTCTGATCAAAAATTTAATTTTAATGCCTTGGTCTTCGTGTGGCTCTTATTTGACCAAATCCTTCTAGTTTACTGTCGTTGTCTTCACGCTTCTGTTTGCCGACCAAATTGACTGTCATTTAACTTTCAAATTATTTTACTGTCTTTCTGTCTGAAGATTGACATTATACTCTTCTGTTGGTGCCAGGAGGTAAGAACTGCTACAAGTATATTGAATGAGTCAGGTTTGGATCCCAGAATTTTTCAGACTTTTTTTAACACAAAAACTGGCACAGAAAACTGCTCTCAGAAGTCAGTTGTGTTCCTAGTGCATTTGAAAACGCAGAACCCGTTGTCCCTGCAACTACCAGAATCAACATACCCGGATCAGCATACTCGACATAGGGCCTCGTTTACCAGTCTTTTTACATGTGGCGGTTGTTTGCTGATTTTAAGCCCAGTAAGGACAAAGCTTGTGACGCTGTCTTTCTCTGTTTTAACTCATTGAGACAAGTCAAGAGTATGTAGCAGACTATGATGCTTCTCCTCCCATCATGCTGTGTGTGGACAACCACCATATCTGTCTCTCATATGCTTCCCCGCGCTCATTTCCCACAGGCGTTCAGGGAGATTTTTCTGTTTTAATTTTTTTCTCCTCCAAACTCAAGGCAAAGTTAGCCAAGACGATATTAAGATGGGCCGTCAAGAAGTTCTGGAAACGTCGTAGGGCAACATGACATTTGATTGCCGATGATGAACTTAAAAAAAGACAAAAATATCAGCCGAATTGCAGCTTGTTCTGCTAGTGTAATCTATCTTTCCACCCGCCACTCGCCAGGAGAGAAATGTGAAAGGCACGCCAGTAGGGACGGACAGACGGGCTTGAGCTACGCTCCCCCTTTCAACCCGCTTTGTTATTCTTTCGATTCTTACTTATGTCTTCTTGTCTTCTGTCTCTCCATTCCGCGGCAGCGTAAGAAAACCTGCGACTACTCCGCCCATTTGGTAAAAACAAGGCAGCACAGTGTAGAGAATTCGATTGAAGGCAGTCCTGGCGATATTCTGTCAATAGTGAGACGATGGTAACATCTGGACTGGCACGCCAAGCTCAAACCAACTCGTGGCGACTAATCATCACGTGGTGTACCAAGACCCGTTATCACCACCCGACAAGTGGCTAACTTTAACAACCTTCAAGCGCAGCTAACTCTTTGTTCTTACGTGGCTGGCAGCTTGGCTGGCAGCTTTGCCTGATCTGCTGAGTATGTCTGTCTATGCAGCGAAGAAACCTTAAGAGAACATCAGTACTGGACACACGAACCGAAGACAAACATTAAAGACCACACACACCACACACACACATACGCGCGCGCTTATTCAACGCACCTCGTGTTCGCGGTAGGAGGCTGAAGACTCGGTGGTAGAATAGCTCTACGTCGAGACGAGACCATGAGTTATCACGTGACAACATTACAACGCAAACCCAATCTCGGAAGCAAAACGCAAAGTTTGGAATGTTATCTGTGTGTCGTGAAAACGTCCAGGTCATTTCCATAGAAGGCAATGACTGTGAGATGAGCTGCTCGGGAGAGGCCTGTAGACACATTTAGAGAGAGCGACAGAGACCGGGGAAAGAGAGACTGTGGGAATGGAAAAGCTTAGGTTGGGCATTTTGATTAAGGCACCCATTGGAGGTTGTTGCAAACAGCGGAAATTATCTGCTCTATGCCAGTGATAAAAGGCGGGGATGGGGGTGGGGTGGGGCGCTGTTTGCCTGGCGGAGTGTGCAACAAGCTGCAATTCGTGTCTTGCCCGCATCGTGGCGCTAGAGATCGATGTCGGGGGGGGGGGGGCAGCGCTGTAACGTCGGGATAAGGAGCAGAGTGGTAGTGCTGGGGGGTGGTGGATCTATAATTAGAAACAAGACACCAATCTCTGTATTTGCCCTCTAGTATTCCAAGTGTGTACTCGTCATAATTTGCACGAACCTGTCATCGGTGTTCCGTGTACCCTTCGTCTGCGATTTTTTTAAGCACTGTCAGATAAAAAAAATCAAATTTGCCCTCATGCTAAAAATAATCCCTTTTACAATTTTTTCATTCTTTAAAAAGTATACTTCACTTTCTTTTTTATCTGAGATTCACTGCAGGAATTTTGTCGTCGCTTTGTGACAACTAGTGAAGCCTTGCAGCAAGTGCCTCGCTGAGGTGTCACAGGCTGTGAGACTAGTCTTGTCACAGATGAATCAGCTGACACAGTACAGTAGACAATCTCGACTGGCAGATTTAGCTCAGCAGGCAAAGTCGACTGGCAGATTTAGTACAGTAGGCAATCTCGACTGGCAGATTCAGTACAGTAGACAATCTCGACTGGCAGATTTAGTACAGTAGGCAATCTCGACTGGCAGATTCAGTACAGTAGACAATGTCGACTGGCAGATTTAGTACAGTAGACAATCTCGACTGGCAGATATAGTACAGTAGACAATCTCGACTGGCAGATTTAGTACAGTAGGCAATCTCGACTGGCAGATTTAGTACAGTAGGCAATCTTGACTGGCAGATCCAGTAAGTAGACAATCTCGACTGGCAGATTTAGTACAGTAGACAATCTCGACTGGCAGATTTAGTACAGTAGGCAATCACGACTGGGAGATTAAGTACAGTAGACAATCACGACTGGCAGATTTGGTACAGTAGACAATCTCGACTGGCAGATTTAGTACAGTAGACAATCACGACTGGCAGATTTAGTACAGTAGACAATCTCGACTGGCAGATTCAGTACAGTAGACAATCTCGACTGGCAGATTTAGTACAGTAGACAATCACGACTGGCAGATTTAGTACAGTAGACAATCTCGACTGGCAAATTTAGCACACCAGGCAAAATCGACTGGAAGATTTAGTACAGTAGACAATCTCGACTGGCAAATTTAGCACACCAGGCAAAGTCGACTGGAAGATTTAGTACAGTAGACAATCTCGACTGGCAGATTTAGCACAGCAGGCAAAGTCGACTGGCAGATTCAGTACAGTAGACAATGTCAACTGGCAGATTTAGTACAGTAGACAATCTCGACTGGCAGATTTAGCACAGCAGGCAAAGTCGACTGGCAGATTCAGTACAGTAGACAATGTCAACTGGCAGATTTAGTACAGTAGACAATCTCGACTGGCAGATTTAGCACAGCAGGCAAAGTCGACTGGCAGATTCAGTACAGTAGACAATGTCGACTGGCAGATTTAGTAAAGTAGACAATCTCGACTGGCAGATTTAGTACAGTAGACAATCTCGACTGGCAGATTTAGCACAGCAGGCAAAGTCGACTGGCAGATTCAGTACAGTAGACAATCTCGACTGGCAGGTTTAGTTACAGTAGACAATCTCGACTGGCAGGTTTAGTTACAGTAGACAATCTCGACTGGCAGGTTTAGTACAGTAGACAATCTCGACTGGCAGATTTAGCACAGCAGGCAAAGTCGACTGGCAGATTCAGTACAGTAGACAATCTCGACTGGCAGGTTTAGTTACAGTAGACAATCTCGACTGGCAGATTTAGTACAGTAGACAGTGCCGACTGGCAGATTTAGTACAGTAGATAATGTCGACTGGCAGATTTAGTACAGTAGACAATGCCGACTGGCAGATTTAGTACAGTAGATAATGTCGACTGGCAGATTTAGTACAGTAGACAATCACGACTGGCAGATTTAGTACAGTAGACAATCTCGACTGGCAGATTCAGTACAGTAGACAATCTCGACTGGCAGATTTAGTACAGTAGACAATCACGACTGGCAGATTTAGTACAGTAGACAATCTCGACTGGCAAATTTAGCACACCAGGCAAAATCGACTGGAAGATTTAGTACAGTAGACAATCTCGACTGGCAGATTTAGCACAGCAGGCAAAGTCGACTGGCAGATTCAGTACAGTAGACAATGTCAACTGGCAGATTTAGTACAGTAGACAATCTCGACTGGCAGATTTAGCACAGCAGGCAAAGTCGACTGGCAGATTCAGTACAGTAGACAATGTCAACTGGCAGATTTAGTACAGTAGACAATCTCGACTGGCAGATTTAGCACAGCAGGCAAAGTCGACTGGCAGATTCAGTACAGTAGACAATGTCGACTGGCAGATTTAGTAAAGTAGACAATCTCGACTGGCAGATTTAGTACAGTAGACAATCTCGACTGGCAGATTTAGCACAGCAGGCAAAGTCGACTGGCAGATTCAGTACAGTAGACAATCTCGACTGGCAGGTTTAGTTACAGTAGACAATCTCGACTTGCAGGTTTAGTTACAGTAGACAATCTCGACTGGCAGGTTTAGTACAGTAGACAATCTCGACTGGCAGATTTAGCACAGCAGGCAAAGTCGACTGGCAGATTCAGTACAGTAGACAATCTCGACTGGCAGGTTTAGTTACAGTAGACAATCTCGACTGGCAGATTTAGTACAGTAGACAGTGCCGACTGGCAGATTTAGTACAGTAGATAATGTCGACTGGCAGATTTAGTACAGTAGACAATGCCGACTGGCAGATTTAGTACAGTAGATAATGTCGACTGGCAGATTTAGTACAGTAGACAATGCCGACAGGCAGACTTGGATGCATAACCGACATTATTTGTAGTCTTAGTGCTGTACATTTACATGATTAGTACGCTTTAGCAGCTGGAGACTTGCACCAGTGGTTTAATAAGACCAAATGTAGACTGCCATGTTGTATATAGTAAGATCAGTTGTAGACTGGCAATGTTCATACTTTAGGATCAGTTGTAGACTGGCCGTAGACTGGCATGATGAGTACAGCAGGATTAGTTGTTGACTGGCTGTAGACTGGCATGTTGAGTACAGTAGCATCAGTTGAAGACTGGCTTTAGACTGGCATGATGAGTACAGTAGGATCAGTTGTTGACTGGCATGTTGAGTACAGTAGGATCAGTTGTAGACTGGCTGTAGACTGGCAATATCTGTACTTTAGGATCAGTTTTAGACTGACATTTTGAGTACAGTAGGGTCAGCTGATAACTGGCATCACTTGTACGTGTGAATCAGTTGTAGACTGCTATATTTAGTACCTTAGGATTTAGCACAGCTTTCTAGCTGGCTGTGTGCTATGATTGCTAGAAGCATGTTTTCAGAACGTTCTTGAAACTATTATGTTTTTGAGTAATAGTCTATTTTGAAAGCAGTTGTCCTTTTCTTAAAGTAGCAGTTGTATTCTTCGAGTATTGGTCATATTCTGAGATCAGTGATCATATTCTTACCTTCGTGGTCTCGTTCTAAATTTGATACTCATAGATTTCGAATAATAGTCGTTTTATTGTAGCATTGGTATAATCTTTGAACGATGGTCTCATTGCTTGAATAATGCTCGTGTTCATTGATATAATCTTGGAGCAGTGGTCTCATTCTTCGAGTAAAGCTTATGTTCACAAAGAGGTGGAGTAACGGTAGTATTCCTGTGGTCATTTCCTCGGAGTAGTTGTAGCCTGCGTGTAATAGTATATTCCTAAAACAGTGGTGTCTAGTTTTATTCTTTGAGCAATTATCGAATTCTTAAAGCAGTTCCATATTCTTGGAACAATGGTCTTAGTCTTTGAGTGCTGGCATTGTTTTAACAGCACATGTTTCTGAAGAAACAGTAGTGTTCTGCGAGATATTGCCTTATTTCCAGTATTTTCATGAGTAAAAAAACAACAACAGCACAAATAGGTCACGGATCATCAAGCACGCCACCGGTACATGTGATCAAAACATTTTTGGACGACCTGCAGTTTGAATCACGGACAAGGCCAGAGCAGTGATTGATTTTCACGCAGCACGAGGGGTGGAGAGCACGCTGCTTGTCGCTCTGTTTACTTTGAAAGCTGATTTCTTGCTGTCGAGTTCTTCCTGCTATTTTTTATTCTTCCCTAGCTCACAGACTCCTGGCGTGGATATGCAAAATCACGCTGGTGCTAGAAGGATAAATATGATCTGGCCAAGAACAGAAGACTGCCTTGTAGACGACGGGACCGACGTGGCTTTGGATAAATTTGCTGCGAGACGCGCCACGCTCAGCACCCCCACCCCCCGACCGCTGGCATCCTGGCTAATTTGTTGGAGCTGTAAATAAAGTATGCAGGGTGCGCGCCTACAGACAACTTGTCTTGAAAGCATGAGTCATGTAGATGCATCACTTTTACTCGATATCCAGCAAAGTGGCCCATGAACTGTGCCGCGCACACTCAATTCTGTATTCCTCTCAGACACTAACAGGGCTGTACAGCAGTTTTACGACGGTTCGAGTAGGCCAGCGAGCGACCGGGTGCACCTAAGGGGCAGGAACAGACGATGTAGAGATAGCAGCATGGTTAGTTACAGACGATGTAGAGATAGCAGCATGGCTAGTTACAGACGATCGAGAGATAGAAGCAGCATGTTTAGTTACAGATGATGTAGAGATATCAGCATGGTTAGTTATAAAAGATGTAGAGATAACAGCATGGCTAGTTACAGATCATGGAGAGATAGCAGCATGGTTAGTTACAGACGATCGAGAGATAGCAGCATGGTTAGTTACAGACGGTCGAGAGATAGCAGCATAGCTAGTTACAGACGGTCGAGAGATAGCAGCATAGCTAGTTACAGACGGTCGAGAGATAGCAGCATGGTTAGTTACAGACGATCGAGAGATAGCAGCATGGCTAGTTACAGACGATGGAGAGATAGCAGCATAGCTAGTTACAGACGGTCGAGAGATAGCAGCGTGGCTAGTTACAGACGGTCGAGAGATAGCAGCATGGTTAGTTACAGACGATCGAGAGATAGCAGCATAGCTAGTTACAGACGGTCGAGAGATAGCAGCATGGTTAGTTACAGACGATCGAGAGATAGCAGCATGGCTAGTTACAGACGATGGAGAGATAGCAGCATGGCTAGTTACAGACGATAGAGAGATAGCAGCATGGCTAGTTACAGACGATGGAGAGATAGCAGCATGGCTAGTTACAGACGATTGAGAGATAGCAGCATGGCTAGTTACAGACGATGGAGAGATAGCAGCATGGCTAGTTACAGACGATGGAGAGATAGCAGCATGGCTAGTTACAGACGATGGAGAGATAGCAGCATGGCTAGTTACAGACGATTGAGAGATAGCAGCATGGCTAGTTACAGACGATGAAGAGATAGCAGCATGGCTAGTTACAGACGATGGAGAGATAGCAGCATGGCTAGTTACAGACGATGGAGAGATAGCAGCATGGCTAGTTACAGACGATGGAGAGGTAGCAGTAAGGGGAGCCACATTAAGCTGCAGACGATGTAGAGCTGATAGCATAGCGAGCCCTGTAGTTATTGACTCCCTGCGAACACGGCGAGCAAACCAAGGACAGTGGGGAGGATACCAGGCTATTTTCATGTTATTATTTTTTCACGTCTCAGAGAGAGAGAGAGAGAAGCAGGGGAGAGAGAGAGAGGGCTAAATAAGAATGTGCGGCTTTTTATATAGTTTCTGTAATGTTATACGTGACGCAGTTGAGTTTTGTAGCTAAGCTGTCCGCTTAACTGGTCTGCTACTGAAAGACCTGCGTTTAACGAACAAGCACGCACGCACAGACTCGCACGCAGACTGACTGGGCGACAAAGAAGAATTTGCAAATGTCAGTCTGCAAGGTCTTTGCAAACAATAATAATCTAGGCAGCTGCAGAAAAAAGTGTTTCAGGTTAGTACTTCAAGTACATCGCAGTGAAGAATGTAAATTATATATATATATATACACACTGCATAATTATCTTTTAATAAGCATATTGGTACATAACGACGAACTTCAGTTGTCTGTAAGAACGGCAGAGCAGCCTCAGACACCAGTCGGAATAAAGCAGAGTCATAACTCTTTATTCCATCATCATCATCATTATCATCATCATCAACCAGCAGTCCAATGAAAGTAGTCATTACTCTTTATTCCGTCCATCATCACCATCATCATCGTTCTGAATCATCAGTTATTGCCGAGTGTTGAACTTTTCCGTTTCTGTCTATGGATCTTTGTTGTGCTATAGGATTTACAAGACCACCATCTTCTTCCACAAGCTCAGTCGGCATATAGACCTTTCCACAGCACTGAGACCACTCTTATTAAAGTAACAACAGACATATTATCTGCTCTTGACAGTGGTGATGTTTCTCCATTAACCCTACTGGACCTGTCTGCTGCATTTGACACTATAGACCACTCTCTGCTTCTTCACAGACTCCACACCCTCTACGGGATTTCTGGACCTGCCCTCTCATGGTTCAACTCCTATCTCACTGATAGGACCCAGACTGTGGTAGTCGATGGTCAGACATCTCGCCCTGCTTCACTTTTCTGTGGCGTTCCCCAAGGCTCAGTACTTGGCCCAGTCCTGTTCATCCTGTATACTAAACCACTTTCATCTTGCATCCGGTCTCACCAGGTGTCTCATCAGTCCTATGCAGATGACACGCAGCTTTACTGTTCTATTCCACTGGCTGAGTCTCACTCTGCTATTAGCTCTCTAGAAGCTTGTATTAGTGATGTCAAGGGCTGGATGGTGAAAAACAAGCTTAAACTAAATGATGATAAAACGGAAGCCCTCTTGTGCCATAGAAGAAGACATCAACCTTCACTAGTCAGTCTGCCCAATCACATCAAGGTGGGCGACAGCAACATCACCTTCACGTCATCCGTTAGGAATCTGGGATTTATTGTCACCGCAGACATGACCCTTGATAAACATGTTACAGTTGTCTGTCAGTCTGCCTACTATGAGCTCCGTAAGATCAGTGCCATCCGTCACTTTCTCTCTACACGTGCCACCAACACTCTTGTCTGTGCGTTTGTTCTTTCACGACTTGACTACTGCAACTCCTTGCTGGCAGGCTGCCCCTCATCCCTCATTCAGAAACTCCAGAGAGTACAGAACTCCGCTGCACGTCTGGTACTTAGAGCAAGGAAACGGGACCATGTCACACCTCTCCTTCGTTTTCTACACTGGCTACCCGTCCGTTCTCGCATCCAGTACAAACTGTCTGTGCTGTGTTTTAATTTCTTTGCTGGCTCCTGTCCTGACTATTTCTCTGAACTTCTCATCCCTTACTCTCCGGCCAGACAACTCCGCTCTTCCTCTGACAACCGTACTCTGACTGTTCCTGTCACCAGAACAACAACATATGGTCACAGGACTTTTGGCTACTGTGCTGCAAAACAATGGAACTCTCTTCCTTTCCATATCCGCCACCTTCCTACAATTGAATCCTTCAAATCTGCACTGAAAACGCACCTCTTCCTTGAGCACTACTAGTCCACAATGCTCGTCCTTACCCCCCCCTTCCCTCTTGCTACTTTACCCATCACTATTTTTCTCTGTTCCTGTTACTTGATGCCTTTTGTTATCTGTTTTTGTCAGAACTGTCGTTTTCTTTCGTCCCCTGTGTTCTGTATCTACTTAGTCCACGTCTCTTCCCCGTTTTAAGCGCTAAGAGCATACTCTCTACGAGTGTGAATATGCGCTATAAAAATCTTCACTATTATTATTATTATTATTATTTTAAAAGATTTATTGGTAAATTTTGAATATGCTCCATGATGATCATCTTGTGGACCGCTTGCCTTGAAGTCGTACATTTTCTCAAGTCGTGTACTTTTTTGTGCAGCCACGTGGACAGGTACAGCACTCGCGACGACCCCCGCCTTGACCCTGACTACACTGAGCCCCCGCGCCCCAGGGAGGTGGAGCTGCTGAGAGATCCAGACAAAGGCTTCGGCTTCGTTGCAGGGAGCGAGAGGCCGGTGGTGGTTCGCTTCGTTACTGAGGGTAGGTTTTTAACCTTTTAACTTGATAACACTTTGTTGTGCTACAGAGGGTAGATGTTTAGCATGTATCCTTTAATATATTAGAGGAGGTCCAAAAGGTATCTGTGATGTCGGCTGTAAGCTTTCCTCCAGCTAACGAGTCCCGAGTCCCAGCTTGTCTAACGTTTAGCGTTGCAGTCTCGTTTACTCACATGAAAAACCTGAACTGCATACTGCTGTATTGTTCTACTGACATACTGCATACTGTTGTATTGTTGTAGATAACAAACTGCATATTGCTTCGCTGCAGTATTCTTCTAGTTACAACCGGCATACTGCTTCGCTGCCGTTTTGTTTCAGTTACATATTAGCGGTATGAGCAGTGCTTTGACAAGTTCTTGCGTAGTTTGTGGAGATGCAGATGGAGATGAAATATATCCCTGGGTATTTCGCTTTATCCATGGTTATAGATTCTAAACTTTCTGTGACTTTATTAAATATCTTTGCAACAGACCACCAACAGTATACTATGCTACCTAATCTAATGACTATTGTTACCCTTGAATAGGAAAAGTAAAGTTTTGCCGGTTTGAGAAATTTTTTTGCAGCATTAGCTGACCTTGAAAGTCGCGTACTCTTTAGGTCAGCATGAGCGAACATCACTCGTGACACCAAGTGAGTAGAAGCTGTATAAGCTGGGATCACGTCTTCACGTGATCAATACTTGTCTAAGCTGGAATTACATCACATTGAATAACGACGTTTGCTTGTCTGCTACGCACTCATCAGAGCCGGAATAACAACAGTAAAACGTCACTTCCAGCCGCAAGTGCGGGAGGAAGTGACGTCAGACACCACCAACTTCTGTCTGGTCCAATCTGGCCTGGACTACATTGCCACAGCCGTTGAACTAAGCACGGGACAACTGCAGTTTGGACAAATTTCCGCATCTGAAACATTGCAGTTAATCCCACAAAGATTGGCCAAATGACTGCGGAGAAAGGGTGAAACGAGCTTGGGTGAGACAAGGATGACTGGGGTGGAAGGGTGGAGGGGCGGGTGGATGGGGAGCGGCCTGTGTGCTGTACTATTGCCCACTAATGTTATCTCCCTTTACGAGTCTGCTGGGACGTGGGCCTGGCTTTTGTAGAGAACGTGTACAAGACTGAGTGTTGGCAGGATGCCTGAAGACACGGTAGTTAAGTTTGTCTCGTAAACTGTAAAAGAAAAACAGATAAAAATCTACAGGCTTACGAGATGGAAATTTTTTTACTTCTCGACTTTGAGCAGCTTTTTTCTTTAAAATGCAACGCTTTTCAACAGAATGCAGACTTTGCAGCTCTATGCAAACATTTAAAATAACTACAAGACACTCAGCTGTTTGATACAAATGGTACAAGGGCAACTCTAACAACGCTCTATTAATAGCACAAGTTTGTGGCCATGTTTTTGGAGCCTAATTTGGAAAATTGCATTTATTTGCTGCAATTTTCTGTAATGTGCAATCGACCGACATAGTATATGAAAGAAGCGTGCAGGGTAGTGAGAGTTTTGAAGCGCAATCCTTAAAATTATCGCCTGATGAACTGCGAGAACTCTTGACCTTCTGTCCACTTTTCAGCGTCAGCTGTCGGATTAGGAAGAAGACAGGCGCTGACAAGGAAGATGTATTCGTCATGGGATTGTCTGGGACTGTTGTGATCGTTGATTTGATGGCCATCAGTATCGCACGAAGCCATCCAGAGCAGAGGCAAAGACACCGCTGGGAAATAGCGGCTTGACGAATGTACGTTTCTTTGGATGGATGGCCTGACAAGCAGAGGGGAGCTAGAGAGGACGTCTTTTTTATCTCTTGCATCGTCACTGTGTTTAGAACAGCGCGTAGTCTTTCATCACGTCCTGTTGTTCTCAATCTACATTTATCGATGCGCTACCCTTGACGTTATTGCGGTTATCAAAGGTATTCCATTTACTTCATGACAATATTAACATCTCTGTGTTTTTTTAACCCCCGTCTGCGCTCCACAGCTTCCTTAAATCACATCACATATCACACCAGAACAAACACATAAACACGCAAGCACGCACGCACACATGCCCACAAAGATTTGTTGGCGATTGATTATCCCTCGTGTCGGTGAGGAAGATATAATAGCGCCAGATTTACAACATCAACTAACAGACACAAAGCGGAAAGTGTTGAGACTGTTGGCAGAACATTTCCAGCCTGGAAGTCTGGATCCGAGGGCTGGTGACGAGGGCGGGGTAAAGCGTTGCGCAGTCAATCTTCTGTACAGTATAAGGTCAAGGGTACTGCTCGGTGTCGTGTGTCATCATGAGAGTGTGATAGTGTCTCAAAGACTCTTTGCCGGATCAAAAGGCGTCATCGACCAGCACCCCTCCCCCCTCACCACTCTTCGTCTCTGTTCCAGAGGATTTCTCAGCCATCGGGTGTTAGTAGAGGAATGAAACTGCGGGCGAGTGGATGGTGGGATAGAAATGGTGGCACAAGGCCCGCATCTTTGCCTGCACTTAAGGATCGCTATAAATTATTACTTGTAGAGCGGGTTGTAATTGTACCATCATGTTCTTAAAAATACTTCTGAGATCGGAGAGGAGTGAGACCTCATCTTACAAATAAAGAAGTACATGCGAGCGTGCGTGCGTGCATGTGAGTGTGAGTGAGTGAGTGGAGAGATAGACCACTGATCGCATCCACACGCTTTGTCCGATCCCCACAAAACTTGTGTTTGGCAGAGTACACGTGTTTCACTATTTCGCGACACCGTCCGTGCGTATGAATATTTTCCGCGATTCTTCAAAGAAAAAGAAGTTGCATTGTGCGGTGGATGCTTTATTTTCTTTGAAGAACAATTTACGAAATTAATTTAAGTGGTTTTTGTTCCTAAATTAGTTTCTTAACAAGATTCTTGACCATCACTTGCACCCTCATTACAGCCGCCGTGGTCAGAAAACTTTGTTACTGACGACCATGTGGCAAGAACAAGCACGCAAGGGGAGTGTAGGCTGCCAGGGAACGTAAGACGTGGTAATGGAGGAATTATTGTCATCAGAGGAGACTGTGCGCAGCAACAGTTGGTGGTCTTGGCTCTGGGATGAGCACCTTCAAGATCGCCCTCGCGTGCCTTTGTCCACTTTAGTCTGAAGGACGTCCAGTCGCGAAGACATGAACACCGGTGCGTATAGCGACAGGTCTTGTCTCGTGACGTCTCGCTGGCCACGAGAAGCTGCGGGAGTTGCTTCCTGATTTTTCTTTCGTAGCGTAGGGAAGCTTTATTCGGTATCTTTGAGAGAATTGGATGGATGGAAACGAGGCTGCGCCTGACAGGCTGAGTTGCTTTGTTCTCCTGCGATTTTTTCCATTTTCTCGTGCAACATCTTTGTTTATTCGTACCTATAAGTTTCTTATAGTTGCAAGTTGTATTTGTTTCCATTAAGCTTTCCTTTGTTTTTGTTTTACTATCTGAAATTGCCTTGCTTTCTGTTTTTGTTGCGTATTTTTACTTTTAACGGTTACTGTCTTCGCCATTACATAGATTTTAGATCTGATTCTCATTTTCTTGTTGCTCGTTCTGTTTTCTCTTCTCTGAAACCTCATTAATTCTAATAGCTTTTATTTTTATAATAGTTTTCATTTTAAAATAATCCAGATTTTATTTCAACAACACTTTGGTCGACGCATGTTGAATTATGACAAGACAGTTTGTCTACACGACATCTCAGTTAACATTGTTGAATCCCCTTGGTACTCTTACACTTCCAGCCTGTTTAGGTGTTATCGTGATTCTGTGAATGTTGGCACCCCATCGAGACAACGGATTCGAATCCGTCGCTACCGGGCTGGTCGTCGTAAACAGCGTCCTTTGAAAAAAATCCATCACCTGCTCTGCCACTAGTCGTTGTTCTTTACCTGATTTAAGCGCTAAGAGCATGCTCTCTATGAGTGTGAATATGCGCTATAAAAATCTTCACTATTATTATTATTATTATTCTGAGACTGATTCCAGTATTGTGAAAGCTTGGCTGTGTGTTGTCAACTCTCTGGTGAATCATGTTTCCACCACACATCAGCATCGGCGCGATGAGAACACGGACCTTCATCTACTGGATTAGTGTCTCAGGTTTATATCCGGTATAAGTCTCGGCTTTCCTTATCAGCGAACCCGTGTTTCCGGTTCCGGTTTGCTGTTGCGAAGAGACACAGACCTTCATTTAATTTTAATAAAGGTCAGTGGTTTGCAGACGTAAATGGATTCGAATAAAAATGGACAGGTGCAGATTGTTGCATTGTTGGATGTCATACCAATAAAGCGAGATGTCGTTATCCTCAACAAAAAGTAAACATCTATGCTCGTCGCCATCATAGCTTACAATACCAACCGATCTTAGCAACGGGGGACTTCCCTATTGTCGTCTGCTAGTGAACTCGTGAACTCAGTGCTACCACGGACCTTCATCTGTGGCATTTATTTAATTAATTCTTAAAGTATAGGCTTTTTGTAACAGAATCATCTATATAATTGTGTCCAAAAACAAAAACAATGCCTTTTTAAAAAAATTGTTAGTGGTAGAGCAAGTCAATAGCATCTGTTGTGACGATGTTTTTATATGATAACATTGACGATAAACCCACATGCGTTTTCTATAAACAACCAAAATACATTTTACAGAAAATACTACTGTTGATTTTGCAATCAGTCTTCTTTAACGAGGTTCTTATGACAGAAAAGCTTAATTACTTCTAAAATTTCTTCGACGTTAGGAAAACCCGCCATTTTGAAATCGGAAACGGAAGTGAAAACCTAACGTTTGTAGGGTTTGTTACAATTGGTCACTCCTATGATGGCGCAAAGAGGCAACGAATGAGAGACACTCATCCAGTAGATGAAGGTCCGTGATGAGAGTGAACCAGTTAATGTCATCACCTGTAACACCAGCTGGAAACACGACCGACGATATCAACATGGTGGTATGAGAACAGGAGACTGCCCAGTTTCCCTCAGCACCAAACGAAGTACAAATGGTGGGAAAAAGAAAGGTGACCATAATTTTAATGAGAATTTTTCTTAGTCTAAAAGTGAGCTCTCAGTGTGAAAAGAACAATATAACAAGTATATGTGTTGGTCACTTAAATGTGCAGTCAGTCTGCAACAAGGCTGTGGACATTCATGATTTAGTGCTGGAAAATGACTTTGATGTATTTTTCTTGTCAGAGACATGGTTAAAGGAGAGTGGTGATGAATCAGTAATCACAGACCTTACACCACAGGGCTGTACGTTTGCACACAATCCCAGGTGTGGTAGGAGTGGAGGTGGAGTTGGTGTTTTATTTAAAGTACACCTGAAGTTTACAGTGCTGAAGAGACAAACACAGTACAGGTCCTTTGAGTACGTAACAGCAAGACTGACATTAGCCAAGCAGACATTAGAGATCATTTGTTTACATAGACCTCCTCCATCTAAAAGGAATCAGCTTTCAGATTCTCTGTTTCATGAGGAGTTTGCCATGCTGCTGGACAGTTTACTTACAAAGGAGAAGTTTCTTATTTTGGGGGATGTAAATTTTCATTTTGATAGACCTCAAGATAGTGATGTGAAGCGTTTGATTGAGGCTTTAGCTAGCCGTGGTCTTTGTCAGCTGATTGAAAATCCAACTCATAGACTTGGACACATTCTTGACTGGGTTATCACTCGTACGCCATCAGAGTCACTGGTCAAGTCAGCTGTTGTCGAGGATTTTTTTATTTCAGACCATTTTGTGCAGTCCTTGGTGACTAATCTCTCTCGACCAAGGCGTAAAAAGATTTCTGTTTTGTGTAGAAATTTGAAGAAGATTGACCTGAACGCTTTCAGAGAAGACCTGCTTCAGTCAAAGTTGTTATTAGATCCTCCCACAGATGTTGATGAGTTAGCAGAGTTATATAATCAGACTCTATCAGGGCTGCTTGATAAGCATGCGCCTGCAGTTAGCAAAATTGTTGTAGACAGACCAGATCGTTTTGTGAGGGGGTGAGTGAAGCCAAGAAACAAAGACAGTTGGCAGAGAAAAAGTGGAGGAAGACCAAACTTGAGATTGACAGACAGCTGTATAAGTTAGCCAGAAATATGCTTGTGCTGTAAAAAAGGCTAAATCGTTATTCGTGCAGGAGCAGCTAGAGGCTGCGAGTGGAAATCCCAGAAAGACTTTTGACATTGTGAACAGCTTCTTCCTGAGGTGGATGACAAGTCAGCTGCTGATCAGCTGTCTTCCTTCTTTGTTAATAAGATAAAGGAAATTAGTGCTGGACTTGAGAGTGCAGCTTGTGAGTTTCCAGAGTGTGAGGAAGACTATTCTGTGCCATTTGCTGGTGTTCCGCTGACTTCTTTCACGTCTATTGATGAGAGCTACTTGAGGAAACTTGTAGCAAGATCAACAAAAACTTCATGTGCTGTGGATCCTGTACCAACTAAATTTACTCTTCAATTTTGGGACATTTTATTTCCTGTCATTTTGGACATTTATTTATGCCAGTTTGAGAGCAGGTTGTGTCCCACGGTGTTTTAAACAGGCCGTTGTGAAGCCCTTGTTGAAAAAGGCAAACCTGGATCCCTCTGACTGTAAAAACTATCGTCCAGTATCAAATTTATCATATATTTCCAAGCTACTTGAGAGGGTGGTCGCAGAACAGCTTATGACCCCTTTTATTACTTATGGCTGCCTAGATAAATTTCAGTCAGCGTATCGTCCTGGCTTCAGCACAGAAACTGCTCTTCTTCGTGTGACCAATGACATTCTTTGTAGTGTCAACTTTGGCAACTTAGTGCTGTTAGTATTACTCGATCTGAGTAGTGCGTTTGACACCATCAGCCACCGCCTGCTGCTCCAGAGACTGTCGTCAGAGGCTGGTATCCAGGGCGCTGCGCTGCAGTGGATTGACTCCTATCTTGCCGAGAGATCTCAGAGAGTGATTGTCGGCTCTGCCAGCTCTGAGGCAGTTCCTCTGGTGTGTGGCGTACCACAGGGGTCCGTTCTGGGTCCATTACTATTTTCGGTATACACTTCACAGCTTGGACGGGTAATTGAACGTTTTCAGATGGGACGTCAGTTCTTTGCTGATGACACACAGATACTCAACAGTTTTTCCCCCGACCCAGCAGTGGCTAGGATTGCATTTCAACGACTTGAATCTTGTTGTGTTGCGGTGAAGGCATGGATGACCAGGAATCGTCTTAAACTCAACGATGACAAGACAGAAGCGTTACTGTGCGGCCCCAGGGCCAGACGGGAGCAGATCGGCATTAGTGATGTGCAGGTCGGTGACACCTCCATAGCCTTTGCTGATTGTGTACGGGACCTCGGGCTCTTTATTGATGCAGAGCTCTCCATGTGTAACCATGTTAGTTCTGTTGTGGCAAAATCCTACTACTTTTTGAGGACTTTAGGTAGACTACGGCCCATGCTGACTCATGCTGCTGCCAACTCACTTGCTGTGGCTACCATCATATCCAGATTAGACTACTGCAATAGTGCATTGTGGGGTATACCTGCTACGCAGTTAGATCGACTCCAAAGAGTTCAAAACACAGCCGCCAGGATTGTCACCCGTGCAAAGTCGTCCACTGAGCACATCACCCCTATCCTACAGAGCCTTCACTGGCTCCCAGTGAACAAGCGTCTTGACCACAAAGTGCTTTCGATTGCTCAGTCCTGCATGTTTAAAACTGCTCCTGACTATTTACAAGAGGTAGTTCCTCCTTACCAGCCATCACGTGGTCTGTGCTCTGTCTCCCTGCAGTGGAAGACACAAACAAGAAGACACTGGAGCCAGGGCCTTTACAAACACGGCACCTAAACTGTGGAATGCTCTGCCATCGTCACTGTCCACCATCACCTCACCAACCACGTTTCGGAAAAAGACTGAAGACATTTGTTTACTTAAGACTTAAACAACCTAGCACAACTTCTGTCTTTATTATTTTTTACTTTCCTGTTGTTTTATTTTTTTCTTCTCTTCTGTTTTTGCTGCGCAATGAACATTCTTTTGAATGGATACCTGCGCATCATCATCATCATCATCATCATCATCATCATCATCATCATCATCATCATCATCATCATCATCATCATCAATTACACAGAGAACATAATGTGGAGTGGTTCGCAGTTTTTCGGCCATGATGAACACTGAAAAAATACAACTATATCCCCTCTCTCGCTGTCTGTTGATAGATCTGTCCGTTAGAACTCTTCATTCTGTCCAGTTCGCCTCTTAGTTTTTCTGCGCTTCATGCAGCGGAAATGCTGCAGCTACGAGCCCGGGTTACGAACTCCCAACCTGACCATCTCTCCCATCTTTTCTCGCCAGGACTGCATCTGAGGCTAGTAGTGGTGACACTGATTTAGTCGTGACTTTCCGAGTTAATTGTCTTGACTGACAGTGGTACTAACGTGTCATTTGAGGCTAGTAGTACTGACACTTATATAGCCGTGACCTTCCGAGCTTAGTGTCCTGATTGACAGTCGTACTAATGTATGATTGATGTGGGTGTGAGTCAGGCGTTGATGTGCTTGTGATACTGGGATGACATGCAGGGGTAATGTTGAAGTAGTGACATGTCAAGACACGGCTCTAGAACACGTGACTTTTACTGTGCCGTGATGACTCCAGACAGAAGACATTGGTGTACTTGCTAATGTGGAAACACCTCGAGCAGAATGAGAGAACAATGAACTGAGAGGTTTGGCGGAGAGATCTTTCTCCTGGCATCTCTCCTTAATACTGTAGAAATTAAACAATTGTTTCAAAATAATAAAGGCACATTACTAACAGGAATCAGCTGGTTTGATTTGTTTAAATTCTCTTCCTGAACTGACCACACTTCTCCACCACATAGAGTAAACAATGTACACGACTGGCTAGCTGGTCACAACAAAATGAAATTTAATAAACTGTTTTTCCAAACTAATGTAGCATGTGAACTTCTTTTAACCAATAAAATATCTGAAAACATCACCATTTACATTGTATTGTTTTAGCTGGTGCCGTTAACGTGGCATTACATTGGAAACGAAATCATTGGTCGGAAAATGGGGAAAACTCGATTCAAATTCTTCCTGTCGTTAGACAAAAAACGCGCGGAAAAATTCAGCAAGGAGTTTTTTTCTGTTGACATTCACACAGGTCCGGGCCCTGACGTCACACACGTGTAGTGCGTTTTGTGCAGTTAACTTCCTTTTGAAGTTGCGAGATCAGGGCCCATATCCCCAGTCCCTAGTGTGTTCTTACAGAAGCAATTTATTTTGTTCAGGGGACAGTGCAGCGATAAAGGCTTCTTCTTGATGGGTGCGAGCACTAAAGGTTGGAAGCATGCATGCGTGTCAAGCTTATCAAAGAGGTTATGTCGTCGGTTAGGTTTGTCTGTTTGTACCTGCACATACGTGCATGCATACATCAATGAATACATGTCCGCCTTGGCGTTCTTCCATGTCTAGTTTGTTAAAATCACTGATAGTATGTGCACCACTGGGTGTAGGCTGCAACAAACTGTATTAGAAAGACGCACAGTGAAAATTAGAACGGTAAAGAATGCTCATAGGGGAAAAAAGAACAAACAAAAATGATAGTAGTGAGTGAAAATTGTGGGCTGACTGGTTGTTGGTATTTTATATTGTGTTAGCAGCAAAAGCAGGCTCTTGTTGCCGTGTCAGAGAGAAATGGCGTGTGCCTGTTGCGAGATCTAAGCCACCAGTGACGATTTCATTTCAAGTGATAATCCTTTTTGCCTTGGTGACAAATCTTGATCCTCAGTGTCTTTGTGACAAGTGACAATCCTTTTTGTGTTGGTGACAAACCTTGATCCTCAGTGTCTTTGTGACAAGTGACAATCCTTTTGTGTTGGTGACGAACCTTGATCCTCAGTGTCTTTGTGACAAGTGACAATCCTTATTGTCTTGGTGACAAACCTTGATCCTCAGTGTCTTTGTAACAAGTGACAATCCTTGTTGTCTTGGTGACAAACCTTGAACTTCAGTGTCTTTGTGACAAGTGACAAACCTTGTTGTCTTGGTGACAAACCTTAATCTTCAGTGTCTTTGTGACAAGTGACAATCCTTGTTGTCTTGGTGACAAACCTTGATCCTCAGTGTGTTTGTGACAAGTGACAATGCTTGTTGTCTTGGTGACAAGTACTTAACTGTTGCGCTGGGAATGGGGGGGGTGCTAGTTAATGTAGATGTCAACGTCTTGCACATGTTGATGTGGTCTGCTGTGTGACGTGACAGCTTACACCACGTAGCTAGGGCTCCTCTAAGGACTCAAGCTTGTTTTTGTTTTCCTTCACTCATGGCCTCATGACGAGGCTCTCGGTGCCGGGATAAATTGCAGTAACCGGCCATAAAGGGCGGAGGCTGCGAAAGCTGCTTTCTGGAGGCAGGGCGCGTCAGGCAGATGTAGCGCAACACGCAGCACCCTGCATCAAGACTAAAAACACGAGTGGCGGAGGAGGCAACTGGCCGAGTGCCCAAGACCCTAAAGACCTTGTCAGCTTGCTGTAGCCTCGCCAAAAATCGAAAATCTGCGAAGAAATGAAGTTGTGCACGGAATCTAGCCTGGAGCACGTGATGCAAAACTATATTATTTAAAAACGAAATAAAACTGCCATCCTTTTAGTGAACACGGAAATAGAATTCGTTGTCATTGGTTGCATCATCTCGGAGAATAATATCTTGAAAAATTTGCAGCCAAAACATAACTTTATTGGTCGAAAGGAAGCCATCATTTGAAAAGATGTAATTGTAAGATTATAGCAGATTTGATTTTTAATTTTTTTTGAGGGCTTAGTTGTGTTAAGGGCCAGGAATGAAACACGATTTTGGTTGGTTGCTCTGACGGGATTGCGCTTAGCTCATATTCATCCCTCCAACCCGCTTCCTCTCCCCCGCACTCTCAAATTCTACTGCCCCCTGCTTTGTTTTATTGTGCATTAAATTTCCAGTCGTGACGGTTGTTCAGCATACGGGCTCGTTTATTCCCCCATCAGGTATCGTATTGTGCGTTCCTTTTCCTTAAGCATTTTCTTTGAGCCCAGCACTTTGGGGAACACAAAGACTGTCCAGCTAGAAGATTCAAATAGTACCAAGACAGACATTAGGATGACCAGTAAATAAGTGGTCTCTTCTTACGCCAGTTAAGCTGAGGTTAGAAACTTGTTTAACTTGCTCTGCAATATGTTTGTCCCACTTAATTGTTTGAACAGTGTGAAGTTTTTTTGTGAATTTCCGTATGTGTAATATTGAGTTACGTTTGATTCACAATATGCCGAAGGTTTATTATTTATATTTATGGTTTGCTTCCCTTGCCATGAGTATCTACTATTTCTTAATTATTTTTTTGCTGGATTTTTAAGAGATGTTGTCTTTAGCTTTACATGGCTTTCGATGCTTAATGTTTTGTAATTATGTGCGATCTACTTTGCTGAGGGTTTTTTTTAACAGTTATTTGTGATCTACCATGCCGAGGTTTAAATTTTTATGCGTAATTGACTTTTGCGGAGAGCTGGTTGTTTTTACTTCTCTGTGGCTTACTTTGTTGTTGATGTTTACATTGCCCGCTGTAAGTGAGAGATGTATACCGGCGAAATCTGCCTCCAGCACAGGCCTTTTCACGCTTTGAACAGACAGTTTAGAAAAAGCTAGTCTCTGTCACAAGCAGTAGCTTGGACATTTTATCTTATGAGAGTCTAATCCTAACTCTAACAAAACGTTGATGACGACATGGTAGTCTAATCCTAACTCTGACACCACGTTGATGACGACATGGTAGTCTAACACTAACACCAGGTTGATGACGAAATGGTAGTCAAACCCTAACACTAACACCAGGTTGATGACGACATGGTAGTCTAATCCTAACTCTGACACCACGTTGAGGAAGACATAGGAGTGCTTATTATTTGCCCTCACCCTCTCGCTAACAGAGAAGTTAATGCAGTTTACATGTGCTTGTCATTACTGACCAAAATGAGAAGTAATTTCCGCCACTAATTTCCAGTTGATAGCCTTCCCTCCCTAGGCGTATCTGTGTGGCAGTGGTGTACATGGCCGGCTGCTTTGCCGTGAATAGCCTTAGTTGCTAACAATACACCGCTCCCCCAAATGTCTTCCTAGACCACCTAGTCAGTAGTGTGTCGCCAAAAACTCACTTGGAGACCTGAGAGTATCTAGTCCGGCAAACATGTGAGTGTCTAGTCCGGGAGACCTGTGAGTGTCTAGTGTGGGAGAGCTGTGTGTGTTTAGTCCGGCAGACCTGTGAGTGTCTAGTCCGGCAGACCTGTGAGTGTCTAGTCCGGGAGACCTGTGAGTGTCTAGTGTGGGAGAGCTGTGTGTGTTTAGTCCGGCAGACCTGTGAGTGTCTAGTGTGGGAGAGCTGTGTGTGTCTAGTCCGGCAGACCTGTGAGTGTCTGGTGTGGGAGAGCTGTGTGTGTCTAGTCCGGCAGACCTGTGAGTGTCTAGTCCGGGAGACCTGTGAGTGTCTAGTGTGGGAGAGCTGTGAGTGTCTAGTCCGGCAGACCTGTGAGTGTCTAGTCTGGGAGACCTGTGTGAGTGTACGGGATTCATGTAGCAGCTGTATTGTTGTCCTGCCTCTCGTGGTCTCTTGTTTTCCGCCTGCCTCATATGGTGATACTTGACTCGATGGTGGTGTGCGCTAAATAACACAAAGACAGGCGGAGAAGAGTTGGTAATGTCACAGGATAGGCACATGGTGAGGTTTGACACGTGACATACTCATCGTGGAGTTTTACGCATGACCAATATTTCGTTTTATGTCTTGTTCTAGTCTAGAAAATGTTGATAACGGATATTGCGGCGGTGTAATTCATTTATTTATTCTTTCTTAGTTCCTGAAACTCGCGTGCTTGTGTGCTAGATTTGCTGAAGGTGGTTTGTGCGAGCGGCAAACAATGGCGGTGTATGGTCTCCAGTCTCTACAATGCTAGTGTAGGGTCTGCTCCACAATGTTGCCCTCGCCAGTGGAATGCCACACGCCTGTCCTCAAGTCACATCAACAATCATCGCGCCTAGCCTCTAAGAATCTCTGTAAATTTACCCCTCTTGCTTTTTTTTTGGGCTCGGCACGCTGCGCTTGTATTCTGGAGGGGTGGGCGGGGGGTGGCTAGTCTGCTGTTTGTGTAGTTTTGCTGACAAGAGTCAGTCTCACGCGCTCCGTCCTGCCACAGGTGACGTACAGGTGCTGGGCGTGCCACCGATCCCGCCATCTTACAGCACGCGCAGACACGCAGACAACACTGAAATACTCCTTGGCCAAGACCAGTGCTGCTAATGAAGGAGTTAGGTTTGATTGAGACTGTCCCCTACACGTCTTGCGGGTGTATTCTGTATGCCGAGGAGGAAAGGGGTTGTTCAGCCTTATAGTCCAGCTTGGCCGGTGACGTAGGGCTACATGACAGGCTGACGTGTGTGTGGGCAGCCGGCGGCAAGTGAGGGTAGGGACCCGATTCTTCACACTTGTGACAAGCAGGTCGAAGTGGCGGCGTGTCTGACGGCGCTCTGTCTGATGCCGGGCATTGACTGGCAGGCGGAAGCTAGGTGCTGGGCGTGCAGGGAATTCATACAATTGTCTCTCACTTCATCACTCTCTACATGCACTGTCACGAAGGGGTCCACCCTCTCTCTCTCTCTAGGCAGCCCAACACTTAAAACCGTGTGTGTTCATTACTGTTGTCTGTTCTTTGATTATAATGACACACACACACACACACATTTGTTTCTTCTACCACGAAAATGTGATATTTGTTACCCTTGGCACACTGTTATTATCTTTATTTAGCAGTCTTACATGACCGGTGTGGGAAAATGCCTACACCATCTATCGGTGTAATTTATATTTTGAAAGCGTGATGCTGCTAACGTTATATATTCTTGGCTGTTGCTAGGCTAGTGTGGTCAGTGAGATGTCTCAGTTTTGCCCAGAGCCTCTTAATGGAAGAAAATGCTATCCAGGTGGTTGTGGATATTCTTGCAGGCGGCCCGAGTGAAGACAGACTGTTGCCTGGCGACCAGATCTTGAAGATCAACGGGGAGGAGGTGCGGAGGGCTCCACGCGAGAAGGTTATCGAACTTGTCAGGTAACGTAATTGTCGAGTAACTAAGTTAGTCACAGTACTTGTTTACAGAGTTATTGAACCTGTCTTGTAGCTTCAGAGGAACCTCGAAATATTAGCGGCAAACATCATGTCACGTGGTGATAATAACCTCATCATATGTCACATACGTAAACGATAACAGTCACAACTGTCGATTACTGGTTTCCGTAATCGTGAATTGTGTGCTGTAAGGAAAACAGTAAACAATACTTAACAGTAAAGAGTAAACACTAAATATTCTAGCTGTCGGGTAGTTGACTGAGGTCACCTTATGAGGCAGCTTGAAAACCTGATTACACGTTGATGGCATAAAGCTAAGAGGTATTACAGGATTCTCAATTTTATAACAGCTATAAAATATCTGAATAATGTACCATCCAATTAAATGTAAATAATATATGAAATGATAATATTCTAGATTGTCTCATTTTCATCGTTTACACATTATAGTGTCTCATGTTGGGTTGAACAATATATTTGTGTCTGTGCGTGAAAGTGTGCGTTGAAGAATATGTGTTTGTATGTAAAAGTGCTCGTGCCTGAACCCCTGGCTTCCTTCAGACATTTTATGAAACCAGGGGCAATAGTAGAAAGTGGCACGTGACCGTGTAAACAGCTTTAGGTGCTCATGATGACAGTCTCGAGCACAAGGAGTTGGCTGCACAGTGACGGTCCTACAAGTGGCCACTGATATTGACGAGTGGTATAATCTAAACTTGTGACGTGGCATTGCACGTAACTCTGATCTCAAGTTGAGAAAAACAAGTTGCGAACAGAAGATTTTTGCCATCGGCGACTGATAGAGACAGAGGACAAAATCTGAACATCATACGTGCCATTCAGCTTAGCTGTGAGTACAGATATAGACGAACCCAAGATGTGTGTCATCAGCAGCTGCTCAGAACTTGTTTGTTGGTTCCCCCATACCTCAGCGGTGGACAGGTTTTCAGCCACAGCCCAGCACAACACACGTACACTGGCAGGCTACTGACCATTCATCTCTATAGCAACCGCCATGTTGCTGTCGCTGAAAGGCGCATCAAAGGGGGGATATTGGTATTTTACGCCGAGTCAGGAATTAAAGCTATATCACGGTAAGACAGCCAGCCCTGTAAACAGATGCCAGATGCAGAAAAAGAGCCGTGTGCCATAGACGAGAGCTGAACCCAGGATAGCCAGTCCTCACTGTGCTGGAGACAAGCGCTAACTGTTGCGCCACCGGACCGCCCGGAAAGGCGCATCAAAGCAGGCGGAATGAACGTCTGCGAAATACAGATGAAGCCGGCATGTGGGATGAAAATTCAAACTGCGAGATGCAGACGACAGCTGTGAGGGTGGAGAAGAGGGAAGTAAAATCAGATGACAGCTGTGGGGGTAGAGCGGGAAGTAGTGATCACACGACAGCTTTTTGGGGTTGTGAGCTGGGCATGTGATCGGATGGAGGCGGAAACTCGTTCTTGCTGCTGATCATGTCGCGGCCTTTGCCTTTCTCCCTCTTCTCTCTGTCTCCTTTCTTCTCTCTCTATAGCTCAATAGAGAGGCCTAAAAATGCTTTCTGGTACCGTTTGTCACAGTCCTGTCTCTTTGCCTTCAAATGCCAAAAATAATTGCATTGGAATGGACAGGCCACACAATTTAACATGAACTCCTTTCGACCCTTTCTTTCCCCGGGCAAAAAAAACTTATTGCAAAATGAGGCAAAGGAAACGTTTTTGCTGGGCAAACAAAAGAGCAATGGAAATGAAATCCGCGTGAAACAAGAAAATGGCCGCTGGCGTTGAGGTCACCGTTTGTCTTTCTTACACGCGAGACGTTGGCACAGTGACCTCCCTTTCCTTCCATCATTTACCAGCCATGTCATTAACCGTTTTTTGTCCCCTTGTCTAAAGCCTGTAATCTTTCAATATAGTTTGTAGTTATGACCTTGGGTCAGTCTCGCTCGCTTAGAAAAAAGTGGTTTTGTTCTGACGTCGGCATCTGGTGAAGGAAAACATGAACGAACAATTTTTGAGAGGGACGATGGAAGTGTTGAACATAATTTTTTTTTCTTTCTTGGTAATGATCTAACTAGAAAATAATGCAATTATGTAAAGGAGTCTGCTAACGAGAACATTGCTGGTACCGAGGGATTTTTGTCAAACTAGTTTGACATTTGTTTGGCAGTCATAAACCTTGCCAATGGCCGATAGAGATTGAAGATGGAGAATGGGGACTCCAGAAGGTGGTGTTTGGTAATGGACATTCTCAAGACGTGTTCGAGATGATCGACCTCTTTGAGGACGTTGACAAAAAAACAACACAAGCCACCCCTTCAACCACGAGATCAGATATCATCAGTTAGGTAACCGGCACAGGATCGAGGTAAAGTGTTTCGCACGACGGCTCACCGCAAGTTTGGAGGCGAACAACAGGAAAGGTGTGTAGACGTCCTTCACAAACGTCGGCGTTCGCTGTGAGTCAACAACGAAGGCGTCTAGATCATGTACTGGCAGACGACAGGATCGGTCAGCAGATGATAGCTTCTCGTTGTTATGAGTGAAATTCGGTTACTTGTTACAGGACTACAGGCCTAGCCTATCTTCAAAAACAGTTTCCTCCATGTAGACAAAATCTTTTGCGAAGCAGAGTTACAGCATCTTCCACTTGTGTTTAGCTTGATAATGCCGCAAATTTCTCTACTTGTTAATGGCCATTACAAATGAAAAGACACAACTGCTGGACATTACATTTTGTAATAAATATTGAAATAAGTCACTATATGATACAGAATGTCATATTGAAATAGTTCTCAATGTCTTTCATAATCAAGATAGTATTTGGTATTTTAGACAAGTTTCATTTTCTTATTGTGTGATAAAGACTAGGTTGGATCTCCTTTTTCTCCGCACATAAAACTGTTGACAAAACTCAGGGCCCAATCACACACGAAAGTTTAAAGACGCCAAGGTGTGGGAAGCTGATAAACTGTTTATGTAAGAAGTACGCAGCAGCTGCCAGGTCTGAGTATTCTCCTGTCTTTGTGTGCAGATCGTGCAAGCAGTCGATTGTACTAACTGTGTGCCAACCCTACACAGACAATGTAAGTCAGGGTGCTTCCCTGAATATTGTTTCCACGATAGAAATTCAAAACACGTTATATCCCAAATCTTTATGTTTAAGTTTGCCTTTATTGTGACAAAGATTTGTTTGGTAGCTAATTGTTGGATTCTTGGTGAAATAAGTATGGGAACAGTGGGGGTTTATGTTGTTTTTGTGTTTGGATTGTCATGTACATGATAAACGACTTTACCTCACACACTTTCTAACTTTTTCTATGACTGTATAGAGGAGAAAATGTTTTCTGGAAGTATCTCTCTCACTTAATGTCCGCCTTAACATGTCTATTTTTATGTATTAAAATATATTTAAATGTGAATAATAATCTGGGAAAAAGCTTTGTTTTTTTCAATTCAGACTAATGTATTAAATTGCTTGTGCCAGTGAGAACATTTTCCCTCATATATAATGTATTTATGTATATATTTTGCGTACAGTCCACTCGGAAGTCAGCGCTGCTGACGGCGGCCAAAAAGGCCAAATTAAAAAACAACCCGTCACGAGTCAGATTCGCCGACGCCGTGATGGTCAACGGGGCGAGCATCGTCAATGTGAGTGACGTGCCCTTGTCTGACTCTTGTCAGTGATTGTCGAGATTGTGAGATTGCGGGTGTCTCTGTAACTACAACCTGCCTTTCTTTCTTTCTTTTATGTTTGCATATCTGTCTGTGCATGTCTGTCCAGCTGTCTGTCGGCTGGTTGGTTTGTGCCTTTTTCTCGAATTAATTTTTCGCGACAAATCCGCATGGTAGGTCTGTTATGCTAGCAGTAATTAGCATAAAACGTCATGGTAACTGTAGTTAATAGACAATTGTTACATGAACAGTAGTTGCCACAGTTGAAGTACATGGCAATGTTTTATAGTACTTGACCGAAGCTGTCATGTCAACAGAGAAAACGTGTTGCACTACTATTTGTGTTAAATATAATGTCTTTACTCGAAAGACGGAAAAGATTGTCATGACCATTAGGATTATTAGTACCAAGCTTGAAAACAGACAGCTTAACAAAGTACTAGAATGTGTTTTATTTTAAAACTATAACTCCAATACCTCGATCTACCCCTTTTATGTTGCGTGCTGTGCAGACAAAGACTGTTATTGTGTAGCAGGTATTGCCATTTGATTTGGAGCTGAAATGCTTGGGAATGTCGGAATAATCGCATGATGGTGGGAGGGGGGGGGACGTGGAGGGGATGTAATCCGCCGGCGTTTATCCCCAGCAATTGCTCGTCTTTGCCCGGAATTGGCCTCAAAGGTCGTGGCTGACGCAGGCCTGGGCCGCCACAGATGGCAAAACCCGATTCCACGGAATCTCCTACGCCGTCCATAGATGGAAAGAGTCAATGAATCGATTTGGTGAATGTCAGAGAGGAAGAACACGCCGAGAGCGCGAGAGAGAAAGGGGCGGGGAGGGTGAAAATGATCAGGAGTCGTAATTATGAGCCAGAGAGACGTTCGTATCCCCAGGGTAGTTTTAGCTCCGCTCAGCACCTACAGTTCAGTTTTAGTAAGTCCTCTCTAGTCTTAGCCGTACGCAAGAGGAGGACGGGGACCTCTGTATTATTGGATAACCTCCGAGGTCTGCTTCTGTTTCCAGCCACAGGACTGCATAACTTCCTGTTGAACATTTCAGACTGATGGTGGGAGGGGGGGGACGTGGAGGGGATGTAATCCGCCGGCGTTTATCCCCAGCAATTGCTCGTCTTTGCCCGGAATTGGCCTCAAAGGTCTCATTCACACTTTTTAGATGAACTATCGTGTCTCCTTATTCGCGTTGGAAACACGGACATATGCAATCAAAAGGTGAAGACTGTCCTGTAATCTTTCAGTCTTTATAAAGTGAGGCGTACAGGGATGTCATAACCATCCTCACTTCCTACCTATACTGGTGTCGCCTTCTACAGCGTGACGAACACACCACCCCTCACTTCTTACCTAAAATTCTCTCGCCTTGTACAGCGTGACGTCACCGATACCCTACCTATACTTGTCTTACCCTCTACAGCGTGACGAACACGCCACCCCTCACTTCTTATCTATGTTGTTCTCTACAGAATGACGTCACCACCATCCTCACTTCCTACCTATACTTCTCTCGCCTTGTACAGCGTGACGTCACCGACACCCTCACTTTCTACCTATACTTGTCTTACACTCTACAGCGGGACGAACCCGCCACCCCTCACTTCTTATCTATGCTTGTCCTCTACAGCATGACGTCAGCATCACCCTCTCTATCTATACCTTTCCTCTACAGCATGACGTCACCCTCAATTCCTACCTATACTTGTGTCACCCTCTACAGTGTGACGAACCCACACACCAGCTGGCTTTTGTGGGCCAACCACGCTACGTCACATAGGTACTGAAGCGGCTAGTGCGTACTTGCGGCCTTTGACGCTAATGCTGTACCACTCGGTTCTCCACTTGCCGTTTGCGTGTGACGAAGAATTCAAATTTATCTTGGTGACAATGGACTGTCAAGATTATTGTTCCATGTTGGGAAATTCTAATCTTGGCTGAATAGGAATGCGTTGACTTTTATATTCTTTTGAATTAATTGAAGCTAAAAAATGGTGAAGGTCTTGCATTAAAAAAATCAGGGTCAATTGCTTGAGCTCTAAAACGCTTATTTGTTGGTAATTTCTTGAGTGCCTGCATTTGCTAAACCGTGTTTTGACATATATTAGTTTTTGAGGAGTATAAAGAGCTTGATTTTTTGTACAAGAATGTCCCTGTGTTTAACTAATCTTGTCACACGAGAAAAAGAGAGTGAATGAGTGACAGAGGAAGTCAAGAACACACACACACAGGGGGAAGATGGAGAGAGCGCGCGTAGGTGTTCACCTGATCTACTCACTTTCTACTCACGTTCATGTCTATGTTCTTGGACGCCTGCAGGTACGGCAACAGCAAAGGAAACAAATTTTTGTTGTGCTTGACTTTAGCTTAAACATAAAAATTAACTGGTATTTATTGATGACGTAATGTTTGCATTTTGTCTGTCTGTTGATGACCTCAGACGGAGAACTCGGCAAGTCAACTTCGTTTTTCTGTTCAGTGTTAGACCGTTGTTCACTGAGCTGTTTTACTGTTTTAACTGCTTGCTGTTTCCGGCCTGTTCATAGCTAGATTGTTGTTCTGTGTGGTGTCAGGACTGAGTGTAGGCCTGACTCGTTCTGTAGCGAGCTGGCGTTTTTCTCATGTTTCTGCGACTGAAGTGTGTGTGGCATGTAGTGTATTAGGCTGTTGTTCTGTCTTCTCTTTTGATGGAGCACGTGTCCAGCCCTGTGCATGCCCATCCCTTGCCAGTTTCGTATTTTTTCTGATTGTTTGTTCGTGCCACACCAGGACACCACACTACACCACGCCACGACACATCAGGACACCACGATACAACACACCATGCTCCTGTGTATTCTGTGCCGCTTAAAATTATCTTTATTTTCATTCCAGCAGATGTAATTATTCAACTCGACATCAAACAGTGTTTTCTGGTAGGCTGTAAGAAGATCAGTATACGTTAGACGTCTATGTACGTGAGGTTTCTTTCGTTTAATAAGACAGTGATTCGAAACATTGGGACTGGATCATAGAAACCCTCGTGACACACTAGCATCCAGTAGTGACATCCAGCAGTGAAATACTAATGCCCAGTAGTGACATCCAGAGGTGAAACACTAATGCCCAGTAGTGACAGCCAGAGGTGAAATACTAATGCCCAGTAGTGACAGCCAGAGGTGAAATACTAATGCCCAGTAGTGACATCCAGAGGTGAAATACTAATGCCCAGTAGTGACAGCCAGAGGTGAAATACTAATGCCCAGTAGTGACATCCAGAGGTGAAACACTAATGCCCAGTAGTGACAGCCAGAGGTGAAATACTAATGCCCAGTAGTGACAGCCAGAGGTGAAATACTAATGCCCAGTAGTGACATCCAGAGGTGAAATACTAATGCCCAGTAGTGACAGCCAGAGGTGAAATACTAATGCCCAGTAGTGACATCCAGAGGTGAAATACTAATGCCCAGTAGTGACAGCCAGAGGTGAAATACTAATGCCCAGTAGTGACAGCCAGAGGTGAAATACTAATGCCCAGTAGTGACATCCAGAGGTGAAATACTAATGCCCAGTAGTGACATCCAGAGGTGAAATACTAATGCCCAGTAGTGACATCCAGAGGTGAAATACTAATGCCCAGTAGTGACAGCCAGAGGTGAAACACTAATGCCCAGTAGTGACATCCAGAGGTGAAATACTAATGCCCAGTAGTGACAGCCAGAGGTGAAACACTAATGCCCAGTAGTGACAGCCAGAGGTGAAACACTAATGCCCAGTAGTGACATCCAGCGGTGCAGCACTAGTGCCTAATGCGGTGACACAATAAACACCCACACAGATACACTAATAGCCATCACTGAAACGCTGACATCTTATACTGGCTCGCTAACATTCAACTACGAAGCACTAATGTAATGCCCTGCAGGGTCACACTAATTATCGGTAATGGCAATTAACTAAACCAGCAGCGACACAATAACACAACCTTGACAAATGAAGTTAGTAGTGACACATTAACACCCAGCAGCCGTAGGCTGTCGGCACTGGATGTAATCAGCTCGCCGTAGGGGTAACAAGTGCAGCAGGAGATGGGTGGGGGACCCTGCTCGTGGATCGAGAAGTAGGCGGTGTGTGTGTGTGTGTGTGGGGGGGGGAAATACTCGTCCATGCGTGTCCGTGACTGGCCGGCAAGTGGCTAGCGCTTGTTGATTGGATTTCACCTTCAAACCCTCGGCCAGCCAGACGGCGCGGCTTCCATTAGGCTGTAATGGACCATGCTGTGGTGTTCCTGCATCTCCGGACCTGTTAGTCTGGGACATTTCAGCAAATGTTAGTCTGGGACATCTCCGGACATGTTAGTCTGGGACATCACAGCAAATCTCTGTTTCTCGCGAACGACTGGGAAATAAGGGAAAAGGGGGAAAGAAAAGACAAGAATCTGGAGGGAAGAGAATCAAGCACAAAGAGAGAAAGAGAAAAGAACTATTTGAATGAAATTAATAAATGACGTTTGATGCCGGAGGTTTTGTGAACACTATCCACGGGATCTTTCCAACCTTGCGACGGTCACGCAAAATCATGCAAAACACATTACTCCCTTTGTTTCTTGCCCGGACGCGCACTCACTCACGCAAGCGCGCGCACACACGCACGCGCACGTTTCGAGCACCCGCGCACACAAAAGCAGGGAAGAGGATATTTGAGTCTTTTAGGACGGGGAAGTGAATATAGGACCCGAATGTGACTCAGTCTGTGGCTAAGGGTCGTTGCTCTGTTCAGACCCAACCTGCACCCTCCCGGCAATTGTCAAAGAAGTCATTATGCCGCTCTCTTCTGCGCAATTTGAAAGTCTCTTCACCGACCACTTCACCTTAAGACGGTTCATGACTGGGCTGAGCTCTCTAAGGATTATGGGACGGTGGAGCCCGACCTTCCCTTTTAGTCCTGAAGATCGAGGTCAAGGCCATCCAGGCATGCCCAGACGAGAAGCTGCTAGATTTAGCCACTTGGTGTTTTGTTTTAGTGGAGCCTAGAAGTGTCTACAAATTCCAGTCATTGTCAGGCTTCGTTCCTTCGCCATCTTGATGGAGAACGAAATGGTACGGACATAGCAGGAGGAAGAGAATCATTCATGATAGTATTTTCTCATATTGTTTTCCTCGCATCGCCGACAGTCTGTGCCACTGGAGCCCGTTGGCTGTGTTGTAGTGTCGGCATGCGTCAATATGTATCGAGCTGTGTCAACATGTGTTAACAGATTTCTTTACGTGTTATGTAGATGTCAGCATGTGTCAACATTCATCAGCCTGTGCTGACAGATGTCAACATGCAGCGACATTTATTGATCTGAAAGGAGAAAACAAATCCTTTTTTAAAATCTAAAATGTTTTGTTTGTCAGGAACACGCAACGTGCAGACGGGTCACATACAACACACACTGTCCACACGGCGTTCCTCACGTGCTCTTTCACGCAACAAAATACAAAGATCTGTAGTGGGTTCCTATATCTCTCTAATTTCGGGGTTCTTTCTTGTCTTTATAGGAAAACAGCAAAATTAACCAATTTCAAATACCTTTTCAACTCTCAAGAATATCAACAATTTCACATCAACATATCTTTCCACTACTACTGACTAGGTACCCTCTCAATAACTTGGGTTACTCTCTCTCTATATATATATTAACAATCAAGCATGAGAATCAAATCAACGACGTATATAACCCTCCCTTCTCCAGTCCTCCATTTTCAATAATAGTCTCCTCTTTCTATGTCAAATCTTCTTCCAATGGGTACACCAACAGTTTCTCAGAAAGTAAACAAATGACCAAAACACACTGTCAACGTGCGGTCAGAACACACGCACTCACAGATACACTTGCCTGTAATACTCCTCTTTGAAACTATCCAGATGATTAAAATACACAGCACTGCGAATCTCTCCAAACACATAGCAATAGTCCAATTATCAGAATCCTCCAGCAGACACACAGCAACAGGGGAATCTCTCCAAACACACAGCAATACTCCAAACGCAGACGACCTTTTCTTTTTTCTCCAACCTTCCCTAACCGCTCGTTCTCACACACTCTCCGCAGACGACCTCCACGTCATACCTCGTTTTACGTCACGCTTTCTAAATTAAGTCATACGCCACATGTACTTCCAAGGGCTGCTATCCCTGTTGCTTAAAACAAACAAGGGGGCTAACTCCATTTCTAACATTCCTTAAGTCACACGCTTTTTTTCGCTATCAACACACTACACACTCTTAACCAGTCAGGGCTTTTCACTGATCCCTGACAATGTTTTAATGTCACCTTACATAGGGCAGCAGTCGACACACAGTATCTCTCTGCATAAAGACACGGGGCCAGTGTTGAAAATTGGAAGGCCAGTCGTGAGAGCAATAATGCACTGTCTGAATCTTCCAAGAAATGTGCATAAATAGACAATGACAACAGATGCTGACTTGGTGTTGTACACTACAGTAAATGTAATATATTACTTTGTGTAGATCCCCGTAACCAGCAGACATACAACACCCTCTTCGCCTATCAATCCTCTCCTCAGTATTAAGAAAGACAAGTATTCAGTTTTACCAGCACCCATCAATTGTCCTCAAACATCACAAATACTAGATCCTTACGTATCGTCCAGTGCATGCGACGCTAAGTTACAACGAGATTATTTAACACATGACACGAAATACCTTTGATATAGCCTGCCGTCCACTCACATTTTGCAAGACCCATATTTTTCAAACAATATTTTCACTCTATTTCTGACTTGGAAATCGCTTGTAGTCAAGAACAGAAGAAACTAGACTTGAAAGTATCGTACGCTTCCAGCTCCGTTCATTCTTCTTTCTATTTCCATATTTTTCTCAACATTCCTCTTCCAAAGAAGAAAAGGACATCCAAACATTGAAACACTAATCTCCATATTTTCCTGATTAAACGCAACCGGCAATAGACATGTTGGAATTATTGGGTTCCAAAAGTGAAAGGTCACCACTCATAGATCGTAGACGGAAGTTTCAGGAGCAGAATTTTGTCTGAGGCTGAGATTGTCACATAATGGGAAATGTAGAAACTACAGACCAGCACATCTCATCCCCTCCCAATACGTTGTACTGTAGTTATCACTTTGACATTCTCTCTTTTCTTCTTTTAAATGGTTTAGTGCAGGCATAATCTTCCCCAGTCTCTACAGACTTGCCGGTAAAATTGTTAACTTTGATCCTAGAATTTCTAGCTTATCTGGCTCCAGCTGCACGAATTACGACAGACCAAGTTTTCTGGTCCGTAGAAAGGCCATGTTTTCCATGACCAGTGTGCTGACTAATCTGAACGAGAAATGACCGAGCTCTATAACCGGTAGACAGGTCAAGTTTCTGACCAAGTTCGAGGGCATACCAAGTCTGATCTGGGGACAGGTCATCTCGAGTGGCCATAATTTTGACAGACCAGGTTTCAGCTTTTTTAATCCGAGGACAAACCAAGCTGTGACCCGAGGACAAGCGTTTATCAGGCGGACGAGCCATTAGCATGCCAGGCAGCACGCGGCGCTCTCGCAGAGATCCGCCCACTTTAGCCCTCGGTGCCCGCAAAGGCTGAAGCATCTCGAGCTATCGCCATGTGACGTGGCGTGACGTGGGTCTATTATGTCTGCTTAGCATCTCGCTTTGCAGATGTTCCACCATCAGCTGCCGTCGACGATGTTCATTACTATTCTGATTGTGATGCACTCTAAAAAAAAGTGAAAGTCTTAGGACTTCCATCAACACTCTAAAATAGACGAACTTCCTACCCCCACCCCACAACACATTGCAAATGATGTCCTTTACAGAGAGGGAGAAGTGAGAGGGAAGTCGGATGTGTGAGAGACATCCGTCTGGATCAATGCAGTATGAACAATAATAAAGCTAAGGCAAAAGTCGCAGAACCTAGTAGCCGAAAGGACAATGAACTGTGTACTTGGACAGCGGAGCCAAAGATCGTTGATCACCCTCCGATGATCAGGTGGTTCTGCGTGGTTGGGTGGACAGCAGATGTTTCCAGTTAGTCCAAGGATAGCTCAGACGCCAGACCTGGTGCGACCTCATTTGTTCAACTGATTTGAATGAATCAGCATGGTGCCATAGAAGTGATAATTCATGGTATCTGCTTGCCAGCATCATCAGCTGGAGGAGCGACAGTTTGTTTACAGCCAAGTGCAGTGTACGCACTGATATCGCTTGCAGTCTCCATCTTCATCGCGCAGGTCCAGAAGACATTACACTTCACCATCCACACGCTACACCTACAGCCTGCTGTCTCTACCGACACTTTCGGGCGATCTGGTCACATGGTTCAATCCACCTGTTCAGCCCTGTGGGATCTGTGTAATTTCAAGCTTCTCGCTTCCTCCTATTTCCGGTCTTTTTTTTTTTTTCCTTCGCAGCTGTTGTTAAATTACGGATCTGTGAATTATGGTTAGGCCTCAGTATCGTGTAATATGGCCTGCGTTTAATAATAATAATGGCTTTGAATTGCGAGGAGGGAAATGTGAGGAGGGAATTTAATAGGCTTTAGTCCTCCTTCATCGAGTCCTTTTTTTTTTGGACGACACTCCATCCTTTCCTTGAAAGAGACCAGAACATTCAGTGTAAACTACCACCACCACTGCCGCCGCCGCCACCGCCGCTGATGTTGGTGTTGTAGTTAACAACAGCTTTGGGTCTTTTAGTTTCTGATGGCGCGTGACATGCGATATGTTTTGTAAACTCCACACAGCTAGCACCAGATGGCGCTGTTTGCTCCAGATTCCCCTGCTGGAGTGTATGTGGCCTCGAGACACAAGTGTTGTCACGCTGAATATTGGTGTCCATATTGCTGAGAGTTGATGGTCATCATATCATATCATACCTACTGTTGGTGTTGGCATGCCAAATGCTGATGTTGATGTCAATAATGCTGTGTTGTGGTGTCCTCAACTCCGAGTGTTGTTGTCATTAACAAGGAGTGGTGACGTTTCTCATGTCTCTAATCCATAACAACGAGTCGTGACATCTTGTGTTAATGTTGGTCGTGCCAAGTGTTGGCTGTTATATATATGAAAACAATATTCTTCCTCTTTGTCTGAGCGTGTGTTTGTGAGCAACGAGCGTTTGCTGTTTGCTGAACAGACGGAAGGCGTGACGCCCTTATCTCCTTCTGTGTTAGACTACAGCTCACGACTCTCCTCCTGTTGTGTGCCTGTGAAACTGACGAAGAATTCTCTCGTGCATGTTAAGTTTGTAGGATCAAACATGTTTGGCAGATTTGTTGTACTTCTTTTACATTAGGCATAGCTTGCATGTATAACACCGTTGTCACTTGTATTCAATCTTAATATCAGCTGATGGATGCATGGCACGATTATCTGTGGGAAAGTCATTGTAAACTTTTTTAATGTCTTTCTCTTGAAATGTGCTTTAGGATCACTTTGTCTACAACGATTTTTGTGTTTTATTTGATCTTTCTCAGCCATCACCTGTGGAAAGTTACGTGCCTTTTATGCCAAACGTCTTAAAGGTCTTCCTGGAGAATGGCCAGACCAAGTCCTTCAAGTACGACAACAAGACCACGGTCAGGGTAAGTCGCCCGCAAATTTTTTCTTTCTTTTGTAGGGGGAGGGATCATCAGCATTTGGACCAGTGGTAGATTGGGCTTAACATTTACACATTGTCATCTGTAGCTTTGCGTGTGTGCATCACCGCGCGCATGCTTGTCTGTGTGTAAGGGCGTGCGTACGCGCGCTTATTGCTGCACATTGGCGCGTGAAACTCCTGAGTGAACTTCTGGCGACACATGCGTGTATGCTTTTGTTTTATGTGTACGTTACTATACATGTTTTTTTCTGTTAACAGTATATTCTTTGTGTATATGTTTGTGTCTGTATGTGTACGAACTCTATGAACCTAGCGACGTCAGCTTGCAGTCCCGTCATGCTTTTCTTCCCGCACCACCTACATTAACTTCTCACCCCTCTCTCCTGTTTGTCCCTTTCGCAGTTTGGAGCTCGCATTAGCCGTTTTTCTTGGTGAAATAATTTCATCAAACACATGGCAGTCACATGAAGTGCGGACCGCTGGGGGAGAGAGAGAGAGAAAGTAGGAAAGAAAAAAGAGAGGCCAGAGTGGTCAGGCTGGAATTGGGTGGCAGGAGGAGAACAAATCGAATTGTCCACAAGCACGCGCTAAGCACACTGGTCGCTCCACCCTCTAATCGTCTGTCCCCTCGCTCATATGGCCTCGTCGTTGATCTGTTTGCCCCTCGTCGCAGGAGCTTACCTTCTCCTGAATCACCATAGGAGTCTTCCTTCTTCAGGGTCATAGGAGCATACCTTCTGCCTAGTCATCGGAGCCTACGTTCTCCTGGAACCATCGACAGACACCGTATGTTTATTTAAATCCAAACGAAGATGACTTTGATCAGATGGAGCTAAGAATCACTACTAAAACCTGGACTTGTTTGCCTTACGGAAGTAACGGCTATTGGCGGGAATTAAGAAAGTCCGCGCGTTCCTTCTACCGGAAATAAGGTCTGGAGCCCAGATTTCCCCCCTCCCCCAAGACGCTGATGATGGGAGGTGGGGGTGGGAGCAAGTGGTGGCACGAAGAAGGAGGGCTATGGGGAGGGGAACAGCGTTGGGAGCGGGTCACCGGCGATATTAGATTGCTTAGGCGCTCCGACCAGGCGTGCAGGGGAGCTCACTCAGGCGAGCTTCCCGCCCGCTTTTCAGAAAGGTCGGAGGAGTCAGCGCCGCATGGATGCCGAAGTAAGAGCAGTGCACAGCGGATTATGTCTTGCCGAGCCCTGGTGGAGACGCTGGAGAAGAGAAGAATCCTGCCAGCCGGCCAGAATATAACTCTTTTGCAGCCTCACCACTTCCTTTATTTCTGGTCAGCCGAGGTCGGCCACGACACAAATGTGTTGTGTAAAGTGGAGCCACGGAGCATTAATGGTTCTCAACACGGCGGACTATTTCATGTGTTGGAGGAACTTTCTGTCTGATTTATTTCTTTTACGTCGCATCTTCGTATTTAGTCGCACGCACCATGATTGTAATGCCACCCCTCTTCCCCTGCTCCCCCCTCACCCAGTGGTATTGACGTCTTATCTCCGCTGATTTAAATACAGTCTTTCCCCATCATGTTTACCTCCATTCTTCGACAGCAGTACCATGCACAAACCTTCGTCGATTAATCCATCTGTGGTTTGATGAACATTGGTACGATCACAAAACAAGGCAGACAATATATAGCATTATGTGGAGAATGTGGCCTGAATACAATGAACAACGAATACACATTGCACAGTGATATAAATAACCAATACATTCATTGTACAATAGGCTAAATATAATGAACAAGGATTACATATTGTAAATATCACCGTAAAACCACACGGGACACATCCGAGTTTCACACGGCTCCAAAGAATAATGCTTGTGTTTCCATCATGTTTGCTTACTTGTGTGGATATATATATATATATAATGTTTCAAGCGTTGACCTTATTTAACTTGGATCAGAACTGTATTGAAGAATATTTGCCTGGTTGAATAATTTCTTGGTTCAACGCTGTCTTTGCAGCTGTCTTGTACTAGCAGGCTGGAGTTTCTGAGCTCAGTCTAGACTTAAACAAGATTTGTTTTATGGAAAATTTCACAATTGTAGTTTCCCTGTAGAGAGTAGTTTGCTAGCTTATAGACCTGCCGTACAACGCAGCTGTCAGGATTTGGCCCCCAGCTTTAATGCCACGGGACATGGACAGTATCACTGATCAATGTTGAACAATTCTGACCATTGACCCACACCAGCCCCGGAGTCGCTCCCGGAGAGTTGATTGGCAAACATCCGAGAGCCCCTGTCATGTGCGATAGGCCACAGCGTCTCTCGTTGGCCAAAATAGGACAGGGCTGTCACATGACTGCCACGTGTCCCACTTCTAATATTTTGGACAGCAATAGTGGCCCAGCGCGTGAAGTACGTGTCCTATATCAGCAATCACGTTTAATTTTTCTTATATATATATATATTTTTTAAAACCATTTCCTTCTCCATTTCTGAATTCTTTCGACCTCTACTCTTGTGTGTGTGTGTTGATGTAAGAATGAAAGGGGTGTTTGAAACATATGTAATGCCAAGCTTTGTGAACTGTATATTGACTGAATAAAAAAAGAGTAGAAAACATCACGTGGCCTGCCTCTGTCCCAGTTTTAAGGGAGACGAGATAACTAAATTATATCGGAAGTGGTCAGCTCTTCTGTAGCTGTGCCAATAGTCTTATACTTAAAACTAAAAATAGTGTCGATGTTTTTAGGTGGTCAGGCTGCGATTGATAATTATGTCACCAGTTGTCTGACCCTCACCAAAATTTGGCGTGAATATTCGTTTTGATTAAGTTTCAAACTACATTTGGTATTTAGTAAGTGTACTTTGTTCCAGAGCATGGTCTTATGTTGTTTTTCTCTGTTTCAATATTTTATCTGTGACTACAAATAGAAAAAAATACTACGCAGAAGAAATTACGGCATACCTATATGACGCAGGACAAACGTGGATAACATAATATGAAACCGTACAGAAGATGGGAGAGGGGAGAAAGAGAATGAAGGGTGAACGAGGGAGCGAAAAAGTTGAGTGGTGGATGGCACCACATCTTTTTTTTAAATCTCTCCCATCGCTGGAAACCGTGTTCCACGTCACGCATGAACAATCAAGACACAAATGAAGTGAAAAGCAAGCTTTCCGCAGCTTATGTACAGTTGGCTGCACTTTACCTCAAGGGTTTGGCTGCGTGGACCTCTAGGGTGTGGCCACGTGTGGACTCGACTGTCGGCTACATGCGTGGATCTGTTTCCAGAAATGACCAAACGTGATACAAATATTATTTTTGATCAGATGATGGAGTTGTCTTTTCCTTCACACAGATAGAGCCTCTATTAATGTCTTTTTGTGCACCAATCTATGTTTTGTGGACATGATATCACACATTAATTTCTTTTTCATCTTCTCTCCTACGTTCCTAAACCTTTTCCTGTGTTATGATAAGAACACAACGAGAGCAGACCTTGGTTTTATTTCATCGCTCAAAGAAGTATTTATGATCGTGATATTAACTTTCTGCGTGAACAGTGGAACTGACAAAAGATGTATTTGAATGGCTGTTTACGGGTGCTCATTCCTGAGCATTAATGAGTCGCCATAACAACTCCAGCAGCAGTAGAGTGCTGCACAGTCGTGCAGCAAAGTCGAGCCGCAGGCATCCTGCTGCATGGTTCCAGTGCCGATCAATACTGTGGATGCCATTCTGGAAGTAGCAGAATTCATCCCCCATAAATAGTCTGGGAGTATTCCATCTTCGTCAGTTCCCCCCCCCCGCCCAAATACCATCGCCTGATCAAAAGGGGATTTTATTTTACCACACTGGTAAAGTCACGTGGTGTAGACGGTGGGCGCAAGGAAGGCCTCAGCATTCACCCATGCTGCCCTTGTCAGACGTAATCTATTTCAAGTGAATGCTGATAAAGAAAAAGCAGCGGGAACTCACACCCTGCATGGACCGGAAGTTGATGTCCCCAGGTTGGGATGACGTGTATCACGTGATGAGTCTCCGCGAAGCGTCAATACTGTATGACAGAGCATGCGTTGTCCCTGTTACAGAAGAGATTTGAAGAGATGCTGAAGAAACTAGAAGTAATAAGATCAGACCCGTCTAAACCTACAAAGAAAGCCTACACATGACGAAGAACCGCGCTTTGTTTTTAGACACAGAAGAGTAAGACATTTTGCGTGAGACACAAGATAGAGCAGGATCATACACCTAATGGTCAGAAAAGCTTTATTGTATACGTGGTCATAGACACGCTTTATTCTAGACCAGAATAGACAGAAAACTGTTACCTTCAAGATGGTAAAAAAATGCTTTGTGCTCGACTCAGCTTACTCAGACAAACATTTGTGATAGTCAAAGGATTTACATCTATGCTTCGTGTTAGAAATAACACGTTAGCTACAACGTCTCCCACTTCACTTTAGAATCAATCAATCAATCAATCAATCAATCAATCTCCATTGAACGCGTGATACAGTCACCCAAAACGTTTGTGAAGCAGTATCAAGATCTGTCTGATAATCGCAAAACAAATGACTAACATCATCCGCTGGCAGTCAGGGCCGTCGGTATATTTGGCGTCCGTGTGTCATCCGTGGCGACATCCTTCAGTAATTAAAATTTCCAGCTGAGAAGTCCGCCCCCGGTCACTAGCAGCAGCATTTGTTCCTCAGACTGATTGAAGCTCGGCATTCTTTTCTCTCATCGCTTGCTCTGAACAGGATGAGGTGAGGGCTGGCTGCAAGGGTAAGTCGATAACGAAGGCAGCTTCACAAGAAAACGGACCTCGGCAAGTTATTGATGATGGGCACAATCTGGATTTGAGGGGAAACCCGTATTTTTTTTAATAACTGTTGTATTTTACAATTGCCGCAAAATGCTCCAATGTCTCTTGACATGCTGCAGTGTCAGCGGCCTCGTGTGCAGGCGTGGTTAGATGTTTCTCATTCACCTAGTCGCAACAGGGCCAAGCGGACTCGCGCCGGTTCGACACCCCGGTGGTATAGTGAACGAAGTTGACTAAGCTCTCGGGACTGCATAGAGAGTTGCAGAAAGGAAAACCATAATATTTTTATATTTTATATTTTAAAGAGAAAGGAGACAGGCGCCCCACCCTCACATAAAGCTGGTCTTCAAAACCTAACCTTCCTACAACGACCTGACAAAGGGGACGATCTTTACCTTTTACCTTAGAAAAATGACACATTCTGACAGACAGACCAGAAAATGCAGATAACTTCAGGTTATTTATATCTATATACATATGAGAGAAGCACACAACACAGTATACATACAATATTGCTTCTTTTCATGTTTATATCTATAAATACATATGTTTATTTATAGATTGCAGAAAAATTCAAATTTAAAAATGCAAATTGAGAGTGACTACCAAACGGCTACTGTTTTATTGTGCACCATCGACATTTTGTGCGCGTGCCGAAAACTGCCTGCCTCATTTGGAAAATACATTGACAAACTAATTTGCCTCTTGTTTTATCTTTGACCCGTGCATAAGTTTTGTCTTCTCTGTACAGACAACCGCTAGCAGAAAAGTGGTTGTTTTTCACATCAGACTTATGAAATGTGTACTCTGTTGACTCAGGACGTTGTTCTCTCCCTGCAAGAAAAACTGAGCATCAAGTGTATCCACCATTTCAGCCTGGTGGTGCAGAACATGAAGAGCAACACAGGCACCGCGGCCAAGATGACCCTGCTGCATGACCACGAGACCCTAGCAGAGGTCAGTCAGCACGTGTGATGGGTTTGATGAGGCGAGCAATCGTGTGTAAACTGGTCGATGAGGCGAATAATCTTATGTGAGCTGGCTGACGAAGCCAACAATCGTGTGTGAACTGGTTGACGAGGCAAGCAAACGTGTGTGAACTAGTTGATGAGGTGAGCAAGTGTGAGTAATTCCATTTGATGAGGCGAGCAAGCGTGTGTGATTCGATTGAAGAGGTGAGCAGGTGTGTGATTCTGTGGATGAGGTGAGCAGGTGTGATTTGGCGGGTGAGGTGAGGGTATGATTCGATTGATGAGACGTGCTGGTGAGGGATTCTAATGATGAGATGAACAGGCACGTGATTCGGTTGACGAGGGGAGCAGGTGTGTGAGTCGTAGGATGAGGTGAGCAAGAATGAGGGGTTCGGTTAATTCGACAGGTAAGTAATTTGGTTAAGTGGAGCGTGTATGGTATTTGGTCGATGAGTTGAAATGAAAAAGTGTGTAACTCGGTTGATAAGGTGAGCATGTGAATGATTCGGTTGAAAGTTAAGCAAGTGTGTGATTCAGTTGATGAGGTGTGATTTGGTTGAAGACATGAGCAGTTGAGTGAGTGTTAATAAGATGGGCAGGTGTGTGGCTTGGTTGATAAGGTGAGCAGGTGTGTGGCTTGGTTGATAAGGTGTGATGGTGTAGCCTTCCTGGTGGTGTAGCCTTCCTGCCACTACGGCCATTTTGTTACTACCAAACTGATTTTGTGAGAACTATCAGTCCTTTCTCAATCGTCTAGATTGCCGCCAGACCCGGAGCACGGCATTTCCGCTGCTTGTTCAGGGTTATGTTTGTCCCCAAGGATGCCTACGATTTACTGAAGGATGATCCCATTGCGTTCGAGTATTTTTATCTTCAGGTTTGAGATTCTTACTTTGTGGCTGGTTGTATTTGTGCAAGCATATGTGTACGTCAATGCGTGTGTGCGATTGTTCCGAGTAGGAGCATATTTGAGCGGACGTGTTTTTTTTTAGCTCGTCATAAAATTCTCAGACTTTGCTACTCTTAAACCTTTTGGAGAGAGAGAGAGAGAACGAAACATTTTGTCATCGGCATTTAAAAACATTCTTTTAAAAGAAGTCCTTATCCAGTCTTAACCTTCTTAACCGGACAAAGTCCTATCTAACGTTTGACCAAGTTTGGCAAAATGGTGTGAAGGTCACAGGAAATTAATAGTTTCCGACCTGTACTGTTTATGACACTAAAATTTTGGGTGAACATTTAAAGCTCAAACTTGTCTGCCAGCACTTTTGCCAATACAATAGGATTTAAAGGCATTTTGGAGGTTTGACGTTTTGGGAGTTCGCTCAGTTAAGAACGGCCTTTAGAGACTGCAGGTTGACTGTGTGACATGATCGTTCAACAAGACGTACGGCAGTTTCGGGAAAAGAGAGAGAGAGAGTGAGAAAGACGTTAATAGGAGAGCCCACCACGCGCCTAATGCAGTCTCCCCCCCCCCCTGCTGCTTGCTTGCAGTGCTGTAACGACGTGCTGCACGAGCGCTTCGCCTCGGAGATGAAGTACGATACGGCCCTGCGCCTGGCAGCCCTGCACATCCAGCAGCATGCGGTCAGCACCAACATGGCAGCCAAGATCTCCATCAAGGCCATCGTGTGAGTGATTGCATTTTGCATCAGCAGCTAGACCCGCACAGAGCAGCATGTGATTTAGCTGCAGTGGGGTTAACATCGCACTGCACTTTGCCACAAGCAGGTCCTCCTTCAGTTTGGAGTTAATGCGCTACGTACTGGGCCCTGGCTGAACTAATGGCTTTGTTCAAAGCTGTTCCAGGCAGATTTGTCGCGCGTCAGATTGTGGCGAAAGGTTCAGTGACAAGGTAGTAATTGGCCGTAATGTTTGCAAGTTTTTAGTGGAAAATTGGGTTAGGGCCATCCTGTAGTCATAGCCTGGGGCTATAGGCTATCGTGAGCGATGTTCTTGAAAGCCAAAGAGCGAAGGCCCGTTACTCTAAACGGATAGATAGGAGTGTGGGGAGACAATTTTTGCTGGAGGAAAGCCAGGGATGCAGTTAAAGGAGAAATCTTGACTTCCGTTTAAAAGAACAGGAACCTTCTAATGGATAAAGGAGCTGATTTGGAAAAGGAAACACCTAGAAAAGAAATAAATTAAGGTGACAAAGCAATTAGTTCAAGAAAATTGATGGGAGAGAAGATAGGAAACAGGGCATGCAGAAAAGTGGGGATAAGCTGATCAGAACTCAGTGGCAGAGGAGGGAAGCGTAGAGGCCTGCAGTATCTAAAAGGGGAAAGTAACTCAGGAGGGAAAAATTAAAAAATATTAAAAATTGTTTAAAACGAGAAACATAACTGAAAAATATCAGACACTCTCATGTGTTCTCACATAAAGGAAGGTCAGGTGTTTGTGGGAGAGGAGCAAGCCGCTGTAAGTTTCACTAAAAACAATTGTGTAGCAAGTCTGACATGAAATGATGTCGACTACATAAAGTAAAATAACAGACTGTCATGACGTTATGTAGAATGACATCAAATGATGTAAAATAATGTCAAGTAATATATAGCCTAACATGAAATGAAACAGGGTGAATGACGTAGCTACACCAAAAAGATTATTGTTAGAATCATATTTTCTCAGGCCTCTGCCACATCAAGGAGAGAAGCCACCTCTGTTTTAAGAAGCCTGGCATGCTTCCACTATTGATTAGTTTCCGCTATTGCCCACCATTACTATAGTTCATCTTCTTGTGCTCGTCTGCTCGTCCTAGTGATGATACCTGAGGTTTCTCCCTCAGCAGTGAGTGTAAAGACCCCCACAATGCTTACCTCACATTCCGTCACCTATTCTCAATTTGCCTCACATTCCATTATATTGCCTGACATTCCCCTCACATTGCCTCACATTGCATTACATTGCCTCATATATTCACACATTGCATTACATTGCCTCACATATTCACACATTGCATTACATTGCCTGGCCTAACCTCGCTTGCATTGCATTGCCTCATATATCCTCAGTTTGACTCACATTACATTGCCTCACCTATGCTCACATTGCCTTAAATTGCCTCATATACCTCCCATTGTATTATATTGTCTCATATAGTCTCACATCGCCTTACATTGGATTACAATTCCTCCCATACCCTCACATTGCGTTACATTGCCTCACATATTCACACATTGCATTACATTGCCTCACACACTCTTACATTGCGTTACATTGCCTCATATACCCGGAATTGCATTACATTGCCTTATATACCATCACATTAACTTACATTATGTTTCATTGCCTCACCTACCCTCACAGTGCCTCATGATGATTGTGACTTTCTTAGCAAGGAGTGTGGGCTGGAGAAGTTTGTGTCAAAGAGTCTGAGAGAATCCATGAAAGGCAAGGATCTGAAGCGTATGCTGGCACAGTATCTCAAAATGAACCAAAGCCTTGCGGCACCTGGCCAAAAACAGCTGACAGCTCTGCAGGCTAAACTACACTACATGAAGATCATCAGTGAACTCAAGACCTTCGGCTCCAGGGTCTTCATGGTCACCTTGCTGGTGTGTTTTTTATTGGCTTTTTGTGAGACTCATCATCATCATCATCATGAACGTCGTTATACTCAGGCAGCCTTGCTAGCATGGCGGTTAGTGCACTTAACTGTAAAGTTAAAGGTTGCTGGTTTGATGTTCCAAGCGTTGCAGTTTGAGGATAAAGAACAATACTAAGGCATGTTAGAAAAGTGCAAAGGTAAATGAAAAAGGATGAGACACAAAGACAAAGCAGGTAGGTTGGTGATGGTGGGGGATATTGTGTGGTGGTTCAGAATCCTGTTGCACATCAGTTGTCAGAAACAACTAGCAGGAAAAATGTGTCATTAAACCTGAAGTGAAGGTAGAAAATGTGTCATTAAACATGGTGTAAATGTAGAAAATGAAGGCACAGATATGCAAGGAATTAATTGCAAGTGGTGGGACACACACAAGATAAAGAGAGATATCCAAATTTAAAGCTAATACCAAAGAATGTTGGGAGGAATTGAAGTTTTATATGCAGCTAGGAAAGTTCTTTATCATGGCAAAGGAGCTGGCGATGTAAACAGAAGACATAACAGGGACAGAATGTAGATCAACTTGTGAGTAAAGAAGAGACCTACTTACTTGGTAGGGATGGCAACAGTTCAGAGGACTGGCAAAGACAAGGCCATGAAGGTAGTACAGTGTAGCTATCTGATAGTTCATATCACATTTGTGTTGTCCATATTGTCAAGAAAGGCTGTCTGAAGATGATAGGAAGAGCATTCAGTTCTGGCACTCCTACCTTGGCTGTTAGGCTGAGTAGGATGTAGGCATGCCTGGTCATCTAAGCACTCCCACCTTGGCATGAGTAGGATGTATGTGTACCTTGCCATTTAAACACTCCCAATTTGGCTGTTAGACTGAGTAGGATGTAGGCATGCCTGGTCATCTAAACACTCCCACCTTGGCTATTAAACTGCATGAGTAGGATGTGTGTACCTTGCCATTTAAACTCTTCCACTTTGGCTATTAGACTGAGTAGGATGTATGCATACCTGGTCATCTAAACACAGTCAGCTGTCTGACAGTGAATGTGAATACAAATTGGCAACACAGTTTAGTTGTCTACAGTTAATTTAAACAATCTGGCGACACAAAAGAGCTATCTAACAGTTAATGTAAACACAAACGGGATAACAAACTGGCAGCATGTTTAGTTTTCAGGAATCATAGACAGTCCATTGTGGCATTGCTTTAAGCCTCTTAAAGATGGTGAAGAAATAAGACCAACAAAATAAGTAAGGACTGATGTATGTGCATAATGCACTAATGTGATACCAAGAAGAAAATGTAAGGCAGACAACAAGGTGCTAGTGTAATGAACTGAAGTTGAGGACAATTTAAAATGTGCCCTGTCACTGACTGAAAGTCATACAGTATGAAGTGGGTGTCATTGTGTTTCCTGTATTCTGGGACGTTGACAAGAGGTAAAATGTGGTGCTGCGCTCTTTATGGCATCCTGTCTGTGAAACAGCACTTCTTATATAGTCTTGAACTGACACCATTGTACCACTTTGTATTTTATGGCTTCCTCTCAGCGAAACAGCACTTCTTACATAGTCTTGGGTTGACACCTTTGTACCACTTCATACATTGAAGAAGGTAAGTACAGTATTTCAGACCAGACAGATCTGACCAGACGGACCTGATTTGATGCCCAAAGGAGATTTGAATGGTCTCTGTCTTGTCATCATTCATCATATTTCTAGTCAGCTGTGTTTTAATTGATTGAATTTCTTACTGTATGGTGGCAATGACATTTGACGTTAGCTATGAGTAAATAACCTAAAATGAGTAAAATGGTCAGCAAATGACCGCAACTAGCTTATGAGATTACCAGACACACTGTCGTCCATTAAGTTTCTTTTCTTTCCTAAGCAGGACAGAAAATCAGAGGCAATGCTTCTAGTTGGACCACACTCTGGCATCAGCATAGTTACTAACATCAAATCCTATTCTGTAAGTATATATATATGTGTGTGTGTGTGTGTGTTCATGAGTGTTTGCATGCCTGTATATGTGTGTGAGTGTCCCAAATAATGGTGTCCAAAAGCAGTTATAATAGGAAAATCAAATGTCCAAATTGAATGAGGTTTTAGCACTCACCTTGCGCTCACTCATCTGGCAACCATTTTTCCATCACCCAACATGCACCATTGCTATGTTTATCATCATCAATGTTGGCAAAGAAAAAGTACAATTACCATGTAGAGCTATAGGTGCAAGAAACTGTTTTAAGCCAAGATTTACCATCATTACCTTGTACAACTATGGAAACAAGAGACTATGTTTTAAGCCAAAATTTACCATCACTGAGTGCATTTCAGCTTGCACAACTGACAGACTTTGAGAATATTGAGGTCATGCGGGTGGCAAAGGAAGGAGAAAACATGAACAGGGTGGACATCAAACTGAAGGGCCAGCGGTCTGAGGTAATGTGCAAGCATACAAAGTGTTGAGGTAATGTGCAAGCATACAAAGTGTTGAGGTAATGTGCAAGCATACAAAGTGTTGAGGTAATCTGCAAGTATACAAAGTGTTGAGGTAATGTGCAAGCATACAAAGTGTTGAGGTAATCTGCAAGCATACAAAGTGTTGAGGTAATATGCAAGCATACAAAGTGTTGAGGTAATGTGCAAGCATACAAAGTGTTGAGGTAATCTGCAAGTATACAAAGTGTTGAGGTAATGTGCAAGCATACAAAGTGTTGAGGTAATCTGCAAGCATACAAAGTGTTGAGGTAATATGCAAGCATACAAAGTGTTGAGGTAATGTGCAAGCATACAAAGTGTTGAGGTAATCTGCAAGTATACAAAGTGTTGAGGTAATGTGCAAGCATACAAAGTGTTGAGGTAATATGCAAGCATACAAAGTGTTGAGGTAATATGCAAGTATACAAAGTGTTGAGGTAATGTGCAAGCATACAAAGTGTTGAGGTAATGTGCAAGCATACAAAGTGTTGAGGTAATATGCAAGTATACAAAGTGTTGAGGTAATGTGCAAGCATACAAAGTGTTGAGGTAATGTTCAAGCATACAAAGTGTTGAGGTAATCTGCAAGTATGCAAAGTGTTAAGGACCAGCAATTCTACCTGATATTCCCTTCTTATACTCATTGGTCCAATTTTGTTTTATTAATTAAATATTCTCTTCCAGATACTTGACCTTGTTGGCTCTAATGCTAATTGGTCTGTACATATAGAACTGGCTGGCCCATGACCATTTGGGTGCGACTGGTAGTGTATTACTTGGTTAAAAGAATTGCTTTGTCACCAGTGTAGCAAGAACTAAAAAGTTTTGGGTTCAGATCTCAACTTGGGAGGCTCTCTGTATGTGAAACCTATTTGCAGTGCTGGCTTCAGTTTCTTTCTACCTCCCTTTCCCCCTCAAAGTGTAAAGTCACCTCACTTTTCTGCCAAACCAGCCAACCAAGTAATCAGGGACTACTAATCTACTAATACTATGTCACTGTTTCAACAGGATGGGTCTTCAGAATTTATTGACATGTTTTGACATTGTAACAAGCTTCATATTCTTTGTTGAAAGATCTAAAAAGAATAGAAAGTGACTGCATGAGACATTTGTATCTTTTTTTGAAAATTGTGTTTTATTGACGATCATTTAGAATGTGGGTTATTCAAAAGTAAATGGTATTTGTAGTTATGGTAACATAACTCTTATTTCCTGCATTTAACTACCGGCTAAAACAGAAATCAATTTGTTAGTGCAAAGGTAGTACTGCTGGTGGTGCTAGTGTAATAGTGTAATGAGTGGCTATACTAGTGTAATGGCTAGCCATGTGAGTGGCATGACTGGTGATGCTGTATGGGGAGATTTGTGTTTTACTCCAAGACAGCAACTATGCCTATATCATGACAAAACACTAACATGAAGAGGAAGAACAGCATAGCATAGATGAGATCTGAACCGAGCACTGCCAATCCTTACTGTACTGGTGACAGGTGCTAACCATTACACTACCAGACTGCCCCAGTCTGGGAATGCTAGTTTAATGGGTGCTTTTTTGGCACACTTTAATGGCACACTTTTATGACTGGTGATGTTAGTGTTATGGCTAGTGGTGCTAGGTGCTATGGTTCGTGGGTCTCAAGTTACTGTTGATTGCACAAATGTTATTTGTTGCCTTGGTGATGCCAGTGTTATGCTGGCAAAGCTAGTGTCGCTGTTGGCAATACTAATCTTACTGTTGTTTTGTGTATGCTGCAGACCATCAATACTAATGTAACTGCTGCTTTGTGTATGCCACAGACCATGAATACTAAATGCTAATGTTGCTTTGTGTATGCTGCAGACCATCAGTTTAGGACTGCTTTCAGAAGATGCGAACAACTTTGCTGGAATGGTGGCTGGATACTATCACATCTTTGTGGATCCTGACAGACGACTGGTGGAGAGGACCATGGGCAAAAATACCAGTGATCCAGAGGGTCTGTTCTTCACGCTCTTATGTATTGTTCACATCTTAAGCTGCTTGCAAATGCTGCAAATCTTTTAAATATTTCAGTCCAGCATAGACACTTTTTAGTTTTATTTCATGTCAGTGCCATTCAGGGTTGTTATGGCTCATAATCCTCATCAGATCATGTGTATTTCTTTTGAGGGCTGGGGTTAGCTATCTGGAGGATAGTAGAGATAACTGTAACCTTCATCACCATAGCGCATAAAGAATGTGTCTGCCTCTCTCCATTTCTCTACGTATTGTACATATTCTCTATAGATTGTACTTTCCAGTGTGGAACTACAAGAATGTGTTGCGTATACACTGATTGTCTTTTCCAGTACCCAGCTATGAGAGTGTACACAAAGTGCAGGCAGAGCCCTGGTCCTACCCAGAGGATCTGGTCTCCGAACTTGTTGGTACGTCTGGCACTAAGGTGTCGGACAATGAGCGCTTGGTTGATTTAGCGCAGGAGCCTCCAGAGTATGTTGCAAATGAAGAGTACCTCAGCAGGATCAAGGAAGACCTTGGAATTGCCACTGTAGGTTTTGTCTTTTGTAACCTTAGAAAGTTATTTATTGTGTAGCATTGATGTGATATACAACCCTAGGTTTTGTCTTTTGTAACCTTAGAAAGTTATTTATTGTATAGAATTAATATAAATTGAAATAATGTAAAAAATGTACCCTATTTTTTTTAGAATTAGTGCAAGGTCCACGTCCACACTCATTTATCAAACAACAGAGTTTGTAATTTTGTATTTTATAATCAGATGGCATGTAATAACTAAGCCGTACCATGAGATATAAATGGCAATCAGGGTTGCAGTGATATTCTTTATAATGAGATGCCCTGTAATTGCTCTGCTGCATGTCTTATGACAGTCTGTGCAGCAGTCAATTTCTTAGTAGTGGTGTTTATCATGAGTGTAGTTCTGAAGATGTCGTTTTCTCCCCCAAAGAATAGTTGATATGCATAAAGAAGCCTAGAAGATATTTCTTAACCCAACCAAATGATAAAACTGGACTAGATAGGAAGGGTTAGTGGGGAATGGAGAGCAATGAGTTGCATTTATAAAATGGTAAAATCCACATAGCTTATGAGGCATACATAATCCTTGCATACTATAAGATATACTCTTACTCTGGTTTTTAGCATGTTTGCTTTCGACTGTTTTGTAGAGTCAACAGTGAATATGGTATTGTGATACCCTTATCCATGGTGTAAATAGCTTTTAGAAAAGGGTTGTTAGATTCGAGATGATCAAACAAACAAGTGCAACCCTGTGCTACTATCAATGTAAAGTAGAAATCCTGGTCTGGAGCAGCAACATTGCAAGGGAGACAACCACCATGCAAGCAACTTTCACCACATATGGCAAATGTTTCTTTGAAATAGATCTAGTCACTCGTTTTTCTTAAGCCATGAGTGAAGTCTTTTGATGACATATGTTTACTGAAAGCACCAATAACATTTCTTTATATGTTGCTATCTAATTTTCTAGAGTGAAACAGGAACAAACGGAGATGACAACACTTCAGTGGTGAATAAAATGGAGACATATGCCATGTCTGCAATTAACAATAGACTAAAGAGAAATGGTATGGGTGCACCCTTTGAAGAGGGTGTTACATCATTTGGTACAGCATCCAGCAGTTCCCTCAAGGCCATTCCAGCTCCACACAGTTCCATATCTAGTCATCCAGCATTCAGTTCAAACATAGATCTGTGGAAAGTGGATTCTGCAGCAGCTAATGGACATTCTGTGGCTACTGGTTTCAGTGGCAGTATGCAAGACCCTCGCATGGATTCTGAGCGTTCCTCTGATACAGACAGCATTTCACTGATGGATGCAGAACATAAACCTCTCTTGTCTCAGGTCGAGCATGTGAATGGCAACTTCCGAAACAGCATAGATGCTGAAAGTGATGACACTGACAGTTTTGGGACTCCTAGTGGAAGCCCTGCCAAAGGCCGGCACTTACAACGAGCCTCATCTGTTGAGTCAGGTAGTAATCAGGCATTGCTAAAATAAAGGCACAGGGTTTATACCAAAATTTAACACACATGTTAATGGGGAAAACTCTTTGACTAGCTTAATGATTATTGAAAGTGAGGGCCTACTTTTGAAATCAAGTAATATGCTTACAGATATTCGCCTAACTTAGCAATATATGAGTGCTCGCTGGGCTGTAAGAACCTCTGTTTACCTGTCCTTCATCCAATATTCATTAATTAATGCAATTTTTCCAAGGCACCTTAATATTTATAAGCACAAGATATTTATTTGTTTTTTTCTTTTGATGAAAGATTTGGTTAGAATGAATAAAAGTATTTTAATGGAATAATTAAAAAGAAACTAAAACCATTTCCACAATTTTCATCTTATTATTTGCTCTGTACATTATGTTTCTGTTGGAGTATCCTTAACATAGTCACCTGTTGATATGTTCTTCCTCAAAGGTATGCACAGCTTTGGTCTACACAGTCCAGACTCACTGCCTGCAGCGGATGTAGATTTTCAGCAAATGGGTGATGGAGATGCACAGACGTTGCCTACAGAAATGTATGAAGCTGCATACAAAACATCAAATATACTTCCTTCACAAAAGTTTTATTTTGATCCAGATATTATAGGTAAGTTCCACAAGAAATGCACTGCTGAGTAGAAAGAAAGCCATAAACAAATTATTTAATAAGTCCTTGTAATAAAATGATGTTAAATATCATCATACCATCAAGGAAATAGAAACAACATTTTTCAGTAACTGGATTAAACATTTTGTGAAAGGTGTTGTCATATTCTTAAAATTGTTTTTGTATATTTAACATAGAAATATGCTTTCATCAATTTTCATTTCTGTTTGTCATTTGTAATAATTACCTATTTTATTTTTATTGTTGCATATAAACATATGTTTTAGCAAAATATTCTTCAGAGTAAGGCAGAGTTTCTGTTATATATGAATATTAGCCAGTTACTTTGTACATTTGTAGTAGTTTTCTTTGTTCAGTATTTCAGGCATTCAAATTTACATCTAAACTATTTGCAAAGGCATGGAATACCTGATTTTATTATAAAGGAAAGTTATGCAGTTGTTGCTGCTGAATAGAAGGAGCATTTGCTGCTTTGCAAGATGACAAGTTCATGTACAGTTTTATTCGATGATTGCATTTCTGTCACTCTTCTACATTCACTATAGCTTGGCAATCTAATTTCTGTTGGTGGGGAGGATTAGTAAAGTTGCATTGCATTATGGCATTGATGTAGCTTTTCGAATATTTGTTTTGTCCTTAAAGTGTGACATACTGTGGTTTTTTTTTCTTTACAGATCTTACCGTCCTCCCACTGCTTGATGTCCCTGATGATGACTTTATGATTGACTTCACGGCATTGCCCAGCCTTCTTCCTCCAACCTTCTCCGATTCACCTTCTCCACCTGTGCTGACACCTGAAAATACTACCTCGTCATTGTCAGCAGGTATTTGCTTCACCTTAATTCTCTAATCATAAGCCTTTATCCTCCAGTCTGTCTGCTTCACCCTATAGTCCTCTTGAACAGAGGTGGTATGTCTGCTCCACTTCACATCAGAAGACCACGTTCTAGTCATTCCCTATCCTCAAAATAATAATCACTTTATGTGTAACCAAGCACTGCAGTCCTCTTATTCAAATATTCTATCTACAATCAGCCAGGATTTTAAATGTGCATGTAAAACCAAAATCTTTCCTACATAACTGCTTCTGGTAGACAGAAACTTCTGATAACTGAACATTGTTTTTTTATTATTACATATCTGACCTATTTGACTTCAGTTCCATTTTTATATTTATATATATTTTATATTTTATATATTTTCTTTGTTCTTTATATCTGTTTCATTATTTTATATTTTCCTTTGTTTTTCTGCTTCAGTCATCTGATCTATAACAAACACATTGAGTGCATTCACTTAAAAGTGTGATGTTTTGTCTTATATATATATCACTTTGATTTTCTGCTTCAATCATCTGAAATATAACAAACACACGAAGTGCACCCACTTAAAAGAGTGATTTTTTTTTTTTCTTCTATATTTCACTTTGCATTTGTAGGATTATCAGAAGGACATGGCCCTCCAAACTGCTAGAAATGTAGCATTGCTAAAACTTCATTGGAAAACTTTGTTCTGCAACCTTTCTGGACGACATCATGTTTTGTTTCATAACTTTTTATGAGATTAATATTTTCTACATACTATGCACATCCTACATGTTTCTTATCTTGTTGTCTTGTGGCTTTTTTTAAAAAGCAAATTCATATTATAACATATATGTGCTTTCAAAAGTTCATAAGTAATAAATACCTCAGAAGTTTACAATTTCTGATGACTAATGGTTTATGCATGCACATGCGCAGGCATATGTGTGTGTGTGTGTGTTTTGATGCAGAGTGACAGACTATTTATAATTATAGTAAAAGTTAAGTTCAGAGAACTTAAAGTAACGATTTATGACCCTTTTTTGATGATTTTACTTATTTTACTTATTATTGTAATGAAATTGGAAATGCAGACTAAAACAAGGACAACTTCGTTAGCTGACTGCAGTTTCCTGTCAGTTTTGTGTCATTACCTGCAGGCTTTAAAGACAGCACGTTGCAGCAAATGCACCATGTTGAATCGTCAGCAGGTTCCGACATCTTTGGCAGCGACATTGACACCCTTATCGCCCACTTCTATGTACCTCCTCCACCATCCTCTTCCAGCTCCATACCTTCTAAGGTCAAGTATCAACAACTGTTTTACTTAAAATGGAGCCTACACAATAATGGAGATTGAAGTTATTCCATAGAATGCCTGTTTGGACCATGTGTTCAATAAGATATAACACACAGTCAGATCTACTCCCACTGGAATTAAGAAATCAGAATGCTTTATCTAATGTTATCAGATTCTCTTGAATTAGCCTACATGTGTGGTTGGTAATTTTAGGAATTTTTTAAAAATTGTATAAAGAACATATCAGCTACCTGTAGATTGAAAATAGATATCATTTACAAGAATATTCCATGGTAGCATGTTAAAGTTTATAGATGGGGGTGGATACACACTTCACAATGACAAGCAGCACAACAGTTTCTATGGCAGGAAGAACAGAAAATTTCACTGAAGTTTATTCCCCCTTGTTTAATACTGTTGTTACTGTGCTGTCGATTAAAACTATCAGTCACTGTCTGAGCGCTGCCCAGTGGTATCATGACTGCTTAATGTATGCTATGTTTACAACTGTTCATGCAGCTGATGTTCCAATGCAGTCCATTTCAACCATTTATGTAAACTGTTGTGCAGCTGTTTATGTAAGCCGTTGTGCAGTTGTTCATGTAAGATGTTTGTGCAGATGGCATCCCACAGTGGCTCAGGGAGGCCAAGCGATCACCATCAGCAGGCAGTTGAGTTGGATGAGGACTTGTCTTCACTCATCATTCCGCCTCCACCAACGACCTCGCAGACCGACGACGTTGACAGCGCTCCACCTGATGCCGACAAGCGCAGAAAGTTCCCGCATAAACGGTCCTCATCTGTAGATATTGGAGTGCTAAACTTAGCCAAAAAACAGCTGGAGGTGTCCGACAAGAGAAGATCTTTAGACAGTCAGGAAATGCAGCAGCAGACGACAGAGGGCAGCACCAGACACAGCCATCCCCCGCGTGACCTAGGTGGCCTGGGCAAGTTCCAGTCGCCTTTGCATGAGGACGTGGAGGTAGAGTCACCAGCCACGGTGTTCCTGAAGCTTCACAATCTCCTGAAGTCCTTGCCCAGCTTCATCACAGAGGACCAGCAGCAAAAACAGAAACAAGAACAGCAGCAGCAGCAGTTATTCCGCACCGGCTCGCTTCGCATTCCTCGCAGCACCTCGCTAGACGTCATCTCAAGAACCACATCGCCGTCAGCTGATGGTAGCACTGCTCAGGTCTTTTCCGGAAGTTCTGTGCTGAGGACGTTTTTTTCGGGCACCAGCAGTCTGGGCAGGAACTCCGGCCGGCGAGCCGCGCCCCACGGGCAGCGAGGTCCAGAGCCATCCACGTCGACAGACCATCTTGTCCCCCCTGGCGCAGCGAGAAAGGACGTCAGTGTGGACAAGCAACAGAGCCCCTCCGATAGCCTGGCGGCGCTGAAGGCCAAGCTAAAGGATTACAGAGACAGTCTTCTGCGGCGCTCCAGGAAAAAGTCCGTGTCACTGGAGGAGACAGAAGGTAGGCCGGAGAAGGAGAAGTCGGGCAGTTTGAAGAGGTCCAACTCCTTGACCAGAATCATGTCTCACATCACGAGACACCATAGATCTAGGTCAAGCGATTCTTCCGTTTCTGGAGACGGCAACTGGACTCTGAGACAGCGACCTCCGGGCGCCAGTCCTTCCTCATCTGTGACTGATGTCAACATCACCAGTGCCGCCCCTGTTGGAGAAACAGATGATTCAGGGGGAGAGAAACGAGCGCCTGTTGTGAGAGAAATGTTTGCAGTGCCGAGGACAATTCCCCTGCGGCCAAAATCGAATGGGGGAGATGGTCAGGTAAGACTAATACGCAAACGTATTTATAAAGTTTCCACAAACAGTAAAAAGGAACTGTCCCACATTTGTTTACCTACCTAGATAAGAGATTAAAACAAAACTCATGTGCAAGTGTGTCTAAGGGTCTTGTTACCTCACTCTTGTACCAGTTTCTGCTGAATTCAGTCAACTTATTTAATCTACTTTCTCCATCAGTGTTCTCATGAACTAAAAGACCAATCACTGGATGAAAGTAAGGAAAGCTGTACCGAGGTTGCACCAAGGTTTTTGGGGGATGTTTGTCACTTCTCACTGACGTCTTAGCTCCCGCCCACTTTTCAACAGTCAACAGTCAACGGAACTTTGAATTGTTCTAAACTTCTTTTATTTAAAAACCGCTTTATTAATAAAGCAGCATGATGTGCAGTCTCGCAGCTGACGAATTTGACAGGCAAGTCTTTTGACGTCGCTTGAACTCTCGCAGTGCACATGTATCATCGTCATCATCGTTGCATCAGTCATCTCATTGTTTCAGACAGATGTAGAGGCGTACCAGAAGGACGTTATGCGGCAGGTAACGATCTTTCACGACTTCTAAGTTATTATTAATTTGTTTGCTTCTGCTTTAAGGGACTTCGTGAAAAAACTTTTCACAGCTTGTTGTAGGTTTAGCTTGCCACGTCCGCTGTTTTAACCCTTCCGCTTTCTCTCTCTCTGGTCCTTATATGACATTACTAATGCATGGTGAGACAAGGTACCGCAGCAAATGCAAGACCGTGGGCGGTGAAGTGGTGAACTAATTCAAGCTGTTCCTCTGTAGAAAATCTTTCTGACATGTATGACCAAAGTGCGCAGCACAATTTATGAAGCTTCACTCTTAGGTTATTATCTGCATTATATAGCACTCCACCTTCCTGGCGAATAGACTTCTTCTTGATGCTTATAGGGGGCGCTGTTGTGTTAAGAACAGTAAGCGAGGCAGTGGGAGAGTGTGCATGGTGAAGGGTTTGGGGAGGGGAGGGGGCAGCTTAACACAAACACACGGTGAAGTAACTCCACCACTGATACAGTTTTAACCTTTTCCGACCTCGGCGATAATTTTCTTGTCACATATGCTCAATATTTCGTCAGATAGACATCACGTGCTTTGTGTAATGTAACGACAGGAGGTAACTCTGTGAATCTGAACAACTTGAGGTGGAGCTGCTTGTTTCGTCTCTGGGTTCGGGGTTATGCTGTTTATGCATTGCTGTGTGCATGTGTGCTACTTCCTACGTATCACTATGGTAGCATCAACTGTACACATCTTCCGTCACTCCATGTCTGTGCATGATCACACCAGTCATATCAGGGCATGATGGAGGCGTGTCTGATCAGTAGATCAGCTGGTCACACGATGTTCGCAGCGCATGTGCATGATTGTAGTGCTCTCACTCACTTCTATCTGTGCCTGAGTACATGCACGTTTCGCTATACAGCATGCTCATATTACAGAAATAAAGTATTGCCCAGGGCATAGAAAACTGTAGCTGTCAAGTCAGATGGTATCTTGCACTATCAGTGTTGGTGTTTGGTGTCACTGTACGACTTACTGCAGTGCTCAACACAAGGTTTCTCAGCCATTTGTAAGCTCGTGAAACCTGCAGTAGTGCTACTGATTCTGGTGTAATTGTCACTCTTGTTCATTCATGATCTTTGTAACCAAGAAGCTGTTTTTGGTGTTGAGTTTATCGTACACACAGATTTTTGTAGTTTTACACAAATAGCATAATATTGAAATAAAAGCTGAATTTAGTTCCTTAACATCACAGTGACATACATTTTGAGGGCAATGTGGTAGTGTAATATTGTAATATTGTAATATTGAAACAGACAGTAGCGCAGTTACGAGTTGTAACTCCCCATGTAATGTCAGTATCGTCACACTGTCTACTGTTATCAGTACAATAACTCCCCGTGTAATGTCAGTATCGTCACACTGTCTACTGTTATCAGTACAATAACTCCCTGTCTAATGTCAGTATCGTCACACTGTCTATTGTTATCAGTACAATTCCCTGTCTAATGTCAGTATCGTCACACTGTCTACTGTTATCAGTACAATAACTCCCTGTCTAATGTCAGTATCGTCACACTGTCTACTGTTATCAGTACAATAACTCCCCGTGTAATGTCAGTATCGTCACACTGTCTACTGTTATCAGTACAAGTCCCTGTCTAATGTCAGTATCGTCACACTGTCTATTGTTATCAGTACAATTCCCTGTCTAATGTCAGTATCGTCACACTGTCTACTGTTATCAGTACAATAACTCCCTGTGTAATGTCAGTATCGTCACACTGTCTACTGTTATCAGTACAATAACTCCCTGTCTAATGTCAGTATCGTCACACTGTCTACTGTTATCAGTACAATAACTCCCTGTCTAATGTCAGTATCGTCACACTGTCTACTGTTATCAGTACAATAACTCCCTGTCTACTGTCAGTATCGTCACACTGTCTACTGTTATCAGTACAATTCCCTGTCTAATGTCAGTATCGTCACACTGTCTACTGTTATCAGTACAATTCCCTGTGTAATGTCAGTATCGTCACACTGTCTACTGTTATCAGTACAATTCCCTGTGTAATGTCAGTATCGTCACACTGTCTACTGTTATCAGTACAATTCCCTGTGTAATGTCAGTATCGTCACACTGTCTACTGTTATCAGTACAATTCCCTGTGTAATGTCAGTATCGTCACACTGTCTACTGTTATCAGTACAATTCCCTGTGTAATGTCAGTATCGTCACACTGTCTACTGTTATGATGATGATGATGATGATGATGATAATGTCCATTTGTAATGCGCAAGTATCCATTCGGAAGAATGCTCATTGCGCAGCAAAAAAAAAAAAAAAGATAAACACCAGGAAAGTAAAAAATAAAGACACAAGTGTTTCTTGGTTGTTTAAGTTTAAGTCCGTCTTAAGTAAACAGATGGGTCTTCAGTCTTTTTCGAAACGTGGTTGGTGAGGTGATGGTGTTATCAGTACAATACCCTGTCTAATGTCCGTATCGTCACACTGTCTACTGTTATCAGTACAAGTCCCTGTGTAATGTCAGTATCGTCACACTGTCTACTGTTATCAGTACCATAATTCCCTGTCTAATGTCAGTATCGTCACACTGTCTACTGTTATCAGTACAATACCCTGTCTAATGTCAGTATCGTCACACTGTCTACTGTTATCAGTATAATACACTGTGTAATGTCAGTATCGTCACACTGTCTACTGTTATCAGTACCATAATTCCCTGTCTAATGTCAGTATCGTCACACTGTCTACTGTTATCAGTATAATACACTGTGTAATGTCAGTATCGTCACACTGTCTACTGTTATCAGTACAATAATTCCCTGTCTAATGTCAGTATCGTCACACTGTCTACTGTTATCAGTATAATACACTGTGTAATGTCAGTATCGTCACACTGTCTACTGTTATCAGTACAATAATTCCCTGTCTAATGTCAGTATCGTCACACTGTCTACTGTTATCAGTACAATACCCTGTCTAATGTCAGTATCGTCACACTGTCTACTGTTATCAGTACAATACCCTGTGTAATGTCAGTATCGTCACACTGTCTACTGTTATCAGTACAAGTCCCTGTCTAATGTCAGTATCGTCACACTGTCTACTGTTATCAGTATAATACACTGTGTAATGTCAGTATCGTCACACTGTCTACTGTTATCAGTACAATAATTCCCTGTCTACTGTCAGTATCGTCACACTGTCTACTGTTATCAGTACAAGTCCCTGTCTAATGTCAGTATCGTCACACTGTCTACTGTTATCAGTACAATACCCTGTCTAATGTCAGTATCGTCACACTGTCTACTGTTATCAGTACAATACCCTGTGTAATGTCAGTATCGTCACACTGTCTACTGTTATCAGTACAAGTCCCTAATGTCAATATTACAACACTGTCTACTGTCGCTGCCACAGTAAAGCCGTGTCTAATGTAGAACAGAGGCTGTTTGGCCACAGATGCAAATCTCACAGGTGTTTTGCTGCTTATCATGTGTACCTGCGCACGTACTGAGTACAGACTGAGGTTTTGACAAGTCTTAGTTAATAAGTTTTCCACCTGAGGTGCGTAAGGAGAGCCACCTGCATCAAATTCTGCCCAGTGACATGATTGATTTTATTTGGGGTGTCTCCCTGAAACGCTGTGTTGTCGTGTTATCTACATGGGCGGCGCTGCAAGTCGGCGTAGTTAAGCTCGCACACTTAACAAGCGAAAGTCGAAGCCAGGTGAAGGGTGTGTTACAAGGAAAGTTATTTTTATAATTTTTTTACGCAAGAGGATCGACTTTTTGTGTGTCAGCAGGATCCGGCCTCTTCCTCGTCGTTCTGACCTCAGCTACAGGACGCCCTCAGCAAGGTACCCAAGTTTGAGCTGTCTAGCACCCTACACTACTTTCCGCTTCTTTATTTTTTTAGAATAAACTTTTAAAATTTGTTTGTCGTCACGTGTTGTTAGAAGTTGGGTCGCATGAGGATTTTATGGTTTTATTGTGGTGGTTTTTGTGGTGACGGGAATATACTGAGGTGTTGACTGTTTAACCTGTGTGCTGTTACGTTTTTATATGTGTGTGTGAGTACGTTTTAGCGCGCGTGTGTGTGTGTGTGTGTGTGTCATGTGGGGCACGCACACAGTCATGCTGACATAAGCTTTTGGCCGTGAGGATGAATAAAGATAATTATTACTGCATACATCTCTTTAGGGTACTGCGTGGTGTTGGCCTTTTACAAATTAGAGGGTAGTGCATGTCGGTGTGGAACTTTTAGTATTTAATTCTTGTTCTCATAAAGATGTGTATTCAAAAGAAGAGGCATTGAATGGGTGAGGAGCTTGTGGTGATGAATGTGGCATTGATCACGGACACTGGCGAGTGTTGTGCAGAAAGGAAGCAGGCGCGTGTTGTCCTTCCCGTTACACGCACGTTACTGGGTGATGTGCGTGCTTTGCTGGTCACGCAGGTCAACCGTCATGTTGACATATTTTGTGTTTGTCATGTAGTTCAACAGTCTTGGAATAGTGTGAGCAGATAAACACATCGCTCTCTGTAGATCGCTCAAAATAGTTTCACCTTTGCACGTTCGTGGGTTTGCTTAAGGAGATTTTGTTCAGTTTTGTATATTTCTTTCTTTGTTACCTACATTCGTTAATGTTGCGAACGTATAATTGTTGCACTTATCGTCACTAAAGTATCCAGACTTTTCGAAGACTTTCAGTCAGGAATTTGCACCGTAGCTTTGTAGTTCAGCTTTGGGGAAAGAGCGGTGTTGGGCGGAGTGGAGATATAGAAAGAGAAAGTTGAAAATGAGTGAGGAATAAGCACATAAGAGTAGGGAGAATTTATTTATGACACGTCCTTGTCTTTCGGGCAAAACACCCGTCCTTCAAGATCACCTCTTGTCCTTTGATCGTGTTAATGTTATATATATATATATCCCCCAGTCAGGGAGGGCTGTGTAAATAGCAGTGATGTAGCATCAAACAAGCACAGTGATGAACTTTAAATCGGATAAAAAGAAAAAAAAAATGCACAAAAAAGTGTGTTGCGAGGAAATGCCGAATTTACCAGCCAGGCAGACACACATTTGATGTAGCTGTCAGGTAGACAAGGATCACTGGAGGGCGGATTTCTCAAGAAATAGGGAAAGGCATTTGTCACGCTGTCATCTAGATGCTGAAAGGAAATGCATCTTTCAACAAATACTGAAGCAATAAATATGGGAAAATTGTGCTAATCAGTCAACCTATTGAGTGAAGATAGTGACTATAATTAGCTATTAGTATTGTACAATTCCACCACTGGTATAATGAGGACTGTCAACTGTATGTCGGGTGTGGTCATCTGTCACAATGTCATTGCCTAAGACGTGTGAAGTAATTTATTGCCATATTCTGATGCATACTGCAACACTTACGGTCTGAATGATAATAGTTTACCATAATGTTAATAGCTCACCTAAACAAACGTAGCACTGCAATCTCTTTCACTGACATAAGATTGTTTGTCAGCAACATACTACGCTATGCAAAGAGGTACACACAATAGTCCCACTTAGTACTGGACGATCAAAACCCCCGACGTGAAGCTAGCTTATAATTGTCGTATTGTGCACGCAGTATCGACGGGTGGCACTGCGGTTTTTATGGTCAATACCCGGTGGTGAACTCAATACATGGGTGGTGTCGAGAGGGGTGCAGTGAGTGGGGAGAAGGAGAGGGGTGATGATGTGACAAGACACAGGTGAGGCGATAGGACAATGAGGTCAGGTGTCAGGTGCGAGACAGGCTGCGATTAAAGCTATCCGTTCTTGTCACCCTTGCAGCCTCCCCGACTGTACATTCGTCTTCCCACCCACCAACAAGCCTACTCCACTGCATGGAGTGACAGACGGCGCCCGGCACACGGAAGTTCCTCTGCCCTTGTCAGAGCTGTCGCAACCGCCAACCCGGCCACTACAAGTGTAAGTACATCTCTAAGACCCAAGCCGGGTGGGCAATATAGTCGAGGCTAGTTTCGAAAGCTTGTGACTGGTGGCGCTAGTCTGACGCTCGACTGGGAAAGTGATATTTTTTTCACATCCTCGGGAGAACAGGTTTTGTGAGTCTCGGCAGGGAGTCCGATACGACCGCCGCCTGAGTGAGGAGAGCAAGGAGAGCAAGTAGGTTTGCCCATTTCCCACGCTGCCTACAGGATTGTTTAGCGTGTGGCGACTAAAAGGCAGACTGTTTGCGATCTCTCGGTGAAGGAATTACACAGTGTAGTCCGACGTGATCAGAATTTAGCAACGAGCTCTGACGTGTTGGGGTATCGGGGGGAGGGGGCAGTCGTGAGAACTCTCCTCTGTCCGGAACGCCATTTACCCGTAGAATGTAGATGAATTTCAGGTAAACATGACACGACGCCTCTTATGTCACCAGGTTGCAGTGGAGCCAGACCTTTGGACGACTGCCCTTTCATGACTCAGACATATGTCAGGGATGTCACAGTAAAAAGTCAGGGTAGTTCCGGGATCTTTCGGTCGTCGAGGCGTGAGATCTTCAACAGATCGTACTTTTCTCGGGACCAGTTTTTTTTTTTAAACGGGCGGACCCAGCTGCTTCGCTGCCTCACCTTCCTTCTAGTCTACAGGCGGACCAAGTGGGGGAAGTCGCTAGTGCTATATATAAGCACCGTGGTGTCCGCTGTCCCAGTGACAGGTGGGCGTATACGTGTAGGTGGAGAGCTGTTGCTGCTAGAGATTACACAGGTACAGTTTGATAACCAACGTTTAATGTCGCAACGTTGATTTGAACATGTACTATTATTATTGCCGTATTCAGTACCTGCAAGTGGGACCGTGTCAGCAGCAGGATTACGGTGACCCACATCTGCCGACATCAGGGAACCTACATACAAGTCTGTCGTTACATGCATGGCGCACAAGACCGCCACAGCCTCGTTTGATGGGTCAGCTCTGCTTATAAGCACACACTTATAGTGAGGTCTAATTATTAGCCCCTCTTACCTACTCGTCTGTCTAACGTTTAGATGTGATGTGCTGATGGTGTTATTTAATACGCGTGATGCGATTGAGACAGGCTTTATATTGCCAGCGATATTACGCTGTATTTCCACCCGTCCCCTTATTGCCACCTGACGTCTTCCTTATTCATTCTCAGTAAGTCGTCGCTGTTGTCGACACCCTTACTACGTCCAAAGAGAATACTTTGCTCCGCCCCTCATGTTGAGAGAACGAGGCTGGAGGCGTATGAGTTTTCTACACTGGTTACCCGTCTGTTCTCGCATCCAGTACAAACTGTCTGTGCTGAGTTTTAATTTCTTTGCTGGCTCCTGTCCTGACTATTTCTCTGAACTTCTCACCCCTTACTCTCCGGCCAGACAACTACGCTCTTCCTCTGACGACCGTATCCTAACTGTTCCTGTCACCAGAACAACAACATATGGTCACAGGACTTTTGGCTACTGTGCTGCAAAACAATGGAACTCTCTTCCTTTCCATATCCGCCACCTTCCTACAATTGAATCTTTCAAATCTGCACTGAAAACGCACCTCTTCCTTGAGCATTACTCCTAACACAGTCCACAATGCTAGTCCTTACCCCTCCCCCTTTCCTCTTGCTACTTTACCCATCACTATTTTCTCAGTTCCTGTTACTTGATGCCTTTTGTTATCTGTTTCGTCGTCAGTACTGTCGTTTTCTTTCGTCCCCTGTGTTCTGTATCTACTTAGTCCACGTCCCTTCCCCATTTTAAGCGCTAAGAGCATGCTCTCTATGAGTGTGAATATGCGCTATACAAATCTTCATTATTATTATTATTATAAACTGGGCGTCCTAACTCGCTAACTGATCACCTTGCACATAGAAGCAAACTATCAGGTTATTTAAAACTGACAGAGCAACAAGAAAAGAACAGAAGGAAGCGGCTGTGCATACGTAAAAGCTCATCATTTTTCATCTGGTGTGCCTAACATGATGTATACGCTATGCTCCGTGTTGTAACCGCCATGCTTCGCCGTTACGAGTCTAACCAGAGGACTCGGTATTTCACTAGGCTGTGGTGGTCTCCTGACTCACACCTTAGCTGAAGGCTTTCATCAGATCTCCACGTCCTCTTTGCGCGTTTATTAAATATTCTCTCCCTCCCTGCCGTCCACACCTCGCGCACCTTTCAGGTGAAAAGACACTGGGGGTGCCAAGCTCCTTCCGTCAACACCTGGCGCAGGTACGTGTCGAAACGATGTGCATGTGCCCCCTCTTCCCACCCTTTAACGATTGAATTCTTTTCTGGCCTTTGTACTCTTCCTGCTGCTGGTGCACGCGTGGGAGAAACGGTTTTAGGGCTAGCTTGCAGCGCTGTCATCTCTTCAGCACGTGGCTGCGTTACCCATGCTTCAACTCAGCAGGGGTGGAGACGGGGGTGACGGGGCTGGTGTCATCGCAGAAAGCACCTGGTGATGTGAACTGTAAAGAGTTTGTGCAGCTCACCTTGCCACGTGTAGTAAATGCAAGGGGCGTGTAGATTCACACGCTACAGCGGCACGTGAGGTTAGGGAACACTCTGTGGACAGGGGGCAGGAATGTGGAGGGGCAAACTACCCTCTCGCTTACTACACTGTGTCCCAGGGCGGTGGCCGTTGCGTCACAGACAAGGCAGGGACCCGCCCTGGTGTGGAGGACAGCAGATGTAGGTCACACCTACAGTGACTACCTGTGGCAGCACATGAAATAAATGCTTATAGCGCTCACGGGACTGTTGTAATGTTAACCCTGTTTAAGGTGAGTGCGTATTTTCACTGATATATTGATATTCACGTGGGATACCGTGATGGTTACTCATTTACTGTATCTGCTTCCAGCTGCAGTGATTGGTATACATTGTCATCGCAGTGTTTAAGGCCAGTGTATTCTCCCAAATACCGCAGTAATCGTAATGTTCCTGATGATTTGACATACAAGACGATGTATAATTCAGAGTTTCTCTTGACTGTGATATCATCATATTCATCTTCTTTAGGATGTTTCTCTTTTTTAGTGCAGAACGAAAATTATAGTTTTGAATACTTTAGCAGTACGTTTGATCACGAAACTGTCTGCATAGTTGTGTGCACACCCTGCTTCAACTACACGTATATGCAAAGCACCTGGGTCTGTTCTTACTGAGATGTCACTAAATATATGTGGGTATCCGAGGGTCCTAAGATTTCACATCTGAAAACAGATCGAGCAGACCTCAACTCGTCCGCAGGGGAAAAAAAAACAGAGCACAGATGCATGAACAAAACCGGGAACATGAGACCAGGAGAAACCACACAGACAAGGGGAACACAGTTTCATACAGAAAATACAAGGGAATCTGAGGTCATAATACAGATAACCCGTAAGGTAGCGAGGAGCTCTAGCTCTGTACACTAGCATGTGTTAAGAACCCTCGCGGTGTCTTCCACATAAGGATGATACACAGAACAACAATAGTAAATATTATGTTCAACTTACAGAAATAAATCTTTTTATGGATTAGACCTTTCACGGGTAGATTTGGAAGGTGTGGGAATGCGGACTTATCTCAATCTTTCAGTGAATTTCTTCATTTCTCGAAGACCAGACGGCATACAACCTTTTTGGAGAACTTTTCTGAGAGGTGGGACTGCTAGCGAAATGAGTTGTTAGCGTGCGGTCAGCAGTTGGCGGCCATTAGAGCTGAATTATGGGGGCTCCCTCCACCCTGTAGTGTTGTGAGCAGGGCGCTGGGCCCGCTAGGTGTGTGGATTACAGACCAGAGCTAGGTGTGCGAGATGTGCATTGAGACCTGTCGCCGTGATGAGAGGTCGCTGTAGTGCGTGAGTGGCAGCGCGAGCAGCTCTGATGGCCTGAATTGTGAGTCACGTGATACGTGTCCCACGGGGGCCTAATAACAGTACCACGTGGTTTGAGTGGGCGTAATGCAGCAGTTGATGACAGGCAAGCTCTCCAGCAGCTTGTGAAAAGGCCTTTAATGGCAACACACATAGTTGAGGTTCATGGTAAATTACATCTCCATATTGCTGGTAGAGTTAAGGTTAAACGTTTGTTCAGCCGTAGACGATTTTTTCTTTTTTACAGGAACTGATAAAAGTTTCGCACTGGTAACAATTGGGCTGTAACTCGGGCTGATGGTGGTACCCTTGATTATGGGGGCAAAAGGTTTTCACTTCGACGGGTCTGTGACAACTCCCCTGCCCACCCAGCGGTTGGTACCCGGCTTATTAGGGGAGACAAAAGGCTGCGGAAGGCATTCAACATGCCATGTTTTAGACCCAGTGAACCACCTACAGCGGCCGCTAGGCATCGTGCCGATTACGCATAAGAGGCTTAAGGGTTCTGATCATGTAGTCTCGCGTGCCAGCCATGTGACAGGTTCAGTTTGGTAGTTGTCAGATCGTGTAGCCGGCTGTCTGACGTCTGTCTAGTGTTAAAATGTGTTCCCAGCAGTCCCCTAACAGATCAAACTGATGTTATCCTGGCAGAGCCTGATAGACACGGAGACCTGAATCGCGCAACCAATGGTCCTAGACCCCCTTCTCTAGCCTAGGTGGTAGGCCGATTGAGCTCAGCTTCGCTTACGCCGATGATACCCAAAGTTATTTTACGTGGACTTTTAGACAAGTTGTATCAAGTTCCTCTAAGCTTCGAGAACCTTTAAACTGTTTATAAATATAGTACTCAAGAACTAGAAATATAGTACTCAAGAACTAGAAATATAGTACTCAAGAACTAGAAATATAGTACTCAAGAACTAGAAATATAGTACTCAAGAACAGGACCGCTAGTGAGTTGCTAGTGTGGGCTCATTTTGTGACACAACATCAGGAACATCGACAACTACATCTGGCACTTACATCAGGAAGCAGGTCTACGGGACAGCAGCAGGAACACAAGAAGGTGCTTTCTGCACGTTAGACAGACGTCAGACAGTTTATCTGATGGTTGTAGACATCAGACAGTTTAGCTGATGGTTGTAGACGTCAGACAGTTTAGCTGATGGTTGTAGACATCAGATAGTTTAGCTGATGTTTGTAGACATCAGACAGTTTATCTGATGGTTGTATACGTCAGACAGTTTAGCTGATGGTTGTATGGTTGTAGACGTCAGACAGTTTAGCTGATGGTTGTATGGTTGTAGACGTCAGACAGTTTATCTGATGGTTGTAGACGTCAGACAGTTTAGCCGATGGTTGTAGACGTCAGACAGTTTAGCTGATGGTTGTATGGTTGTAGACGTCAGACAGTTTAGCTGATGGTTGTAGACGTCAGACAGTTTAGCTGATGGTTGTAGACGTCAGACAGTTTATCTGATGGTTGTAGACGTCAGACAGTTTAGCTGATGGTTGTAGACGTCAGACAGTTTAGCTAATGGTTGTAGACATCAGACAGTTTAGCTGATGGTTGTAGACATCAGACAGTTTAGCTGATGGTTGTAGACGTCAGACAGTTTAGCTGATGGTTGTATGGTTGTAGACATCAGACAGTTTAGCTGATGGTTGTAAACATCAGACAGTTTAGCTGGACCACAGACAAGCCAACTGATACTTGTGTGCATCAGATAGAACAGCTAGAGTGAACGCACGTCAGAATGTTTAACTGGTCTTTGTTACACAATGCAGTTTAGGTGGTGTCTGCATGTCAGTTTATCTAGAATCTGTATATGTCAGACAAAGTAGCTGCACTATGTATGTCAGTCAGATTAGCTAGAATCTGTATATGTCAGACAGAGGAGCTGTAACATGTCAGTTTAGCTAGAATCTGCATACGTCAGATAGAGGCGCTGCACTATGGATGTCAGCCGGATTAGCTAGAATCTCTATATGTCAGACAGAGGAGCTGCACTATGTATGTCAGTCAGATTAGCTAGAATCTGTATATGTCAGACAAAGTAGCTGCACTATGTATGTCAGTCAGATTAGCTAGAATCTGTATATGTCAGACAGAGGAGCTGTAACATGCCAGTTTAGCTAGAATCTGTATATGTTAGACAAGACAGAGGAGGTGCACTATGTATGTATGTCAGTTTTGCAAGAATCTGTATATGTCAGACAGAGGAGCTGTAACATGTCAGTTTAGCTAGAATCTGTATATGTCAGACAGAGGAGGTGCACTTTGTATGTCAGTCAGATTAGCTAGAATCTGTATATGTCAGACAGAGGAGCTGCACTATGTTTGTCAGTCAGATTAGCTAGAATCTGTATATGTCAAAGGGGCTGCACTATGTATGTCAGTCAGTTTAGCAAGAATCTGTATATGTCAAAGGAGCTGCACTATGTATGTCAGTCAGTTTAGCAAGAATCTGTATATGTCAGACAGAGGAGCTGCACTATGTATATCAGTCAGATTAGCTAGAATCTGTATATGTCAGACAGAGGAGCTGCACTATGTTTGTCAGTCAGATTAGCTAGAATCTGTATATGTCAAAGGAGCTGCACTATGTATGTCAGTCAGTTTAGCAAGAATCTGAATATGTCAGACAGAGGAGCTGCACTATGTATGTCAGTCAGATTAGCTAGAATCTGTATATGTCAGACAGAGGAGCTGCACTATGTTTGTCAGTCAGATTAGCTAGAATCTGTATATGTCAGACAAAGGCGCTGCACTATGTATGTGTTGGCGTCTCTGCTGGCGACTGGAGCGCTGAGAGGAGGCCTATCATTGTTTGCTCAGTGCCTTTCATCAAAAGCAGTTGGCAAGGATCAATGCTCGATCATTTACAAGCTTGACATTATGTCGATCGTTAGCATCGCCCCTTAATGGAGCATCTTGCATTCTCCTCACGTCGTCAGCTGTTTGCGACTGAGCGGTGTGCTGATAGCCCCTTCCCTCTGTACATCCTTGTGCACATCATCTGCTTCCCGTGCAAGTCGATGTGTATCTGTGGCACTCCAAACCGCAGTGTGTACCTCCATCATTATACCTCAAACATTGATTTGTACATCTTTGTATGTCTTCAGTAGGCAGTGTAATCGTTATGTCACGTGACAGGTCAACGTTGTACATCTAGTCACTACAGTACTTCCATATATACCTCTTTCTACATCTACATCTTTTACATTTTTTTTACTTTTACATCTCCGATGTAGGTCTCCCAGAATTTTAGTCTGCATTTTTGTACATCCATCTCTTTGGCGGGTTTACGTAAACATCAGCTGTTTATTTTTTACGGTTTTACTGTAGATTTCTATCTGTCACTAAGCGCCATTACAGAAGATATATGTCGGATAGTTAACTTTTCTTCATCTTCTTCATCAAGTACAGTCATCCATCTGTAGCAAACCTTTACCTGTAGAGCTCAATGAGGCAAAAACACATGAATTGGAAGCGTTGATATGAAGATAGAGCACAGACGTTGCTGAGAGATGACAGGTGATGGATAGTTATGCAAATATTTGTACCTGCCAGCAGCCGATTTATTAGCGAGCTCTGAAGCGGAACTCCTTTATATTAGCATTTAGATCGATCGTCAAAGCTGATCAGTGACGCTTGGTGGAGCTTTGCTGCCTTGAAAGAATAGACACATCACATGCTGAGTGGCGGGAAGAACTCCAGAGGATGATTAACACCTTCAACTATTTTACGCCTTAGTGTTCAGCCTTTTTCACAAGCTGATAACTTTATCACCTTCGCACCGCTGATGTCTCCAGTGTTGGGAAGACAAAAAGTGTACATGCCTGGGTTCTTGCAAATTACAAGTCAGTGAACCATCTCCACTGATGTTTTCTGTTTTTGTGGTGAGTTACACAAATCTTTCGATCGCACGCCAACGGAAAGTATGATTGGTTGCATGACGAAGGCGTCAATTTGGTCGCTTGGGTATTATAGGGCAGGTTCAGAAATTTTATCGATGACAATATAATGTGTCTCATAAATAGTTGCCAAGTAAAGGACATTAAAGACTGGATAGGACAAGACAGAGTTCAGACGAACATAACACAGAACTTAAAAGCTGAAGAAGCACTAGTGCTACACAGACCCAGCGTATATACGAGAGCTTGAAACACATGGGTGACAGGCCAACTGTCAACAGACAAATGTTCGAGTCCTGCACTGTGCAGTGTGTACTATGATACAGGATAACGTGTGTGATGAAGCACAGACAATGTTTGAAGCCTGCACTGTTCAGTGCACGATAACTGTGAGAAAGCAGCGAATGGCAGTTATTACTAGTGCATCATGTAGACTTTGAGGCAATAACGATACTTTAAGCATTGCATCTCTTGTCTTGATGAATGAAGCAAGTCACATGTGTTTTCATCAAGACAAGAGATGCCATGCTTGGCGGTGTTAAGGACGAAACATTTCGAAAGAAAAACTATTATTACTACCAGCTAAGACACAGTGACGATGTCATAGAAGGATGGACAATAAATTGGCCTTGCTTGGCCCTGAAAGAGGCGATGTACGCCTCACGATGTGGTGCGGTGAGGACTTCATAAGGACAAAGACTTCAAGAATAACAAGGATAACAAGGGTTTCTGAATCGGACCTTTCAGGTGGTTAGCACGCCTACGATAGGTCCGCCTGTCTTGGTCCCTCCGGGTTGGAGCTGGACATGTCGGACCTGAGGGAAATTATAGCGAGGTCACGAACCCTGAAGGATGGGTGACGTCACCATGTCTCGCAAATCAAAGCAGTTCTGTTAAGCTACGTGACCATTTACACCTTAGAACAGGGGCAGACTATTAGTCCTTGATTTAAACCGCTCTCTAGCACGAGAAGGAAGTGCTGTGGAACACGTGTCACCGAACTGTGGCCTGGGCTTGTGTGGTGTGACGTGTCGCTCTCACGGATGATACTCACGTGTCGAGCAAGGATGTAGATGCGTCGATAACATCTCAGTTGTGAACCAGCCCTGTTACTGTCTCACCCTATTACAAGGGTGGGGAGCGCACAACTGAAAAAACGGTTTGGAAGTCAGGAAATGGTCCCACCCTTACTCATTGAGACGGTGTTAATTTGTCAGTCGATGCTGTGGAGACTTCAAATTTCCTGCTGGACTCCCAGTCGGCGAGCTTGATATTGAGAGCTGCAGTTATTATAACTCACTGCATCTCCTTGCCACTGGTGCGCAGTGAGGTGCGCAGTTAAGACAATCAGATTTATCGTTAAGGCAGTTAAGACTATCAACGTCGTACTGAAAGCCTATGAGCTGGTTGAGTTCCACTACTCTGCTGGGCCACGCGCATTGTTGAATACTACTTTGCTTGTCTCCCTTGGTTTTTACAGGAGGCGGGCTGTCTCTCTCTCTCTCAAGTAATGCGTTCATGCCTGCAAGTAGACAAAATTCTACTACATATACGAGGACAAAGTACCTGCGCGTGTACGTGTTTGTAGATGTTTGGTAAAGGTATTTGATAAATTACATGTCATGATCGCTTTTTTGTGAATTTTATTTTCTATTGTATACATAAGAACTATATTTTTAAACGACGGAAACATAGATGTTAGTTTCTTGTAATATAAGCGCAAAGTGTTTGCTTGTGGAGAGCAACACACGCTTTTCAGGAAAAGTTCTTCATAAGGAATGTGTTGAGTCGTTGATCTTTTACTTACAATGAATTATTCCTTTTTTACAGGCTAGGTCGCGGAAGAGCGGACCGTTAAAAGCGCTATCGTCTGTCATCAGCGAGCAGAAGAGTTCTGACGTCAAGTTGGTCAGCGAGCAGAAAAGTTCTGACGTCAAGCTGGTCAGCGAGCAGAAGAGTTCTGACGTCAAGCTGGTCAGCGAGAAGAAAAGTTCTGACGTCAAGCTGGTCAGCGAGAAGAAAAGTTCTGACGACAAGCTGGGCAACGCGGTGGACCACGCCGCCTCCCCTCTAACCAACTCGCAGCTACACGCTTCCAAGGACGACCTCTCCATGACGGCCAGGGGCAAAAAAAAGTCCAAGGCCAAGGCCAACCCTTACGCCACCATCAAACTGTGGCGACCTTTGGCCGACAACTCTGGCGGCGTCAGAGATGAGGAGGTGTTCCAGGATTTCACGAACTTTGACTTGCTAAAGGACGACCACACGCTGCCAGTTACTGGTCATCTGCGACAGGAGGAAGAAACCTTAACGCTGGGGGCTGGGTCGGCTAGCAGAGCTGTGGGGTCATCTTCTGTCAACTCGCGGGAAAAAGTAGCAGCGACAGGTTCAGCAGAGGTTGGGGTTGGCGAGCTGGGACGGTGGGAGTCACCAGCCAGGGACTTTTCCCTCGGCGAAGACTCTCCAGATACAGAAAGCCGCGCTTCCGCTGGTCGGCCGCGCGGACGGTCGCCAACGCGCCGCCCCCGTCAAATGGAGCCTTCATCGCCTCCGCAGACAGTAGTGAACGGCGAGGAACTTGTAGCCGATTACCCACGTGACCCGTCTCCAGCCATGTTTCATAGGAGGTCGCTTTCCTCGGACACGCGTGATCCCGATGAGTCAAGACGCAGCCAGGCCGTGCTGGACAGCAGTTTCAATATGGTCAGTTCGGCGGTCAGCAGATCCGTCAGGACCATCTTGTCCAAGACGTATGGTACGCAAGACTTTGACGGGGCGCGAGAAGACGTGGAGCGGCTGCTGACACAGCTGAAGGTAACTGTGGAGGGCCTTCAGGGCCAGGCCACGTGCAGCGACAAGCAGTGGCAGGCCGTGCGGCAGGACCTACAGCTGCAGACCAAGGAGTTTGTCAGCGACGCCAAGCGCCTGGTGGCGGCCACCTCGGGCCCACGAGAACGGGCGGCTGAGCATCTGCACGCAGCTATGCACTCCCTGGCCCGCCTCCTGCTGCACAGCCAGGCCGCCATGACAGCCATGAGGTCCGTGCACCACGCCCAACACGTGGGCTTCCAGGTCATTAAGGTGACCACGGCCTTTAAGAGCACTCTAGCTGCCGGCGATGCGGCCGTGGCCAGACCCCGTAACGACCCTCACGTCGTGTACCTGATGCGACAAGCGCAGTACCTGGCGGGTCTCCTCAGCACCCTGCTCACGACTTTAACAACCCTTCAACAGGGGCTGTGACTGCGTGCTTTGGGACAGTGATGTGTACTGATGTTGTCAAGTGCCCAAACGCCTTGTATTTTTCTGAAACGAAATGTGTACAGCACTCGATATGTCATAATGTTGTTCATCCTGTGCATTTATAACCCTCTCCCCTCCCATCTTAACCCCGCAACGCAGAGTTGCAAGTCTAGTTTGTATGAGCTTTCTTATCGCCAGTTATACCCCCACCTGTCACCTGTCACCTAAAGGTGGAAGTCAGGCTTGTACGAACTTTCATCTGTGTACTCCGCACGCAAGACTGCCCGTACATTGCTTGAGGTAAGGGGTGAGCGGGCCTACAAGCAGTTTTATGGATGGAAGACTTGTAACCCTGCTACTGTGTGTGACATAGTAATCATTCCGCAGCCTTCTGTGATATATGCCTGACATTTCCTACGCTTAGCCTGTTGTAATTGTCTTAATCGCTGAACGTCAACTGACCACGTGACTTGTTCATGGGCACGTCACTTCCTGTTACTTCCTACTTAGGGCCCAACGACACACGTCATCTCTTTGTAGCCTTCCCAAGTAACATATGAGCTTCGCTTTTTCCAGTTCGCAATGAAGACAATATTTGTATGGGTTGGTTTGTGTTAACGGGTGAATCGTGTCTGGCAGCTGGTGAATGTGGGGGAGTGTCTCGAGATCGTGTACGTGTCGCTGCCACTGCGTGGTAGCACTGGTTACATGTTGAGGTTAGGTCACAGGTTATTAGCTTGTCGTAGCTGAATACGTGTTTTGTGGGCGCAGTGATTTTGTAAGGCGACTTAAGTGTACTGAAGTATTGTTTTCGGCAATATCTAATTATTATTTTTGTCAACGCACTACCCAGGGCAATTAATAAACGACAGAGAAAGAAAAGAGTGAGCGTTCTTATGTTCAGATGCACGTCCCTTAGTTGTTCTCGCCTGCCTGCTTGTCCGAGCCTTAGTTGCTGGCACGGCGTAAAACACTAACAAACAAACCCCTTGCACGAAGAGCTATGAAATACACTCCATGCACTCCCATGGCAGTCGCTAATGTGGCGCCACCTAACAATCTTCAATTATCCTTTTACATGTTTGGCTTCGGTGCTATCCTGCTTCCATTTCCCCGTAAAGATGGCGCTCAATTTTCTTGTCGTTGTGAAGGTCCCTGAGGCGACTGGTGGCGTGTAGGACATTGTAAGTACAATGGCGAGCCCCAGTTTTGCCCTTAGCCATCTTTACCTGGTGTGAGTTTTCACCTAACATGCTGTTAGAAGCTTTAGTCACCGGGTCAATCAGCTTCCAGCTCCAGACATTCTGCTGAGAGGTGAAGTGATCTAACCACGCCACTACCAAGTCTCGTTTAACAGTTTCTGTCAATAGATGTTGGCTCACCTGACAGCACGTGCTCACTCACACAGACCTCACCAGGGCCCAGTACAGACGGAGTACAGATGGAGTACAGGCGGAGATTAATGGTAACATTTCATTCTTTCCTACATCTTCCCTTTCTGTTTGTAAAATGTCCTGACAAAGCTGTTTGACATTCTGTAAACCTCTCAAACGGTGCTTCTGGGCGACCGTAACTTACTGCAAAGCATTTAGTGTCAGTGTGATCAGTTAGCATCATAGTGTCAGTGTGATAAGTTAGCAACATAGTGTCAGTGAGATGAGTTAGCAACATAGTGTCAGTGTGTTAGGTTAGCAACATAGTGTCAGTGTGATAGGTTAGCGACATAGTGTCAGTGTGATCAGTTAGCATCATAGTGTCAGTGTGATCAGTAAGCAACATAGTGTCTGTGTGTTAGGTTAGCAACATAGTGTCAGTGTGATAGGTTAGCAACATAGTGTCAGTGTGTTAGGTTAGCAACATAGTGTCAGTGTGTTAGGTTAGCAACATAGTGTCAGTGTGTTAGGTTAGCAACATAGTGTGATCAGTTAGCAAAATAGTGTCAGTGTGATAGGTTAGCAACATAGTGTCGTGTGTTAGGTTAGCAACATAGTGTCAGTGTGATAGGTTAGCAACATAGTGTCAGTGTGTTAGGTTAGCAACATAGTGTGATCAGTTAGCAAAACAGTGTCAGTGTGATAGGTTAGCAACATAGTGTCAGTGTGTTAGGTTAGCATCATAGTGTGATCAGTTAGCAACATAGTGTCAGTGTGATAGGTTAGCAACATATTGTCAGTGTGATAACTTAGCAACATAGTGTCAGTGTGATAGGTTAGCAACATAGTGTCAGTGGGATACGTTAGCAACATAGTGTCAGTGTGATAGGTTTGCATCATAGTGTGATAGGTTATCAACATAGTGTCAGTGTGATAGGTTAGCAACATAGTGTCAGTGGGATAAGTTAGCAACATAGTGTCAGTGTGATCAGTTAGCATCATAGTGTGATAGGCTATCAACATAGTGTCAGTGTGATAGGTGAGCAACAAAATGTCCGTGTGATCAGTTAGCATCATAGTGTGATCAGTTAGCATCATAGTGTCAGTGTGATAGGTTAGCAACATAGTGTCAGTGTGATAGGTTAGCAACATAGTGTCAGTGTGATGGGTTAGCATCATAAGGTGATAGGTTATCAACATAGTGTCAGTGTGATAGGTTAGCAACATAATGTCCGTCTGATCAGTTAGCATCATAGTGTGATCAGTTAGCATCATAGTGTCAGTGTGATAGGTTAGCAACATAGTGTCAGTGTGATCAGTTAGCAACATAGTGTCAGTGTGATGGGTTAGCAACATAGTGTCAGTGTGATAAGTTAGCAACATAGTGTCAGTGTGATAGGTTAGCAACATATTGTCAGTGGGATAAGTTAGCAACATAGTGTCAGTGTGATAGGTTAGCATCATATTGTGATAGGTTAGCAACATAGTGTCAGTGTGATAGGTTAGCAACATAGTGTCAGTGTGATCAGTTAGCATCATAGTGTGATCAGTTAGCAACATAGTGTCAGCGTGATAGGTTAGCAACATATTGTCAGTGTGATAGGTTAGCAACATATTGTCAGTGGGATAAGTTAGCAACATAGTGTGATAGGTTATCAACATAGTGTCAGTGGGATAAGTTAGCAACATAATGTCCGTCTGATCAGTTAGCATCATAGTGTCAGTGTGATAGGTTAGCAACATAGTGTCAGTGTGATAGGTTAGCAACATAATGTCCGTCTGATCAGTTAGCATCATAGTGTCAGTGTGATAGGTTAGCAACAAAGTGTCAGTGTGATGGGCTAGCAAGATAGTGTCAGTGTGATCAGTTACCATCATAGTGTGATAAGTTAGCAACATAGTGTCGGTGTGATGGGTTAGCAACATAGTGTGAGTGTGATAAGTTAGCAACATAGTGTCAGTGTGATAGTTTAGCATCATAATGTGATCAGCTAGCAACATAGTGTCAGTGTGATAGATTAGCATCATAGTGTGATCAGCATCATAGTGTGATCAGTTAGCAACATAGTGTCAGTGTGATCAGTTAGCATCATAATGTGATCAGTTAGCAACATAGTGTCAGTGTGATCAGTTAGCATCATAATGTGATCAGTTAGCAACATAGCGTCGGTATGATAGATTAGCAACATAGTGTCAGTGTGATAGGTTAGCAACATAGTGTCAGTGTGATCAGTTAGCATCATAGTGTCAGTGTGATAGGTTAGCAACATAGTGTCAGTGTGGTCAGTTAGCAACATAGTGTCAGTGTGATCAGTTAGCAACAGAACATAATGTCAACATCATGAGGACAGTGAGAGGAGAGAGAAACATTCATTGACAGCAAGACTAGCAACTGTGTGGGCGGCTTAAGAAATGTGAACACAACACAGTCTGACCCACTGGCGACAGCGAGAGAGAAGCAACACAAGCTGTTCTGGTTCCGCCATGTCAGTCATGTCGCATTCTAACGTCGTTCTTCAGGGTACATTCATGTCGCACTCTACCATCGTTCTTCAGGGTACATTCATGTCGCACTCTAACGTCGTTCTTCAGGGTACATTCATGTCGCATTCTAACGTCGTTCTTCAGGGTACATTCATGTCGCATTCTAACGTCGTTCTTCAGGGTACATTCATGTCGCACTCTAACGTCGTTCTTCAGGGTACATTCATGTCGCATTCTAACGTCGTTCTTCAGGGTACATTCATGTCGCACTCTAACGTCGTTCTTCAGGGTACATTCATGTCGCACTCTAACATCGTTCTTCAGGGTACATTCATGTCGCACTCTAACGTCGTTCTTCAGGGTACATTCATGTCGCACGCTAACATCGTTCTTCAGGGTACATTCATGTGGCACTCTAACATCGTTAGCCAGGGTACATTCATGTGGCACTCTAACCTCGGGGTATATTGGAAGGTAGTCTACACACAGGAATTAGAGAAAGAATGGATGGCTAGCATAGCAGAGAGCTGGCCACACCACGCACGACATGCTTATCGTCGCCAAGACAGGCCTACATGGCTGCGTCTAGTCACTTGTTGCCCCTGACGACCAGTTCCAGCAGACCATCATACCTGCTCGTCAGCTGGTACCAGCCAAAGGATGAATGAATGAATAAATGTTTGTGAATTTGCAAACGGCAGGAGAAAACAATGCTACGTCACTAAATGACCTTTGACTCTGCAGCGACATTTAACACTGACTGGCAAAGCAGAGGAAGTGACGGGTGTGTAGGGAAGAGCAGTCTCGGTAGTTCGTGGCCACCCGGAAGTACCAGCATGATGCTGACAACGGTCCGCCCCCTGCTTTTACTCGCCCACTGCAGCTGACAGTCAAAGGGAAGGTTAATGTCAGGGCAACAATCGTCGCTGACCTGCACTCGCTCGTGAAAATTGCTCAGTTTTACACGAGCAGCAAAACGACTGCCTTTAGGGCTACTTGCTGAGCACAAGACTTGAGATAACATTCATAACAAGTAACAGGCTCTGCCAACAGAGCCCACAGCCCGTCTACGCTCTAAAATACATTGTTGAGAGATTCTCATAGCGGGCACTCTCTAGGCGGAGAGATGAGTACAGGTACGTAAATGACATGAATGTCTAAACAATATCAACACTGAATGGCGCCCTCTGACGGAGACATCAAAATGACAGCCCTCTATGTTCACAACCACAGTCTGTCTCAAACATTGTAATACATTCAACACGGTCCATACGTGGGTACATTCTAAACACATACCACCTTCACTCCCTTAATCTAAGATCCCAGTATTAATTTAATTATTATAAATTATTTACAAATCAAGGGGTCAGGTCTCTAACCTCAACGGCCTCTCGTTACAAGCGATAATTACCGTCGTCCTGCACTCAGGTCTGATCATCACAGTAGGTGACACCACGTGCTCAAACTACCCGATCAGAGGTCGGGGGAGTAGTGCTGAAGAGTTGCAAGGAGTCCGCGTAACAAACTGTAGAACACCTGCTCACTCAGGATGGGGGGGGGGGAGGGAGGGGGGGTTTGCGGTATTTACAAACAGTAAGTGAAGGTCTCCAGGGAGGACATTTAGGAAGGAGAGGTAGCGGCCGAGCTGACCTTGTCGCGTGCTGGACTTTGATGGTACACAGTGGGCAACACAGCAATGATCCCCCACCCCCCACCCCTTGAGGAAACTGGTCCATTACAGGACCCCGCACAACTGGGGCAGACGACTCACACAGAAATGTCGATTCCCCGAAGGAGTGAAAGCACTGTCCTACTTGTGAGGTAAAGAGATACCCGCCATTAAGGATCATGCATGCATGTCCCGGGTAATCCTACCCAGCGGAGGAACCTTTAACTGCTGATGTCAAAAGTACACAATAATTATCCTGCGAACTTTAACTGACAATCATCCCACGAGTGGTCTCTCGCTTCACTTTAAATATAATGGCGCCCAGTCTCCCGACGTTAACATTATTTACGAAGCAGGAAGGAGTAGCCATTAACGCAAATTTTCCTTTCATTACAATTTTCGTATCCAAATAACAAAAAAATTGTGCATAAACCACATTCAGTATGATTCTCATTCCCCTTCTCTACATTACCGCCCAAAAATATTTTAAAAGTTGATGAGACAAGGTCAAAGGTGAAGTCCGGAGAAAAGCGGTGATACACGTTTTCCCTGTCAAACCCCCGATAACTGGAGACTACAGACATGTTCCCACGATTACTGACTACAGCTTTGTAACTTTGAAAAAACACTGGTAAGAGGATGGAGACGTTCACACAGAGAACATGGGCCATATATGTTAGTGATATATATATATATATATAGAGAGAGAGAGAGTTTAATAACATAACCGTTTATGGTTCAGCAAGACTTGAGTACATTAACAGTGGCAGTACCCGTAACTCTCGTACAGACTGTGACGCCGAGAAGTGGAATGAAGTGGAACTGAGAAACAAAAACAACTTAGTACCAGCCACGACCTTTCACATCAACAACGAGAGCTTCTCTCCACATTTAAGGCTACAGGCTAGAGACTAAGGCTATACTCGCCTTGACTCTAGTTTCAGATAAGTTACCATGATGCTGAAGTCCAGCGAGAGTAGTGTTCAGTCGTACAGTTAAATGCCGAAGACGACCGCCTCCCCCCCCCCGTCCTCAGATGGGTACTATAGTCTCTGGTGTGGTCTGACCAGCACAGGGGAACTCATTGACCCTGCATGCAAACAGATGGCGTGTCAGGCGCATGCAACTAACTTTTTATTCTCACAACCGTTGGGCATGATGCCAAGGGAGTGAGGCTGAGGGCAGAAAGGTCTTTCCATTGCACCCAAAGGCATATGGGCAGTTACGCATGATCGACTATTTGTGTGTGTGCCCTCGGACATCTGGCTTTGAACAGAGAGGCTGGCTTATGACGAGGGAGTCAGACTCTCACTTAAGACTGAGGGATTCCATGGAATTACAAGAGCAATTAGATTTTCGGGTTCGTACCTTATTTACAGAGTTTTTCAATAATGGTATTTGAGAGGTTTGTGCTAACAGCGAAACTCGAGAGAGCAGGCCTGCAAACACTGGGGTTAACTCACATTCACGATGTCAGTCGAGGTTTCGAACCTGCCGACACCTGAATTTACTGACATAGAAACTCAAGGTCTCGGACCTGGCAACAGTTTTGCGAGAAAGCGAGAAAATGACAAGTTCGCATCGCTCAGCAGCCGTGTGGTGTATAAAGAGTTCCTAAAATGAAAACAAAAGGAAAAAGGACTAGAGCGCTAGAGAATCTCGCGAGAACTCAGTCAAGTCAATCATGTGTGTGCAAACAAAGCGATCTTTCTCAGCCCGTTATAATAAAGGTAATCTCCTGTCTTGCCTGCCGCCAGTTTAACTCAAACCTCACCAGCAACATCACCAGCAACAGCACCAGCAATACCACCAGCAATATCACCAGCAATACCACCTGCAATATCACCAGCAATACCACCAGCAATATCACCAGCAATATCACCAGCAATACCACCTGCAATATCACCAGCAATATCACCAGCAATACCACCAGCAATACCACCTGCAATATCACCAGCAATATCACCAGCAATACCACCTGCACTATCACCAGCAATATCACCAGCAATATCACCAGCAATATCACCAGCAATATCACTGCAGCAAAGTTAAAGGTCAAAGTGTACGCACAGGCCCCCCAAGCCCAACACTTCTTCTTATTTTTGCTTGATGAGGTTTAAATCACAGACCAGAATAGAACTCGAGTCTTCACCTTCTCCAAAGTGGAGTTGACTAGAACCACTCGACTAGCAAGTCTTACATACACGTGTCACTGCGCCCACGACTGCACGTGCTGTGTGTGTCAAGGCAAATTCAGCGGCTGGATATTTTGTTAGAAGACGAACTGAAAGAACGACTGCGCGAGTGTTGCCTGGGGTGGGGAGTGGACAGTGTCCAAGTCACGTGTCATGTTTATACTCCAGGACCCTAATCCTAGAGGCTTGTCTGTAAAGATGTGGTCACATCAAACGTTTTTAACGCTCGCCATTAATATTTATAAATGCTCAGCTTGGAAATCTTTCTTTCTTTCTTTTTCTGTTGTGAGGTTTGTTGGCCTTAACTTTCCAAGACAAAGCCCGGGAATATAGAACGCGGAGGATGAAGAAATGTGAGACGCATTTAAAGTTTTACACAATGTTTATGGTAATTACTTTTACATTACCATAATAAGATTTTTCAAGCTTCAAGGAAACATTCTTACAAGTCAGGTCAGCGAGACTCTGAAGCAATGGAGGTGAAATGAAGGCAGAATGGCCGCTAGGTTCTGATTTTACAGGCGACAGAGAAAAGACGCCTGGGTTGGGGGGGGGGGAAACGACAAGAAAAACCCCCCTGAGGATGTAGGAGAGAGGCTGCGAGAGAAAATCAACAGGGAGGGAGGGGGTACGGCCTGCCCAGGGCTTGTTTTTCCCCCTGAGGCTTGTTCGAGTGATTTCCATGCAACTCAAACAGTAGCAGGCACGTGGAAGCAGAAGACCAGAAACCTCCCTCCTTCTCTCTTCTCATGCATTTCATTGCGGCCAAGATCGCGCCCGACCCGACAGGGCAGTCGTGAGGTTACAGAGACAGAACACTTGAGGTCAGGAGGTCGCTGTCAGTTTCTGCTTGAGCCCGGCTCCCACAGCAACTGTTTTTTTCCAGTGCCAAGTCCATATTTTGTGCACCAATCCATATTTCGTCAGGTTTTGAGCGATCTTCACGTTCTGCCTGCAAAATCCACCTTAAGAACGTCAGATCAAGCGATGAGCACCAAGTCCATCTTGTGAAGGCCAAGTCCAAAGAGATTATGATCTTTGGCCAAGTCCATCTGCTGCATGAATTCAACCACAAGGCCAAGAGTGTAGAGGAAAGGCAATCCTATTGGAGTACGTTGAGAGGGAACGGGAGGGGGTGGGGCTCTTTATTCTGGTGATTAGTGCCCTCGACTCGAGAGGAGAAGGTCGCCAGATTTCTACTCGCTCGCTTGATTCAGTGGTTAGCAAGAGTTCGATCGCGTGACAACATGGCTGACCCGGGGGGGGGGGAGCTTTAGTCATGTGACAAGATGGCCGACACAAGCCCCTCCTCTAATGACACGTCTTTGATCGGACGCCTGGCAAAAAAGGCTGCAGCTGTCGGCAGTCGTGCGCACGCGCTGGGAAGATCAGGTATGTGACGTCACGCGGGGAGCCAAGATCACTTAGCAACCGCTTCCAAAATAAGGCCCTCGTTAATCACATGACGTGGAACTGGTCAGCAGAATCTAGAATAGTTACCTAGTCGTAAACAGCGAGAAGTCTTGACGGTAAAAGGGGAGACATGGGAATGAGAGAGAGAGAGAAAGCCAGGTGTCTGGTTCAAGAAGAATCGAGTTTGTCTCACGAGCCTTGAGGGGAAGTAACCGTTCGAAGAGACAATAACGAGTGACCTCAAGGGGAGTGGGAATTGTTCTTGCCGTTGCCGGAAGTGGACGAATTGATGGCTGTAATGACGGCCTGACTTGCTGCAAGCGGAAAGGTCAGTCTCGCGATCCAACAGACAGCAGAGTTGCATTCATCAAACGGTCAGTCACGGTCAGGAGGTCATGTCTTTGTCGAAGATATTTCCTTTTCCAGTCCCTCGATCGTGACGCCATGTAAGATATAAATTTCAAGGGACTAAGCTCTATATAGTTATTATTCTGCTGTTGAATGCTTTAGCTTCTTGCCGACAGCAACAGTTATTCTTGGGGAGAAAAACAAAATAAATAACGAGAAGTCCAGCTGTCAAAGATTTGACTTCGTTGTTCTGGCGTATAGGTGACCCTCAGGTATTACAGGGCAAGTTCACGGCCTCAAGTCAGTCTTAATGAGTTTGTTGCTATCACTCACTTGCATTCGCATTGGCTGCCTCTGTTTTTCACAGGTTGTTTGTGGGCCGATATTGTATCCTCACACACACACACACAGCATGTCGGCATCGATGGCCGGGCAGCGATAAAGAATTCCGTGTAATGTACAGACCAACACAGACCTTGACCTGAGGACTGAACATGCGCACAGAGAACACTTGCACACGTACCTCTCTCACGTAGGATGATAGACGGACAGATAGTTAAGCGCTACAGAGAGCAGGCAGGACATTTCCAAAGGAATAAGAAACTGGAATATCGGGCAAAACTATCACAAATAAACTTGTCTATTTAAAGACAAATACTCTTGACAGTATTAAATGTCTGTAAAATCAGAGATAATTATTAGGGGCAAGAGGAAAAGAAAGAGGGAGGAAGGAATGCCAGAGCGCGACCTGGAGAGCGAGTGAATGCCCCTGACATCTGAGTGCAGATCTTGCCGAGGGAAGAAACATCAAGTGCAGGCGAGAGGCCGTCGTGTTTTGTATTCGCTGAGGTCTCGCTAGACAACTTAGTTACAGTTTTTATTGCATTGCTGGGGACCCTCTAGCATCCTCTAGCAGGATGGCCCCCCCCCCCCCGCTGGGTTCATCAGCTGTAGGACTGGGCGTCAGAGAAACTCGGACAAGTTGCAGGGTGTACTGTAACATTTCCAGCAACACAATTTTTAGGTTCGCGTGAAAATGTCTCGCTTCCTGTCATTGGGTTTGAGCACTTTATCACGCATCAAAAAATGAGCGCCACTTAATGGCGAAAGAACGGCCTCTCTCTACCTCCTCTTCCTGTTACCTCCACCCCCTTTCCCTTTTTGCCCATTCGTTTGTCTGTCTGTCCATTGTCATATGCACATCTCATATGTGACTATGATGTGATATTGTTTAAATACATTGTTTAAATGTATAAAGAGATTTTTATTACAAGTTGAAAATGTGAGGGGTAGACTACACCAGTGTCTACGTTTTACCACCACGGCTTCTGACAAGAGCCTTGATAAACACATCAGCTGCAGAACCCACTCCCCATGGTCGTACGAGGGCCAGTTTTTGGAGCGTGGGATGCTGAGAGAAGTTTTAAAAAGTTTATCTAGACTACGTGTTTATCCTAACATTTAATCACCGCCATTTTCTATTGGCCAGCGTGGGACATGCCAGGATTCAGACGATCGGGTGACCTAAGCAACAAGACGGCGCTAAAATCTCTCTGATGCACTCGACAAGCGGCATGACCCGCTGCAATCAAAGGCTCGCCGCCTCTTTAATCACGTGGCGTGGTCCCTCCCACCTCCAGCTGTACATGCCAGCCAGACGAACCAGCGACACACCACAGGCTCCCCACTGACCGCAAGTTACTACCCTGGGCTGTCTACAGACATCGTCCGCAGCAGAAGTCGAGGTGCGAGGAATGGAATTCTGTGAGGTGCAGTTGTGAGGGCAAGAGGTGGAATTCTGGGAAGATAAAGGGTGCAGTGCTGTAGGGTAAAGTGGCCAGGGTAAGGACTCAGTGAAGCAAAAAGACAGAGCGAGGCTTCTGTAAGAATGCTTTGAAGTGTAGTGGTGAGAGTGAGGATCAGTGAGGAATGTTATGAGGTGCAGTGTTGAGGGTTATGAGTGGATGGGTCCAGGATAATGCAGTGAGAGGGTGAGGGTAAGAGAAGTACTATTATGACAAGGAGAAATTTAAATTTGGGATTGGCAAGGAATGGGAGGGAAATTGGTGTTTTACACCGAGTTGGTAACTAAGGCAGTCAGCCCTGTAAACATACCACATGCAGAGAAAGAACAGCGTGCCCGAGACGAGAGCTGAACCCAGGACATCCAACCTTCACTGTGTTGGTGACAGGCGCTAACCGTTGTGCCACCGGACCACCCGTGAAGGCAAGGAACTGCATGCTGGGAGGTGCTGTAGTAAGGGATGAAATGCTGGTGGGTAAATTAGTGAGGAATGGAATGCTATGGAGGGCTGTGGTGAGGGTGAAGGATGGGATGCTGTGAGGCTAATGTCATGCTGACAGAACCAAGGAGAAAGACAAGATGGCGCCGACGTGCAGCAAGTTTCTGAACTAAAACCTGATGAACAGTGCTGCCTCTCAGGCTACAGTGATCAGCAGTGCTTAGTGATTCAGGCTGTCATCAGGTTTGTCACCAAAATGTTTCCCGCTCTGTGAGCGTGTACAGTCCCATCGCTAAGCTTTACAAACAATCGAATTTAAGCTAAAAAAAAAAAGTTGATCTCAAGTTACAAACAATCGATCTCAAGTTGCCGAAAGGTCGTTTGAAACTGACAGAGAACGATGACGGAAATCCACCCGTGAAAATGAGTGAGGGTACTTGTAAAGCTCGTCAAAGAATTGCATTGCTGTGAAAAGTTGAAATTGTGCAGGAGTGGGTCAGTGTTGTACTGTGGTGTTGTAAAACTGTAGTAATGCAGTGTTAAGGTGTCATCATGTCATCATGTAATGCTGCAGAACTATAGACATGTAATGCTGTGTGGAACTGTGTGAATGTCTATCGCTCTAACACTACTTGTTCATGAATAGTTTGATAAACTACAATGTTTGATAATGTTTACAGCTCAGTTTTCTTTATCAATACCTCCCGAAAAAAACATCTTGGAACTAAGCCCGAAAAAAATCGGAATGTCAAGATATGAAGAAATCTGTCAGCTGTTATCACTGTCAGGTCACTAAATAATGACAAACTTGGTATTTGCTACAGTTTGTGACTTCAATCCGCTGCACAGAGGTTTTATAACTAAAACAAGTATTTGAAAGTCCGTGCTGATACTAGGAAACTTCTTCTCTGTCTTGTCTGGTTTTTTGTTTGCTGCTGTTTCTAGAGGATGAGTATTATTCTATGCAGATGACTGTAGCAGTCTATGTGGCAGTCAAGACATAATGTCGGCAAACACTTGCCAATAAACTTCTCAGGTAGCCCAGGTCAGTGGGTGAATAAATCGCAAATCTCTAATGGAACAGAAGTTGTATCTGGAGGTCGAGCCGGATGATTGGGATCCATGGACTACCGTAACTCTAGGAGAAAAGAGACTTTTTGTGGTGAAAAAACAAAAGAAAAAGAAAAGCACAAAAATAAAAACACAAACAAACAAACAAACAGACTGTAAGCAAGTAATTTTATAACCTCTGATATGCTTCTATAACTTGTACGCAATTTATTTTATGAGGATTAACCTTCCGATTTTTCATTTACCAATTTTTCTTCCTCCGAGGCATTTCAGCCAAGGAAAAATGCGTGGACTGAATGGCACAAATTAAAATCCATTTAACGGCCACATGATTGTCTGCCTGTCATACATTCTTCGATTAATCAATCCCCTCCCATTAAAAAATATGAAATGCTGCAGTCTCGTAGTCAGTCGTGCAAGGCGCCACACTTTCTAAAATTGCCGGTGTGTTATTTTTAGCTCGACCCTTTCTCTTGTGCGCGGTGCCGGTGCCGGTGCCGGTGCTGGTGCTGGTGTAGAGACCGGAGGTACGAGGGGGGGGGGGGGGGGGCCCCCTGTCGCTCCAACTGACGGGCGCCTCGGGAGTATGATGACGTCAGCGATCGAACTATGGCCGTTACAGACTGCAGTTTGCAAAAGCAAGATCTAGTTTATTCAATTGATTTTTTCCCGTCCTCTGTGGCTGTTCTACTTTTTGAAATTAATACTGAGCAGATGATGTCCTTTCTTGTGAGGCCAATTATGGGATGTCCCGGTAGCATGTTGCTCCATTTGTTGATTTCCGACACTTTGAGGAGCAGCGAGTGAGGGCAGCAAGAGACAGGAGCTGTGTGCATGGCACCTCACCTTGTAGTTTAGACATCTACAGACCACCTCATGGTGTAGGTGGTAAAGTTAAGGCTAATATTATTCACCTATATTTTCATTAGTTTCATTAGGAAGTTGCAAACACTAGTCAGGCTGTGTGCTCGGCCATCGACAGCTTCACGTTGTTTTCTTTCATTGTAGTCATGACAACTCTAGATGAGCCACACAACATCGCATGCATCGCTAGTAATTAATTTATTTCAGGTAGCAACCAGAAGGCAGCAAGTGTACTTTTAGGAACAGATGTGAATGGAATAGGAGCTGCATGGTCTCATCATTTATTTCGCCTGCAACCCCATCTGCAGATTTTTCATCTTCACCCCAGCTCATCTTTACTGCAAGCGTTGCCAGAGAAACCTGTTAATATCTGCGGGTGTCTTGCTGCCATTACAAGAATCTCCAGTTCTTCTGAAGAAGATCTGAGTAACGAGCAGTTTTGCGGAAATTGTTTAGCTCGCTTTCAGATGATCTACGACATGATTTGCTGCTGGTGGAGACGGGGGTTAAGAATGTCTGTTGAATCTTTTTTCCGGATTCATGGCAAAAGCTGGCGTGTTGCTAAGTTCAGGTGACCTTAACCTTGCTTATCCAAAGAACTAAATCTTAAAGAAAGTGGCATGAGCCCAGTCAATTGTCTTTCCTTGATTGCCTTAGGCGTCAGACGGACCTCATTCATGAAGCTGTGCGACGAGACAACCGCTCACGAGACGAATCAAACGCTTCGCGGGACAAAGAAGTAAATCCACGAAGACATCACCGAGATGCGAGACAGACAGTGGGACCACGTGATCGAATGCTATGAGCAGGGCTGAAGCAAGTTCACTCTCCGGTCGACAACTTCGCATCACTCTCAAGAAGGCAGACGATCCATTCTGGGTTCTTCCCTTTTTAAAAAAAACCAGATAACTTATTCCGGATTCTTTATCTTGCACGCACATGGCCAGAAAACTTACACCGCACACGTGATCATGTAATCTGTTGAATGTAAGAAACAAACTGAACAAAAGTACTAACAGCATCCACTCGCCCCCCTCACCCCAATTCCACGGGACCTTCACCTTCAAGGAGATTGACAAACGAAGACTAAAGACTTCAAAGCGAGGAGGACTGAGTGGGACGACTTAAGACATAAAAACACACTCCATCACAAGGCCAAGGTTGCAGAATGTCCTGGCCCAGCCATAACTCGCACACAGCTGAACTTCCAAATTGTTGAAGTTGCTGAACAGGAAACAATTTCTTATACTTTGAGCTGCTTTAAATGACTAATTGTTCGTGTAGTGGCATGCATCACAAATTCATCTTTTGCGTGAACCACAAGCTTGTGTTCCAGACACTCGCCGTGTGAGTGGAGCCTTTACGCGCACTTCATGCAGCTGTCACGTGACCCAATCATCTGTCACCTGACCTTCTAGATCCCTGAGGTAGCGCCATTGCAGGCCATCTGTTTAGCGGACTCTCATCTCACCGGAAGTGCGTTTAACAGCGCAGCTGCGCGTGTCAGGAAGAGGAGGAAAAATAAGAGTAGTCGTCTGCTTGTTACAAGTGACACTCGTGTCCTATAAGCTCCTTAGAAGGAATTTGTGGGAGCTTATCGAGCTGCGCATGCGCATGCCACGTCGGCTTCTTTTTAAGCACGTCCGGAAATAAACAGATAACCTGGCAGCAGCTTCATCGGTGATGTCATTTGTGACATGGTCGTCAACCAAACACCGCTGGAGGTCTAGGAGATTTTACCCACTTAGCCACTTTAGTGTTGCACACCATCGAGCGAGCAGCTGAGACACACACACACACACACACAGAGTTTTTAGATTTCTCTGTCATTTGTATTCTTCATCTCCATGAAGTGGGCAGCTCCTGCTTACTGAAAATTTAGACAATACACCCTACTCCATGATGGTGATGGTGATGGTGGTGATAGTGGTAGCGATGATGATGGTGATAGTGATAATGATGGCGATGATAGTGATGATTGTGATAGAGATAGTGACGCTGATGGTGATGGTGACTGCGGTGGCGGTGATGGTGATAATGGTAGAGATATTCCATCATTACTGATCACATTGACGACGAGGAGAAGGTAAAGAGGGGAGACTACTCATGTCCTCAGCAGAACTGGGTCGTACTTTGTCAAACCTGCAGTCGTGATGACAAAACTTGATCACGTGTCTCTGTAACCATGTGAATGTTTTCACAAACACTTTGGAGAAACGCCGTGGTCACTAATGTTAAAGACGTTTAACAGGATTTATGAAGACAAAGGCGACAAAATGTTTGTTGTTGTTGTTGTTGTTGTTGTTGTTGTTGTTGTTGTTGTTTTACTGTATAAAATCCACAGCATGATGGTAAACTTACTCAGCCCTCAGCTTTATGGCCTGGCTGCTAAATTTCTCAGTTGATGAGGTTTACACTCTATGGATGTTTCTAGATTTCATTAAACACCCTTGATCACCATTGATCACCATTTATCACAATGGATCACCACTGATTTATTGAAGCTGACGATGAAAGTGAGCAGGATGGAAGTGGTTGATACTTCCACCTGATCATCCAGTGAAGCTACCGGCAATGTACTGTCCCTCGCATGCTCAATGTCTGGGAAGACAAAACAGATGCGCTTGTGCCGCTGACGGAATCGTCCATAAATATGAGAGACATAATCGAAATCAATAGCACCAGCCTCACTTGATAGACCATTAAGGCCTGCGGACACGGGGTGAGACAGCTGGTGACCTGCCCGAGCTCTGACGACATCAGGAGGTCTTTACATACTCCACTGCTCTTACCTTTGTCCTCCTCGGCTACTTCCCCCCACCCCCCCGTGTGTCGAGACTTCGGTAGCTCAAGCGCATCAGCACTTTAATACAACATGATCATTCTAGATATTATTTTGACTGGTGGTGTGAATGATGTACACACCAGTATCTTCTTCTGTAACATTCCCGAAAGCTTCCACCAAGTAGTAGTCTTCCTGCTTGTGAAAAGTCAACTTACAGGTGGTAGTGCCCTAGTGTATCCTCAATGATAAGAACTCTGAGTTTTCCTGGTGCATCCTCAATGTCAAGAACCATTATTCCCTAGTGTATCCTCAATGTTCAAAACCATTAATTGTTCACACAGCTCAAAACACTGCTGACACTGGTGTCATGAAGCAGAGCTAGCTTTAAACCAAAGTTAAACCAAGAAGTAGCTTGACACCATTTTAGCAAAGGAGCACGAGAGTTTATTTGATATCAGCGGTAACTAAGGACAACAACAGTTGCCAGACCTCTGATGTCGGGTGGTTATCGCGATGTGGTCGTCTTGAGTTGGGCCCACACCTTTGACCACAGACGGTTTGCTAAGTCTGTAGGTAATACGTGGAGTAAAGAAAACCCTGGGGTATGGATATACTTCTAAGTCTCGAGTTCAGCAGTTATTTCCACAATGTTAAGAAAACATCACTGATCCCTCGATGTACAGCCCTGAGGTTGTCTCCACAATGTAGAAGATAGATGTAGTTGAAACTAAAACGTACTGCGACGATTAGTAGAGATTATCTTGTGCTCTTTAGAATATCGGTCATCATGGCTGATACTTCACCTACCCAAAGCCGACTTCATTTTAGAGAGCAAACAAGGCGAGTAGTATCCCTGATGAAGGATCACCGCCAGACGAGTGGGTGACTGAAATGGTGTTCATCGGGACAATGTTCAGATCGATAAGCAGTTGTCAGAAGGTCGTGAGACAAACAGGTAAGGAAATAAGTGTTTGTGTGTGTGTGTGTGTGTGTGTGTGTGTGTGTGTGTGTGTGTGTGTGTGCCATGTGCCACGTGGAGAAGAAGCAGTCCTTGAAGAAGCCACGTGATGTCTCTAGACTAGGACAGTGCTCGGTATCCGTGTGATTTAGTGACTGACGGGTGACCATTGGACTAAGGTTACCCTGAAGTCTTATGACAACACTGGTGGCAAGAGCTACGTGTCCACTTTATGGCCGCCAATGTTTCTCGCAGTTGATAAGAAAAAACAGGAACATTGCAACTCACACCATCTCACAACATCCGTTACCAGATGACACCATCGCAACGGTTTAACGGCTTCGTCACCTGCAGGCTTGTAGACACACTTTGTAAATGAAAATACTCAAACCGACTTCGTTTTGAAAGAGGTCCCCCATTCTCCAAAACCTGTTGGGCTCGTCTTTTTTTAGAGCCTTAGGGAACGATTATTTCGCTTTGATGACTCTCCTGCACATAAAATCTCCCAAAGTCTCAAACTCGTGCTCGTTTAAAAACATAAAAACCCGACTTCCAAATAATCTGTAGAAGAGTTTTGTTTGCCCTGTTCTAAACTCTGCATTACAAAAATACTTTTTCAAAGCCGATTCGTGCAATCCACATAACGATTCCTTCAGAATGACGCCCGCGGCTAACACTAGTCAGGGGCTGGACGAATGTATTGTAAAAAAAATATATATAAAAGGAAAATAGGCCATCAGGTGTCGTGTTTCTTACTTTTTTACGTCCCATCAAGAAGGATTTGGGTGAAAAGAGATGTTCTCCATAAACTTCCGGTTGCGCGTTAACGTCTCTTTTTGTCATCAGACCGGCTTCCTTTAGTAAAAGAGAAAATGGTCGCCGTTTTAACAAATTACCTTTCTGGCAAATGATAGAAATTTCCGCCATTTAAAGATTTTAACTTCCCGCGAAAGACACAATTTTTATTTTTCTTCCTCTTGTTGTCCTCTGCTAATATGATTCCACTTCCTTAGTGATAATGCCTCTTGTAGCAAACTGCTTGTTGGTAATGAAGTGCATCGCCATTTGTCGCTGTGCTATTAAAAGGAATAAGCTTCTTTAGGAAGGAGAGAACGTTTTGCAATTTTACGATGTAATCATTGTAAGGGAGGCGTATTTCCCGTCATTTCTTGTCCTTCATTGTTGCCTGTCTCTACCCTGGCTAAGCCCCTCGTCATTGTCCACAGCTGGAGGCGTTCAGCGGCATTGGCAATTTTTTATGAAGTCAGCAAATACTTTAGCGGAATTCTCGTCTTTGTAAACATTCTCTATACATACGACCCACATCTCGTTCGCAAATCGTTCCAATTCTCTCAACATCGTCAGAAAGGATGATAAAACCTGCTAACATCGACATCACGAACACGACAGATAACAGTTTAAGGTCATCTCTTACCGAGACTGTTAGTCCATATAATATTAACAACTTATTCCAGTCACCAGTGAATTAAACCAGCAGACGATCACTTACGATGCAGGTCTAAGTAATGTCATAGAACCTTCCAGAAAGTGTTGGGAAATTATAGACAATAATCCGCTGGTAAATAAAGCCAAGGCAATCGACTTTGTTCTGAATTAATAATCAGGCCACCTGCACACAACATCCACAGAGCAAATTATGTTAACATTTCAACGCGCACAGGAAAATATTATTTTGATGGCGAGAGAGTATTTCGCTCCGTTTCTCATGAGAAAGAATAGTTAATATATTTTCTCATCAATGAAATGTGGACATATATATATTTTCATGGCAAGGCCGAGCCAGCAATGGACTACTGCGCCTCGTGTGCTAATGGCTGGCGATGATGGCGACACCTGCTGTGAGTTTTCTGTATTACTCTGGGCCATGTTAATATAGACATTATTACTCTAGACAGGCGCTGAACTAGAAACTTTATTGTTCTAGACTTTACTACCCCGGACTTTATTACTACAGACTTTCTTCTAATTAATTCCACTTTGTCATTGTGACTTTGCAGACGATGAACATGGAGTCGCCTCCCTGTCTGAAGAGACTGGCATCAAGGAAAGACTGGACTCGTTGGTAAACAAAGATTTCGCCCAGTTTCTGAGTAGACCTGTTTGATGAACAGCTCGTGGCCGGTAGAGCTCACATCTAATAAACTTCGTGTTTGGATGAACAGCTACTGGCCGGTAGAGTTCACATCTAATATATTTCATGTTTGGCTGCTTCAGGCAAGAGGTTGGAAGAGGAAAACCAGTCCTCCTTTCTGTTTCTTTGATTGAGAGTATGGCTAATTATTCTTGCTACTATGAAAATACTATTATTAAAGTGGTTAGTATTAAAATACGGTTCACTGTACTGCTGAGTGATTTTCTTCCTACTGCCGGTAGTAGCTAAAGCATCAGGTCCTCTCTACCTGCCATGACAACTCTTCCTGTCTACTTGCCATGACAACTCTTCCTCTCTACTTGCCATGACAACTCTTCCTCTCTACTTGCCATGACAACTCTTCCTCTCTACCTGCCATGACAACTCTTTCTCTCTACCTGCCATGACAACTCTTCCTCTCTACCTGCCATGACAACTCTTTCTCTCTACCTGCCATGACAACTCTTTCTCTCTACCTGCCATGACAACTCTTTCTCTCTACCTGCCATGACAACTCTTCCTCTCTACCTGCATTGATAACTCTTCCTCTCTACTTGCCATGACAACTCTTCCTCTCTACTTGCCAGTAAAAGCTACGTACAAGGACCTTAGTGACTATGGCAGCTCTGTCCAAACATAAACAAGCCTGACCCAGTTCCCTCCCCTAGTGGTCTCACGGCTCTCCCTCCCAGTGTCCCCCGCGTGTGGCCGGACTACGTGCTGCGTGACATCAAAGCTGGCCGCCACGACACAGGTGTATCGGACTCACACTGAACCTTCAAATCCATGTCCTCCTGTCGCTTCCAGGCTCTCTCTAACACACACACACACACACACACACACACACACTTTCTAACGTACTCCTGTCAAGAACCGGATATATTTGCCCCACAGTCCATGGCTTCTCTATGTAACTCCTGATATCCTAATTGTTCCCTATTGGTAGTTCTCCAATTCATAACGAGGTACCACACTGTGATCGCTTAGCGATATTAGTGTAGCTGTGAAAACCTTGTATTAACAAGATCCATAAATAAGATCTATGTAGAGGATACACAGAAAAAAGAAGAACCACAAGAAAGGAAAAGGACCAAAATTAAAAGAACAAATTAAAATATGTTCAATACATCATGTTGTATGTCATGCTGTATGCTGTGTTATATATCATGATATACGGCCCATCTTGCTTGCAGCTTTTTCCATTTTCTGTGAAGGTGTGAGATTCTTGAAGATTGCACGAACCTAGTGCTCTGTTATTTAAAGTTGAAAAACTCCCAAAATATGGGAGACGGGGTGAAGGGCCGGAGCAAGATTCAGATGGAGCTGGCCAACGGATGTATACAAACCTCTTTCCCATATTCTCTGCCCACCTGATAACTGACCTCTAGTACTGAGGCGCGAGGCCTTGATAATAAGTCAGCTGAGCTGCCCAAGCAGGGTGGGGAAGAAACTACAAAGACCCTTATCATCAGCGGGAAACATGCAAATGCCATCTTACAGTGGAAGCCCATAAATGAACGCCTACTCTACGTGAGGTTAAACTCCAGGTCCACAAAACTATCCATTGTAGTAGCCTATGCCCCCATTGACAACGCTGACGAAGAGGAAAATGACACATTTTATGGCGCACTTCAAGCGGCTTTAGACGACATCCCCAAGCATAAGAGACTCATTAGTCTGTGTGAAGAGAACGATCCACAAAACAATCCACAAACTAACCTGGACATCACCTGATGGAAGGACACCAAGCCAGATAGATCACATCATCATTAACAGCAAATGGAGACACTCCCTGCAAGACGTGCAAGTCAAGCGAGGAGCAGACGTTGGCAGTGATCACCACCTATTAGTTGCAAAGTTGAAACTGAAGTTGAGAAAAGCAAAGATTGGACAGAAAAGAATCCAGCGTTTGGACATGGCCAAACTCAGAGACCAGCAATCAAAAAGGCCTTTGGTATTGCACTGAAAAACAACATCAGCATCCTCCGAGATGAAGCAGCAATAACCATCGATACCTTTAACAAAACCACAGTAGAAGCAGCAAAAGAAACCATTGGCTACAGGACAAGCCCCAAAAAATTTATATCCATATCTGTGCACACATGAAACGTGATAGAAGAAAGGAAAGAGATGGAGAGGAAGCTCCTGAACACGAAGTCCCCCAGGCTGAAAGAGAGGACTGCAGTACAATACAGGGAGCTAGACAAAGAGATCAAGTCCTCCTCAAGGAGAGACAGGCGACAGTATATAGAACAGCTCGCAGCTGAAGCTGAAGCAGCAGCCGATCGGAAAGACATAAGGCGACCTATCAAAACATACGGAAGCCACGAGGTGACCGAAGGCACAACCAGGACCTTCCGGTTAAAAGATCAGATGGCACACTCATCACTGAAGAGCGAGCCAAACTGAAGAGATAGGGGAAAAATTTCCAACAGATTCTTAACCAGCCAGACCCATCAGTGCTACCTGATGTCATCGAAGCAGAAGAAGACCTAGATATCAACACTGGACCCATTGCACTACAAGAAATGAAGGAAGCCATTCACAAAACAAAGAACGGCAAGGCGCCAGGAGGGGATGGTGTATGTGCTGAAATGCTGAAACCAGAAGAGGGAGAGACACCATGTATCCTACAAACAATCCTCCAGGAGATCTGGGACAGTAAAAAATCCCTGCCGAGTGGAGAAAAGGTGTTATAGTCAAGATACCAAAGAAAGAAGACCTTGGTGACTGTAATAACTGGAGAGGCATCACATTGCTATCCCTTACCAGCAAATTTTTAGCCGTATAATCCTCCAGCGCATTATAACAACAGTAGACTCCATACTCCTACAAGAACAAGCTGGCTTCCGAGAAGGACGATCATGCATCAACCATATCTTTGTGCTGCGACAGATCCTGGACCAATCGCAGGAGTGGAACAGTCTCCTGTATGTGGTCTTTATTGACTTTGAGAAGGCATTTGACAGCCTATATTGTGCCTCTCTGTGGAAGATTCTACGTCACTATGGCATCCCAAGGAAACTGTTTAACATAATCAAGTCCTTATACAAACATTTTGAATGCCAGGTCATCCACAACAACCAGCTGACTGAACCCTTTAGAGTGGACACAGGCGTCAAGCAGGGGTGCTTTCTGTCACCAATACTGTTCACACTGGCCATTGATTGCCTCATGCGTCGAGTCACACAGGGAAGTCGACAGGGCCTACAGTGGACTCTAACGACAGTCTTGGAGGATCTAGACTACGCCGACGACCTAGGGCTGCTATCCCATAGGCACCAAGACCTTTAAGATAAGACTGAAAACCTAAGTAAGACTGCCAGCATGATAGGACTCAGAGTCAACACAAAAAAACACAAAAAACACAAGTCCTAAGGAATAACAGGACAAACAATGACCCTCTCACAATCAGCGGGAGTCCACTAGTGGACGTAAAAGAATTTGTGTACCTGGGCAGCAAGGTGACAGCAGATGGTAACTTTGAACAGGAGGTCAACACCAGGATCAGCAAAGCCAACCAAGCTTTTGCAATGCTTAAGCCCATCTGGAGATCCACTGGCCTCAGCAGCCATACAAAGAGCAGGATCTTCACGTCCTCAGTGTCCTCCTATATGGGTCAGACTGCTGGAAGACCACAGTTTCCATCGAAAAAAAGCTAGTAGTGTTTCAAACTAAGTGTTTGCGGCGCATACAAAATATCTTCTGGCCCACCACGTACATCTCAAATGAAGATCTGCACGAAAGGGTGGGGATGTGCACCTTGGCAGAAGCGATCCAACTGCGGCACTGGCGATGGTTAGGTCACGTGTGCCGCATGCCTCCAGACGTAATCCCCTATCACTGGAGACAGCCTCCAGAACAGCAGCAGACAGAACCAGATGGAGGTCCCTAGCTGTCGCCTCACGTGCCAGACGGCACAAGGAGGATTGATTGATTGATTGATTGATTGATTGATTGATTGATTGATTGATTGATTGCATACATGTGGTGAGACACTTAGCATCTCACATTTGATGCTGCTGCAATGACAAGAAACAAGAAAGAGAAGAACTCAGAAAGGTCTTCGATAAAAATAGACTGGCATTAAACATTAATAGCTGTCTAACCCACCCTAAGAGCTACGGCATGCCATTCTGTCATTAGTAGTAATAATTGTGACAATCCGTCCTATTTCTAGATTCATCTAAACAGATAAAGAGTACAAACAGAATAACTTCCCCATGTTTAAAAACCAAACAAAAAGATTACAAACATTGCCAGAAATGAATAAATGAGACTGTTAGCCTAGCATAACCCTATAATAAATTTAAAATATCCTTTGAATGAATTAAACCATACGGGCTTTCTTCACTGATTCATAACCAGAACTAGGATCCAACAAAGGGTTGGGTAGCTTGATAAGTAAAGGAACACAATCTTAACACATAAAAATCTGTAATAACTATACAAACAAACTGTAAAAATAGTGGTAAACCATACAAATAAATACCAGATTTATCAAGAAAAACAATATTAAAAGAAAAAAACTATAACAAACCTTAGGTCTTTTAAGTAATGAACTGTAGAAACAAATATAAGACCTAAAACTAAATAGAAGTCTAGAATACAGGATTATGGCAGTAGAGGGATGTGTCCACCACCCCCTGGACACCCAGAGCAAGAGGTCACAACTGGATTAATAAAGTTATATTATATCGTATCAGCAACAGTAAACAACATCAGCAACAGTAAACACCACAGTAAATACAGCAGTGTTCCCCACTCCTACACTCATCCTAACTACTTTCCCTCCTCGCATCTTCTATATCTACTCCCCCATATTTCCCCAGATTCCTATCCTCCTCCACAACAGTGTGAAATCGCCTTTAGGTGGAAGCACTTGTCCCTTCCAAACACAACAGGAGCAATGAACTGTGTGACAAGGAGCACTGCACTCACTCAGCAAGGGGATGTCAATAGGAAAACACTTACAGAGAATTCTGTTGTTTGACTTTAATCTCTCAGCAACGTGTCTTGGTAGCTAGAAGCAGGTGTTCAACAACGACTAGCAAGTCCCCGCGAGGTCCCCCCCCCACACCAACTCAGGTGGGAGGGAAAACATCCGAGTACAAGTTGTCTCTAATGTCTTTTCCCTCAGTTGATGAAAGTGACTGTCCGGCTATCGCCGATGTCGTCTAGCCAGTTTTCACACCAAAACGCCTGACAACAGAAGGTAGTCAGAAAGAGGCTCCCAGGGGCCAGGAGCAAAGCAGCCGTTGGCTTGACAGCCAACCAATCAGCTTAAATACTTGATGAGCAGTTTGGCTGAATTTTACGAGTTAGCCCTCAAGCTAGCAGCTAGTGATGTGATGTAACCCTACCCCACCTCGCCAGACGAGCAAAGAGATGTTACAATGCAGTTAAACTTGTACTAAATAATGCTTGAGCCCTACCTTTGCTAAATTTGTGTTTTTCCTCTCATTAATCACCAGAAACCGCTGGCAAAATTCATGGCTTTTGCCGGTTCTCATGCCAGAGTAAAACATTTGAGTGATGAAACAATAATACCACAGACAATAATGGCAGTCAACATGTCGTGTGCCTCAGCGATTGCAGGTGAACAGTTTATTGTCAGAAGGAGTCTAGCACCGCACGCGCCTTACAGAGCAGCTGAGTGGACATTTCGCCCAGGGTGAACATCTCTGACTGACATTCTAAAAACCGTCACAGAGATGTTTCAGCCGAGCAATGGGGCGACCGATGTGCTTCCTGCTAAAAACAGGGAACATTACTAGAAAAAAAACCCGAACAGCACTTTGCTGACTGGACTAAGCGGGAGCAGAATCAGAGAGGGTAAGGTTGGTACACAGCTATGAATGTTGCCCCTGCCTGTCTCTCCTAACCGGAAATGGAGAATCTCTATTGAAGTTCAGATAATGGTGAGCACTGAGGCCGAAGGTTGTTGCCTAAGTGGAAACTGGAACCGAAAGCCTCTGATTGGCGGCCCAGTCGGCTACCGAGACTTTGACGAGAAGAGACGAAGCTGGTCTGCATGACTGGAGAACATCTTTCAGAAAATATCTGCGAGACAAAGATAACATCTTTCTAAAAAGTTTGTATTTTTGATAGCGGACCACCTTCATGTGGTCTTCACCTTACGATTTTGAAACTTTCCCTCTTTATATCACCTGTCATACTGCATAGAGAAGGTGGTTTATTTTTAGAGGAAGAGAATCATGAGACTTGCAACAAAATGAATCTGTACAGGACTCGGCTCATCTCCCCCGGTGTGCTTTGAGCCTTTTGAATTTGACACCTTCGGCGGGGAACAAACTGAAGAATAAAACTGGGAGAAGAATAAAATAAAATGATGATGATGATGATGATGATGAGGAGGAGGAGGAGGAGGAGGAGGAGGAGGAGGAGGAGGAGGAGGAAATGAGACATGCCATTAAAACCAACAAATAAACATTATGTTTAAAAGTCACAAAGAAACATAGGCAGGGCTGCTCAGTCGTTTTCCGGGGCCTAAACATGTGTCCGGCGGACCGATTTCTGGCTGTTGCTAACTCTACACAGCGACATAAGACTTTTAGTTACTTTTCTAAATGTCTGCCACCATAAATAATTGCTTTCCGACTCTTTTCATCAAGAGATTCCTGTCTTGCAATGACCTCATTGATGTCCCCAAATTTCACACTCGGTCGCAGAAACAAAATGGCGGCTATGGCGATGCCTGGAAGACATTGTTAGACTCGCCAGCACGTGACAGATAGCCAGTGGATATGTTGACTGCTGCCTGCCCAGCCATGTGCATCTTTATTACCATAGCTGTTAATTTCACGGGCGAGTGCAGGGCGCCATGGTAAGTGGAATATCAATCTTCTCTTCTCCTGCCGCACTCAACCGTCTGGAAGCTCAGGCGGTCAGAGCAACCAACGCTTGTCTTTCTCTCAACAAAGATGTAGCTCTCTGCTGGGAAATTATTTGGAGAGAGTGAGTGACAGAGGAAGAGAGCACAGACACACCTTGCTTGCTTCCCCCTAGCACTGTAGCTTCAAAGCCTCCATGAACTGTAAGTGGCTCATCTTGTCTACGCCAAGAACAATGAATGCCAAAGCCCAATCTTTTCTTTCAAGTGGTGTTACCTGCGTTTCCTTTTGACTCAAAATCATTTTGTGGGTGGGCTTGGAGAGTCACAAACCGGAAGAGCCACGAAGCAGTCTTACCTGTGGTGTGAGTGGCGCTCACTCATCACAAGACTAGAGAGGGTGAGTGCAAGGCCTAACGAACAGATACAGATACTCGCACTTACACAGCAAGTCAGTCAGGCGGACAGACAAGCGGACAGGGACAAGCCGACACTTTTATGGAGCTGTTGCTAGTCAGGCTTAAAGGGGAGACAAATTTCCTCAAAGAAATCGACGAGCTGTGATGGAAGAGGAAATGGAGAGCCAGGAGGGGGTCGCAAGGAGTCAAAGGAAGTTTAACGATTTCTCCTCAACAAGTCAGCCTTCACGTGATGCCCTGCAGGTAAGGAAGACTAAATCTTTCTAAGACACCTGTAGTTCTGCATCACAGGAGAGAAGCCACCCTGCACCTGCTGACCCCCTACATCACGGGGGTGGATGAAGAGACAGAGGCCGCCACCAGCCGTCTGTGTCACCTGGTCTCCCAGACTAACTTGATACAGTCTCCCCCCCCCACCACCCGGCTGGCCATGGCGGGTAATATCAAGCAGTAATTTGCTGTCTGCCTGACTCACCTCATAAACACCATTTCAACAGCTTGTCTGTGTAAGCGATAAAGACAGAAGGAAGACATCTCCACATCAGATATTGTCACGCGACAGCTTCATCACGGAGAGGATGATGGAGATAAAACGAGCGATAAAAACAAGGCTGTGATCATTTAGGGGGTGGACTGACGGGGAAGATGTACGTGACTTTCTAACATTAGTCCCCAGCAAGAAGGTGTGCATTTCACAATCGAACTCATACAAGGCAAAGCAAAGCAAAATGCTCTAAACCAGAAATGATGCGCCCCATGCACAGCCAAACCACGCATTTCAGGAAAAAAACTAACAGATAATAAGACAATACAGATAACATGAGAAACAAATAATAATACAGATAAGACAATACAGCTCAATCACAGAGGAGGGTGGTAAGAGAAACAGAGAGACGGAGAGAAACCAACAAAAGAGGAAAAGAAACTCAAGGGAGATTACTGTCGTCGCTCACGTCTGTTCCGGAGCTCAGGTAGTTCAAGAGTTCAAGACAGGTGGGTGTACAACTGGCAAGATCAATGGTTTGTACAGAGACTGGAAGCCACTCAGTGATCTGTTGAATGCCGGCCTCTCCCAATACAGCTCTTGTCTACTGACCCGTTTGTCTGTCTGCTTGCTCGTAGTTTCCTTACATGTATGCCGACCCGTTTATCTGTCTGCTTGCTTGCCAGTCAATCCCCGGACCTGTTTGTCTGTGTGCTTGCTCCTAGTTTTCTTACCTGTATGCCGACCTGTTTGTCTGTCTGCTTGCTTGCCAGTCTGTCCACGGACCTGTTTGTCTACTTGTTCGTAGTTTTCTAGTCTGTCCACTCACCTGTTTGTCTGTCTACTAGTTTACCAGTATGTCTACTGATCTGTTTGTCTGTCTACGTGCTCGTAGTTTGATGATCTGTTTACTGACCTGTCTTTTCTGTCTACTAGTCTACAGCGACTAGAATCACATGCAACAAAAGAAGACACAGCCTCAGGAACAGGTCATAGGTCACAAAATGGCTGAAGCCGAGAAATCGACTGTGAAACAAAATGGCTGAAGATGCTGTTTGTGTTCCCTCGCCGGCAGCCCGACTGTAAAGTCGACACGCCACCCGAGACTGCGGCAGTTTTTTTTTTTACTGGGTAAGCAAAAATGTATCCTCGCTGGCTCTACTGGTCGCAACTCGAAACCCGCTCTCATTTCCGCGTAGACAGCCGGCGGTGGAAAGGGCAAAAGTCAGTTGTGGAACTGATTCGCCCCCTCCCCACCCCCCACCCCCTGTCCTAATCAGTTTCAGATCTTGGTGAACTTTGACCTCCGATATTGATGACCGCGGCGGGCCTTTACTTGAGGGCAGGGTCTTTGGTTTCGCTCATCTCTGGAAGATTCATTTGGACCAACAATACTTTCGGGTTTTGGATGCAACAGATGTGATACTGAGAGGTATGATACTAAGACCCATATCATCATGAGTATATCTTCATACATGATATTGACAGATACATGATATTGAAATGCTATTAACAGTATATTGACAGATATTATGTGTGAGAGCTGTTGACATACATCCTATGTACCATCAACCAATCCACTCGACAGACGCACCCATCCAATAAAAATGCAAACTATACACCTGGTTAATATGAAAACGTGTGTTCAATAATGTAATTACACGCTGACTCACTCGTTTCCTAACTCTGCTGACTACCATCCTGTTTTATTTGTCATGGCAGGTTGCTGCCCCTCACGGGTATCGAACCCGCGTGCCTCTCAGTTCAGACGCCTGTGCTCTAACCAGTCCGTTATCCGCTCTCCTAAGTGGCTGTGAAACAGTTCTATTGGAAATTTGTATTCAAATAGCCATGATTAGTTCCTTATCTTGTTAGTTATTGACAGGATTAGTTCCCTATAGGTGAGGCCATCACCTGGTCTGTGCAAATAATTACCATTTGTTTGGAAAATGCCAGCCTTCGCCAGCGTCGCCTTTACCTGGGCACAGAGTAAACTCGGTCTTATATCCTCAGGTTGCCAAGGTTACATCAGAAAGTAGAGCTTGACCCGCTTGTTAATTCAGCATTTACATACAGCCTTTAGCTACAGCCTCAGTCTCCTTGAGCTCTTTCTGTGAGAGGCGATGGAAATTGGACAGTTTGCGTGCTACAGATCAGTATTGTCTGGGGTAGTCAGTGACCGTAGCCCCGCCCCGTCAGTTAGTAAACAAATGTTTGTCATGGTCACGTGTCTCTAACCTGCGCTCACTTGGGACACGTGGGCATTCTTTCAACAAGAACCAAGTGTTTGCCTTATTTGGCTGTCTACATCTTTATATATCAGTTCACTGGACGAAGGACTTTGGACACGATATCATGATACGCGCCTGTCTAGCTATTCACATCCTACCTTTGAAATAATTTAAAAATACAGGAAACACACAATGTGGAACCTCCACAGACGGTCAGATAAATACGCGCTCAGGGGTGTTGATTATAAACACCATTGGTTCATTCAGCCCAAACAATGTCTTGAATTGAGCAACACAATGCATTCAATCAACTTTATCTACAACCAGCACTTAGACATCCTTCTTTCACTCCTTTTGTCTATAGTCAGTGCAATATTACGAGAACAGGTGAGGTTACTGGTACTGGTCCATGCGTCCTTACCTTCAATTGTTGATTGTCATTAATATGTAGTCGGGTTGATCCGGTTGAAGGGAGTACAGGTGGAGGAGGTGCAGTCCTTCAAATACCTGGGTGCGACCATCACCAGTGACGGTAGCAGTGCGGAGGATGTTCGTTAAGAAGAAGGATAACAGCGGCGATGGGGACATTAAACAATCTTGGGGACCATAAAGTGGTCAGCATTGTAACCATGTGGAGGCTCTGTAAGTCTCTACAATCTCGTGGTGCCAGTCATGCTGTATGGCCGCAAGACTTGGAGTCTGCTAAGAGAACAAAAAGGCGGGTCTCTGCGTTCGAAACGAAGTACTTCAGGAGACTCCCCGGGATCTCCTACAGGCAGCAAAAGATAAACGAATTGGTTAGATCATGTTGTGCCACATGACACATTGTCAAAGGTGGTACTACAAGGTGGCCGATGCGTTGGTAAACAAACAGGTTTGGTGACCGACGTGAAGGAGTGGACGGACTGTTCACTAGCAGACCTTTTCAGTCCGGTAGATGACTAGACCTGATGGTTTCATTTCATCTCTGTTAAGCTCCATTCTGTTCCTCTACGACTCGTACACAAGAAAAACCAAGGAAGGAGGCCAGTTACGGGACGATCCGGATGTGAATCTGGGTGCAGCAAGAGGTCAGGACTGTAGCTGAGGGTCATTTGTATCTACATTCTATAAACAGTTCATTGTGCTTACAGTAGGGCACGTGTAGCTACGACAAGGGCTCGAACTTGCCGGTCCATAGATGTCAGTGGAGTGTGAAGTAGTGTCACGAGGCATCGAAGAAACACTGAAATATGTCTCAATCCCTGATAGGTGATGCCCTGGTGATGTTTATATCGATGAAACACCGAAATATGTCTCAGTCCCTGACAGATGATCTCTTGGTGGTGTTTATATCGATGATAGGTGATGTCCTGGTGGTGTTTACATCGATGATAGGTGATGTCCTGGTGGTGTTTACATCGATGATAGGCGATGTCCTGGTGGTGTTTACATCGATGATAGGTGATGTCCTGGTGGTGTTTACATCGATGATAGGTGATGTCCTGGTGGTATTTACAGCGATGAAACAGTGAAATATGTCTCAGTCCCTGACAGATGATCTCTTGGTGGTGTTTATATCGATGATAGGTGATATCCTGGTGGTGTTTACATCGATGATAGGTGATGTCCTGGTGGTGTTTACATCGATGATAGGTGATGTCCTGGTGGTGTTTACATCGATGATAGGTGATGTCCTGGTGGTGTTTACATCGATGATAGGTGATGTCCTGGTGGTGTTTACATCGATGATAGGTGATGTCCTGGTGGTGTTTATATCGATGAAACAGTGAAATATGTCTCAGTCCTTGACAGAGGATCTCCTGGTGATGTTTACTGAAGACCGGCATCAAGGCGCCGGACTGACATATTACGGGGAACCAAAGCACATTGTGGGCTGACAGGGTATATAGGGGTGCACTCTGGGGTCACCGAAGATCATATTACCCCACAAAAATCGAGGGTACATTTCGGTGATGCTAAAAATACACTCGTTCTTCACGAGACATCTTGTGTCATCTGAATCTACTGGCGACATATCTTCTGTCATTAACTAATAATACACTTTTAAGCTTTTTACATTCTTATCTAGAACAGAATATAACATTTTACATCCGACACAGGTTGGTCCCTGGCGCAGCTGCACACTGGGGTATGATGTGACTAATATGTGGGAAGTACAACTAGTCTTCAAGTGAAACCCACTAGTCACCAACGAGTCAAACTCAGCCTCATTCTTGTTTCACAGCAAACAATATACGGACTGCTCACTAGATTATGAAATATCTTCCACACAAATTAGAATTAGCCAACTTGAAAGTTGAGCTCGACAGCAAAAATAAAAATAAATAAATAAAATAACAACAGATTGATATCATGCTGGCAATGGTCACATCCTTCGGTATACACACAACTCTTCTTTGAGGACAAGGTTCGCTGCCTAGAAACATTTTAGTCGGCCATGTTGATCTAATCCCTCCTGCTGCACCAAGTATTTGCGGGTTTTTATCCTCCGACTGTCCTTACTTATGTGATGCGAGATGCCTGTCTGTCTGGATGCCTTCCATAAGGGATGTAATTAACAATTTTCTGCTTGGCATCATTCAGAGTGGCTGAAGGGAGATCCATACTGTAAACACTGACACATATTGTGCCTGACCAATCAGTCATCGCAAGGACGTGGAGAGACGGAGACAGAACACCCGTCAGTGAACTTTGTTTTGAGGCATGGGATTTTTTTTTTACTTTGTTTGCTCGCCTCGTGTGGGTCCCCAGTTCGGAAACACCACATTAGGACTGACTACCGCACGCACGTGTGTTTCCCTTTTCTTGCAAACGCTGACGGTCGCCACCAGTCTTCCTGTTGCCATCACAAGCCTCAACATCTTGTCTTGTCTAATCAGGCATGAGGACCCTCACTACGGTGTCAGAGGGAGGAGGAGTCACCTACACAGACCCAACATGTTGCAAATGTTTTGCAGTCCGTCGCACGGGGTTAAAAATGATCGTTAGTTACTTGGCGACCACAGTGTGGAGAGAGGCGTGGAGGATCCATATTTGGACACTCGGAGGAAGACCATTGTTTCATGCAGGAGGTCAAAGCGAAGGCAGATAAGAATAGTTGCTTGAGCCTGAGTGGGACTCACCCAGTGACAATGAGGCTGTGGCCCACACACTCATGAGTATGAGTGGGACTCACCCAGTGACAATGAGGCTGTGGCCCACACACTCATGAGTATGAGTGGGACTCACCCAGTGACAATGAGCCTGTGGCCCACACAGTCATGAGAATGAGTTGTGCCTACACCGTGATACTGTGCCTGAGTCTGCCTCGCACTTACATTTTTCATTGGATTGAAAGGCATCACAAACAAATTTCTTGACCGACAAACTGTTACAAGTCTAGTTTTTCTTGCATTACAAATCGTTACAAGAGTAGGAGCTCTCTTGAATAACATTTAATTCAATTTACAAAATTTCTGGAATGATATATTGTTACAAGAGCAAATTTCTCAAATCGTAGATTGTTATATGGATATAGTTTCGAATTATAAATTGATGAAAAGATTATGATGAATTATAGATTGTTACAAGTTTAATTCTTGAACTACATCACGAAGATAAATAGCTTGAATACAAGTTGAGTCTGATGTGATCCCACAAGCAATGCATCGAGAACCCAGCAGCAGCGCATTAGTTTTGAAACAAAAATCACGTGACACATGAAAGCGAGAGGCACGAGGCGAGATAACGAGATTAAAACTGTTCATTATTGTGCTGTCTAGCAGCTACACTTTACGACTTTCTACACCCTATCACCAGCCAGCCACCCTGCGCCATCTAGCGCCGGTCATAAAGAAGCTCTTGCAATAATCCGCCCTCCCCTTCATTCCCCCTCCCCCTCGCTGCTGTGCGACTCAAAGGAGGACCAGGGTATGGCCGCGGCCCGATGGTCCGGCACAGATGAAAGTGTCACGAGACACGAGGACGAGGGGATAACCCACAAGCCGGGCTAGGAGGAAGTGGGTGTGACAGGAAGAAGCAAAGTTAGAGGTGTGATTATTTGTCCAAGAAAGTGAGTGACCAGGAAAAAAGACACAAAGGTTCCGTTAGTTTCCACGAACTTGCAAGACTCTTCCCATTTAGGTCCTCCCTTGCCAGGAGGAAGAAAGGATGCGAGGCTACTCTTCTCTGCGGCTGGCGGAAATAGAGGAAAAGTGGGTTCAATGCGCGAGTGTTTGCACACGACACGTGAGGGCTGTATCGACCACAACCTACAGTACCGGCCGTGTGACTCCCTCTCTTCCCCCCACCCCCACCTTCACTCTCAAGTGTGTGTGTGTGTGTGGGGGGGGATTCACCAAGTGCCTCCACACCGCCTTGCTTTGCTGATTGGAATATACACTGTCTGTAAACAGATACCCGAGACGGTTTACACGATCGAAGGTGCCATCGACATGCCTAGTCCTCTGCCTGGAGAGGGTCTCGAAACGGATGTTCTTGACACACATAGACAGACAGACAGGCGGACAGTATTCTTGTCGAGACTGGCAGCTTCGCAGCCCAGACGCAAACATTTCTGGCTCCCGGTCCAATGAGATTATCACTGGATACCCGAGTTGGAAGACGAGGCTCACAGCATCATGTGCCTAAAAGCTTTTCGCTGAAAGTGTTGGCCTTGGTCTGTAAGACTGATGTATCTAATTAAATGTACATAGAGCAACTGAGACAAAAAACAGGGGAAGAAGCCTCTTCCCATCAATTTCGCCAGTGAAGACTGCCGCCAGATTGCCTGGGCTTGTCCAGCCTAAAGCCAATATGTCTCATGTGTGGGTGGAGTGGATTGATGGTCGCAGTTTGAGGTTTATAAGCCTCCTTGATAATTCAATCACAAGCGGCATTGACTAACCGACATTCGCCGTCTGTTTTGTGTCTGTTGCTGATTTTTCGTTCCCTAGTGGGCCTGAAAGCTGATGGCTGTAACTAACCATTAATTTACTGGTGATGCTGACAAGACTTTATTTTCAGTCTGACATTTGGAGCTGGAAAAGAGGGACCAACACAGCTCACCACCAGTGCGGACTTGGGAAACCTCCTAGACACCAACAGGAAAAAAGGCCACAAACAAGACAACACCTGGGGCACTACATACAGAACAACGACCCTCCCACACCTTCCCTCCCTCCCTTCTCCCAGCTTCTCCCCCATACATTCTCCCATACTCCTATTGCCCCACAGTCCGAAGTGATTTCCTTCTCCCGGTGGAGATACTTTCCCTTCCAAAATCCACAACAACAACTATCAGACCCTCGTTGTCCCTCGAAGACGGAATGCAGCGGGCGGCAGTGGATGGACCAGACCTTCACATTCCAAATAAACGGCTGTCAGTTTTTTGTTAGTTCAGTTGCATCTGTCTGTAATCCACCAAAGTGTTGATGCACTAAACGTTAGCCCTGGATATTCTTGTCGTTGTGAACTTTATACTGACCTTTACCAGACTAAGCGATGATTGAGGTACAGTTGTGGCCACAAAATATGAAGGGATCGCGACCAAGAGGAAGTCACCCGAGAACATTGTTAGCAATGACAGTATTGTTCTTCATATGGTCGCACAGGCTAATCAAAGCTTGACTAGCTCACACACTCGTATCTGGAGTCTGGGAGATAGTTCCTGGTGCACGGCAGTAGAGTAGACTATTGTTTTTGGACCCCCTCGTTCCTGGAAAACTCGTGCCCCTCCCCAATTCCACCCAGGAGGGATGGGTAGCTGGTCTATGAAGTGAGGCAAAGGCAGTGAAAGAAGAGGGTAGGCACCACACTGCGGGACCTCTTCCACTCGCTGCACATAGACTTGTAAACTGTAGAACCTTTGACCTCCGCTGTTTGTGTGTTGGTGCGAGGGTTTTGACGAGCTCAGTGTTTGGTCTTGAGCTGTCAGTTCCTCCTCACTGGCATGTTGGAAAATGTGCTCCTAGAATAGAAATTATTGCGACCAGGGTGATATGGTTACATGCAAGTGATGTGCACCGCAAGAAGTAGGACATGACACACACCGTTTTGTGGGGTAGGAACTGGTGTTTAACTCCGAGTCAGCAACTAAGGCTATATCACGACAAGGCAGCCAGCCCTGTAAACAGATGCCACATGCAGAGAAAGAACAGCGTGCCCGAGACGAGAGCTGAACCCAGGACAGCCAACCTTCACTGTATTGGTGACAGGCGCTAACCGTTGAGCCCCCGGACCGCCCGAGGGTGATACATTAGGTCCTGTAGCAGAAGAAAAAAGGTTCAGAAGGAATCAGCCTTAAAGCACGACTGTGAGACACAGGGGGAGAGTATGCTTATTATAAATGATGATTGGTAAAACTGTAGTCCCTGATTGGTGTAGGAGCAGTAAGTATAGTCAATGTCGTTTTTGTTGAAAGACCTTTCACCAACATCAATCAAAGCTACAAACATTATCAATGTACTTAAAAATAAAAAGTAGTTGGCTTGCATCAACACGCCAAGGGAAACTAATTTCCTTGCGGTATCGTACCAATGGTAGAGAATTGTTTCTAAATTACAGAAAAATTGACAATTATGTCTGCATCTTGTTTAAAAAGGTCTTCACCGCCGATAATTACACTGAAAAAAACACTTTTATTCTTCATTCTTAGCCTAAAGTCAACTGCAGATCGTGGGGCTGATAATGAGAGGAACGAAACTAACTGACAGGACTTGCTCCTATATACACACGTGTGCACAAACATGCACAAGAATACACATACACAAACATATACGTACGTACTGACGCAAGCACACGCACACACGTGTGTGTGTGTGTGTGTACGCGCGTGCGCAATGCTGATTGTAAATAGATAACCACATGACTTAACCACGTGAAAACTGGTTACCATCCTAGAGTCGACTCGAGCACTTTGAATACTATGTTAATATTTTAGGTAAATGTTACTTTAGCATATGGCTGACAACTGTAAATTCAATCCAGAAGAGTTGATCGATAAACATTCATAGCGTTTTCAACAACAATTTTAAAATAAGTCGCTGACAGCGTCGAGACTTTCATCAGTAGTCACAGAGCGGCGACTGTTCCGCCCGGCGACACGGATACCGAGCGCTGTCCCAGTCCAGAAAAGGTTACGTGGCTTCTTCGACGACCGCGTATTCACCCCACCATCAAGCTGTCCAGAGGGTTACCCGAGCAAGAGCTGTGCATAGAAATGTGCTTCTCCTTATAAACTTTTACCTAGACACAGTGAATCACTCACATGTCACCACCTTATCTGTACCTTATTTTACAAGAGTTACAGTATTGCATGTTTGACATCAGCACAGACGGCAGACCACGGGATGAACATCAGTGCCACAATCTGCTCGGCACACAATCGCCACTGTGTACAGAAAGTAAACACCAAGGTTTTAATTGTAATTGAAGACGGGTCAAAAGATTCCATTTTTTTAGCCCTAAAGTCAGAAAAGTTGTAGACGATTGCTACTTAAGAAAGTTTGTCATAAAATTGCCAAAGTCTCCGGTTTCAGTTTCTCGTGGCGACAACCCAGTTGCCTCCAAGGCACAGGCAGTGAAGAGCGAGGGGTAAAGTCAACATGTCGGCTCCCTGGCAAGCTCCCATCCACCAGGCGCTGACACACATGCGCAGGATCTTCCGCTTTCGATGTCAATAAACCCAGAGGTCCGAGAATAACAGTCGGCGACACAACTCTCACACCAAATCGTTACCATAGAGACCACAGACTGATACCAGCAACAGTCAGCACCTGCAGACCAGTTCGTTACCAACGAGACCACAGACTGACACCAGAAACTGTTAGCACTTACAGACCAACTTGATTGTACAGACCACAGACTGACACCAGAAACTGTCAGCACTTACAGACCAACTGATTGTACAGACCACAGACTGACACCAGAAACTGTCAGCACTTACAGACCAACTTGACTGTACAGACCACAGACCGACACCAGAAACTGTCAGCACTTACAGACCAACTGATTGTACAGACCACAGACTGACACCAGAAACTGTCAGCACTTACAGACCAACTTGACTGTACAGACCACAGACCGACACCAGAAACTGTCAGCACTTACAGACCAACTGATTGTACAGACCACAGACTGACACCAGAAACTGTCAGCACTTACAGACCAACTTGACTGTACAGACCACAGACCGACACCAGAAACTGTCAGCACTTACAGACCAACTGATTGTACAGACCACAGACTGACACCAGAAACTGTCAGCACTTACAGACCAACTTGACTGTACAGACCACAGACTGACACCAGAAACTGTTAGCACTTACAGACCAACTGATTGTACAGACCACAGACTGACACCAGAAACTGTCAGCACGTACAGACCAACTTGACTGTACAGACCACAGACTGACACCAGGATCTGCCATCACTTGAATATGAAATATTGGTAATTCAGTTTTATCAACATTATAAAAACCTTTACTCAGAAATACCTGTCGCGTCACACAGAAATCTTCATCACGTACATAGAGACCATCATGTGACTAGTGTCACCTGCGTCACGTACATAGAGACCATCATGTGACTAGTGTCATCTGGTGTCACATAGAGACCTTCATGTAAATGGTCGCACTTACAGAGATCGTCACGTGACTGGTGTCATCTAGTGTCACATACACAGAGACTTTCATGTAAATGGTCCCACTTACAGACATCGTCACGTGACTGGTGTCCCCTTGTGTCACAGAGACATTCCTGATGTCTGTAGCGCCCCTCATGGTCAGGTCGGTCGTCCAGTCACTGCTGCTGATTGGCCAGAGAAAGCGAAGCGTCGACTCAAAATTAAACGTTGGCCCGAGCTTTGGCACCGCCACGGGAATCGATCCCGCGTTGACAAAGTTTCGCCAGTCTTACTGAGACTAAAACTGTCTTTTCAGTTGGTATAATACAGCTGGTTGTTTCATTTGCATTTTTGTGACAAGTCTCTTTCACACACACACACACACACACACACACACACACACACACACACACACACACACACACACATACACACACACACACACACCATCGGTGAACTGGTGTCTGCCATAATCCCCTCCTCACCCCTTCTCTGCCAGCCGGTTCATAGACAGTTATCAGGTGTAAATACAGAGGAGCCCCCCCCCCCCAGTACCAGTCGCCGCTAACTGTGAATAACAATCTCCCAAGGCCCAGACTTCTTTGCCATCGAGTCACGTCCCCTTGTCGGGGTAACAGGCTGACCCGGGATGCATCACGTGCCTCGCTTTTATCTCCCTTGTGCAGTCGTTCTCACCCCTGCCTCGCGGGCTGCCTGTAATCTCGGCAGCACGTGCCTCCATGCGCCCACGCGACCCTTAACGGGCATGTGCGACTGTCCTCCGAGAGGCGATAAACTGCGTCTAACGAATGAGAAGGTTGGCAACACGAGGCGGTTAGTTCGTGCTAGTGCAATCATTGTCATCGTCGCCATTATCTTCATGGGAATAGCATGCAGCAACCCTCCCACCCTCTACCTGGCAGTCCTCCCTCCCCCCTCTCTCTCCCTCCTCCGCCATGCACAGGGGCGCACACTACTGTTCAACGATTAGACTGCATAATAACTAAAGCACTAGCGGTCACTGGTTGATGTGAATAAGCGGGTGTTGCTTACTGTTGCTGTTGTCGTCTTTGCGTTGTTCTGTCTGCGGCGCCTGCGATGTTCGCGGTGTCCATGTATTATATATATAGTCTGACACTTATTTTTTGATATTACATTTACCTCCGTCGATGATAACAATTTGTTTTGAGTTGATACTCTACTACTCACACCACCACCCTGTCACTACAGACAGAGAACAGACGACATGCCCTCCACACGATGTCTAAAGCTTCTTCTTGTGGCTGCAGCTGTCTTGTTCTTTCTGGTTCCCTAGTTTATATTTTCACGTGCAACTGTATGCTCCTGTTCAGCTATTTGCTCCAAAGGAAGCAAGTGTGGAGGTAGTGATGCCGGCTCGTGGTAGCACATGGAAGGAAGATGACTGGACGGGGGGGAAGTGACGAGTGCGGGGCCGTCTTGGACTTGAGATGTAATAGCCATTCGTTGTTGAGAGCCACTGAAGCTCGCGGGAGACGGAAAATGGATGCAATCAGCCTCAAGAGGTTCTACTGGCTTTGCAGCAATCACCCTCGTCACAGATAAGGAGCTTGTAGACCTGCACTGCCGCCAGGCGGCGCGCTCACCCCAATGTGTCATGCAGAGTGCAATGGTGAATGTCATGCCCAGTGTTGTGTCAAGTCTCTTGTTTTGTCGAGTGATGATGACGAATGTCACGTGTCTAACTATATTAGTCAGTCAAAGAACGTGACACTAACTACGTCATTCAGTGTCACGCTACCTCGCGCAGTTTAGTCCCTGGGACACAAAGTAAGATGAGTCAGTGTCACATTAGCTGTCAGTCACTAAGCCAGTCTAGCTGGCCATAGCTACAATCAGTCTGTCCCTCCATGTGGCATTAGCTGGACCATTCTTTCAGTCTATTTGGCTCTATCTACGACAGTCTGTTAGTCTGTTAGTTAGTCTGTTAGTCTGTTCCTCCAACGTTTCGCCGAATGTACGGAAACCTGTAGCACAGGGTAAGAATGTGTGTTACCACAAACCGTCACGTGACCGGGTGGAGCTGTACATTTGATGTCGACACTCTTTGATAAAGATAAGAAGTAACACTTCAAATGTAGACACCTTGACGATTGAAGGAAGCTTCTAGCTCTCCATGAGCATCTCACTGACGTCACTTCCTGTCCTGGCGGCAAGGTATTAATATTTCATCGTCAGTCTGGAATTTCTGTTCCAGACAGTCAATCTTCAGTCGAGAGATAACTTTATCTGCAGGCGAGTGAATGCTAGAAAGGAAGGAAGGAAGGTGGTGGAGAGAAGCTGGCTAGCCTCCTACCCAGCCGCCAAAAGGGTGAGCTCATCTTTTTCGTGTCCCTGACATTGATAGGACATCGGCCCCTGTCCGTGCCGATAGGTGAGGTAGAGCACTTTGAGGAAATGGGACCTTCCAGGGAGACCAGAGGGTTCATGGCTACAGTGATATTATTCTCTCCCCCCCCACACACACACACTTATTTGCCGTTGTATTGTCGACGAGGAAAGCAATGGAGATGTGTTTGCTGATGGCCCTGCTGTCCTCTATACAAACTCTTCTCCCCACTCCCCGACCTTGTTGAAAACAGCTTTTAGAGGCGAATGTTTACACATTGACATCTGCACACGCTGAACAACTGTAAAGGATTTGAGTCTTAATAATATCTTGTCGTCCTTTAAAGTTCTCCCTCATATATAAATATATAGAAAATATTTACACACGTACAGTTAATAGCAACATCAAACATTTAAACCTATCCTGACATTTGTAAAATTTTCTTATTTCACAAGTTTACATTCTTCAGCATTTACTTTCCATCGTGCACTTGTGAAACTTAGAAATAATATTTGTACTTTTCTTGTAAAAGACGTATTCATGCATCTTGACATCGCCAATTATTGAAACGACTGAGCTGTTTGAAGAGGAACTGAGCCATTACAGATGTAAAAGAACATCAAAGAGAGAAAGTAAACTACCAGACAGAGTGAAAGAGAAAATTCCGCAACCTTCTAAACAAAACTTGAAACTGCAAAAGAAATTCTTCCGCTGTTATTAAGAAAAAGGAACCTGACGAAAACAGTGCAACGACTAATGAAAACGCCTCGCTATTGCTGCAGAGCTGGCCTAATGCTAACATCACATCCCATCAATCGGTCCAATCATGTGCCAGCAGACATCTGGACCAGGTCTGTGACCGTGTCACGTGCCCAGCCCACGTGACTGGGCCAGCAGGGAGCACTGGGCGCCAGCAGGGAGCGCGGCACATGGCCCAGTGTTTGTTCACCAGCGGCCGCCAGTGACGGCGCGTGCGACCAGCCGGAAGCTGTAATCACTGCACGTGCACACAGTCATCTGTTTTCATTTTTGATGAGACGTTCATAGCGCTTCCCTGAAGCTCCTCTCATCTTCATCACTTAGCGAACTCACTTTTGTAAAGGAAAACTCTTTGTGTAAACGAAGGAAGTTTCTAACTGTGACACTGGTTTCGGTGACTTTTATTTCGCATTGTACTTTCTAAAGGTTTCCTTCATTAACCCCGTCAGTCAGATAAATGTCGCCCTTGTGCTGTGAAGTTGTCTCTGCAATATCAAAGTAAACAGTCAGGTACATGTCTACCCCGTCAGATGTATGAGGAGTTTTGTGAAAACCTACACATTAGTGAAGGTGCATTAGAATTATTACAATATTCCATTTATTTTGTACAGTGATCGAAATACATCAACGTGATTAACTATCTCGTCAGATAAGCTTTAACATTCCTGGGTTTAAATTTCGCCTGAGCGTACACTTCCTGGGTGTGAGTCCTGGCCGTCTGGTACTCCAGTTGTCTCCCCCATCAGTACTTCTTCAAGTGAGGTTGACAGAAAGGTCTTTTCCTGACCTTACATTTAGGAGAGGGAGGTGTTACAGCCCTCACTTACCACGGGCAGCTTTTTGTGAGGAGACAACCGATCTCTCCCTCACTGGCGTGCCTCCTTTACCCACTACGGGGTCAGGTACCCGGTCCACAGCAGGTCAACAGAGAGAAGTGCGCTGCGTCACCCGAGTAAAGAATCGGCTCGAGCACGCACCCAAGGCCTCCTTCCTGCAATTGTGTGGAATCGCCGTTAGGTAGTATCTTTTTTTCACAACACGAAACCAACTAAACGGGTATTTTATTACAACACTTTCAACAGAATGCAGCAGCAAACCGTCGGTGCCTCATCTTCCAACCAGATGGTGGCCCCCATAGTGAGCCAAACGTTTCTCATCTTCCTATAAATCTCACAACGGACTGGGTGGCCCAGAGATATGAAATGCTTGCGCAGAGGTCGGTGGTCCATGTTTGTACACGAGCAGTGCTCCACCTTGTAGACGAGCAGGCCTCATCAGGATAATGCTGGTGCCAGTCTCCCTAGCATTGCACTGCCCCCTACACGGCCCTCGCTATATCAAAATAACGGAAATTTCAGTAGCCCTGGAAACGACCTCTTCATCACTATAATGCACGTTACACTCACCCTGGAAGCTCAGCCCTCATCACGATAATGCACATTTCAGTACTTCTACTGCCACAGCTAATCCGGGCTCTCCGTGCACGCGCTATCATTTCCTGATGCGGGTTATTTTTGCCCGAGCATGAAGCCGCCAAATAGTGGGATTTCACTCGCTGAATCTCATTCTACACTCGCACATTTCGCCTGCTGCTGGATCAGCGCCCCCTTCTTCCCATTAGTTTCCCCATCTTTCTTTCTCTTTCTCCTGTACTTGGACATCTCCGCGGTGCTGCTGCAGTCCTGTTCACACCTACAGGATGACCCACGATCTTTGGGCAGGGTCCTGTCTCATTTAGTTGCATGTCTACCTATCTCACATCAAGCACAGCATGGCTGCACAACATCACTAGCCATCTGATGGATGCAAATAAGTTTGCGGGTTTTGTTTGAAACATCATCTGCCTGCCTGTCTGTTTTTTGCAAGGTTCAAACGCTTGCTGCTTAAGGAACAACAAATCCTGATTCCATGCTTCATCTTGAGGACCTCACAATCCCGGCCACTGAAGAAGTAACATGTGATAGTGAGAGTAAATAAGACCAGAAAAATATGAAACGGTTGGTTTTAAATTTCTTTTGAAAAAAACATAAAAGTGAGCGCATCACTTCACTACAGATATCGAGTAAAGATAAAGAACAAGAAGGAAGTACAGGTGACCAGTCATTATAAAGTCAACGTTTACACAACAAACGATGGAAATTACTTGTCTCTATAAAATGTATCCCAAGAAAAGCAAGATGAACGTCTCCCTACAAGCATTACTCAAGAAAGTGAAAGAGTGACATGATGCACCCCAAATCCCTCCCCTACCTACCCGTTACACATGTGAATCCCATTGTTACGAGCGCTACCTTTGTTGTGTGTAATGACTGATTTGTTCTCACTTTTTGCCTCCTTGAATCATTGACAAACATGAAGATGTCCACGATGTTGTGCATCTGCTGCCCAGCATCACCATACTACCTCCCTTGTAGCCGTTGTCAGCAGCTGTGTTTTAGAGTCCAGAAGTTTGCGATCGTCATCGGCTTCCTTTTTACAAACAGTTGTGGTCTGGAGCTTCTCCCTGTACTGAGCCCCCACTAGACACCTTGAATGCTTGTGGGATGTTAAGAGCACGTCACCTCCTGTAGACTCAGACTAAAGGCGACTAAAAGCCTCTCCCCTCTCCCCTCTCCCCCATGAGACGGCCTTGACCCAGGTCGCTACGTGAGTGGCCGTCAATGTCGCACGTGCTGCACCTGACAGCCAGCTTCCGTCGGTCGCGTGTCAGACACAGCGATTGGTCAGCGGCAATGAACTTTTCTCACATTAACCAGCGAGTTTCCTCGCTCAGCAGCATCAACCAAAAGAAGCCATGCTGCGACATCTTTGGGAACAGAGGCAGACGACAGAACTTTAAAAGTGTTGGTTAAGATGTCTGTACCATTGTACTCGCTGCTACTCCACAACCTTTGCCTCAATGTCTACGAAGAATATTTTCTTCAAAATTTGTCGAAAGCGTCGAGACAAGACGACACAAGACCTCCTCTGGAGGGAAAGAGGTTTTGGGGGGAAACTCTCTCACCCTGGCTGAGCGAAACGAAATCAAATGTTTGTTATAAATGACCAGACTTCTTCTGGCGACATGTTTCGTTCAAAGCGGTCTCTTTAGACTGTCTAGTGTTGTTATTATATTTTGAACCACTTCCAGCTAACTGACACATTTTAGTTAAATATTGTCATTTCACATTGCTTACAGGCAGTTCTACCTTTCCTCATATCCTTCTCCCTTTCTCTCTCTCTGTCAGTGTGTGTGTGTGTGTGAACGAGACGTGGAGCGACACACACTGTCAAAGTTTCTCTGTCCTGACCTAAGCCCGACTTTAGCATTTGTTCAACACCCCCCCCCGCCCTGTCCCCACCAGAATAAGAATTCTCTGAATAATCTCGAGAGAATTTTTCCTTGTGGCTGTAAATCATGTTTCAGAAGAAAACACCGCGGCTACGCAAATTAAAGTGCATGAAATTTCCTTCTTCCTCATGTAGAGTTCTACTTTTTTGTGGGTTGCCTTCTTTTGTCAAAAATACCTCCGTTCGCATCTCATTCTCCGCGCTCCACGGGCTGTGTCGTAAGAGTATTAATATTTACTTTGATGCAGGCGTGGCTATCATGCGTGTGAATCCCAAAGATGAAATCTCCCCACCAGCCTCCCATCTCTTCCACAGACTGGTGAAAATGAAACTAGAAAACACATGTAATACTTCACCAAGACTTTCCTGTGGCTCCGTTATTTGCTTAAGTCTGTTCAAGGAACTTTCTTAACTGAACTTACTCTACACATGAGAAATATTGACTGTTCAATTTGCTTCCTATTTTGAGATGCCTAATCCGACTTTCTCGTCCTTATTGTTATCAGGAAGCACCCAACACTGATCAGTGCAAGTTCTTACCCAAAGGCACTCTCAATATCTAGACGTAAATAACCTGCACGTGCAATAGTCAATGATTGGCCACTGGATTTATGTTTCCGGACGCAATGTCTATACTTTGCTCAGCCGTCGAGGGAAGATCATTAAATCACATGACATGGGTAAATATCAAAGAGGCTGAAGGTAAATATCAAAGGAGCGGGAGGCACTTGTCAATCTGAATTTGTGTTTGTGTCCTACGTCGCACTGTTTTCCTGTTGTCTCCTTCACCGGCGCTAGTGTGGGGCAAAGAGGTCGGCAGCTTTTCGATGTTTCTATGTGCAGGCAAGGTAAGATAAGGTAAGGCAAGGGGAGATAAGACAAGGTAAGGGGAGATAAGGTAAGGCAAGGGGAGATAAGATAAGGCAAGGGGGGATAAGATAAAGCAAGGGGAGATAACGTAAGGCAAGGGGAGATAAGATAAGGCAAGGGGAGATAACGTAAGGCAAGGGGAGATAAGATAAGGCAAGGGGAGATAACGTAAGGCAAGGGGAGATAACGTAAGGCAAGGGGAGATGAGATAACGTAAGGCAAGGAGATTTTAGGTTAATACTATATTACATGAAAATCATTTAGCATATGCACCGGAAGCAGTACATACAACTGAACAATTGCACTTGTGTGCCGCCGCATCCACTGCAACACACCCGAGACACTTTCACTTTAACATTCGCCTAAAGCGGGTGGGGGTCGGCATCTAAGTTTTCATTCATGAAGCTTCTCCTCAAAAGGCAAGCAGGTCGTTGGCCAAATTTTGGGCACATGGCTGAATGTAATAGAATATTCAGATCATACAACCCGCCCAGAAGGAAAGATGAAGGCTGAGAGCTACACGAGAAGGACGGCTGTTACAGGTGCAGCATTCAAACCATCTATCTCACAACGAGGCCAGACACCACAATGACCTGGTTAGTCCAAGTCAAGATGATCAGATCACGGAATGCCCGCAAAAAAAATCTTTACGGAAACGACCAAACTAATAGAGAACTTGGTCAGTTGGAGAGCCCACACCATCAGCAAGCATTAGATTAGTTTAGATGAGGTCATCGAGAAACTGCCAGTAGAAGATGCGAAGGACATATAATTTCTGGCAAGGACAGAAAACAACCTCGCGTATTGTTTTCTACAAGTATTAACATTACATTTACACTTTCAAACGGACATACACCAATGAATACAAACATGAATAAACTCAAACACTAAGAATATCACAAACAACACGGAACCTTAAGAATATCACACGTACACGAGAGTGTAGATGAACACACAAAAATAATCTTCTTTGAGCAGACACCTATACAAACTTGCTGCTTAAACTTATTAAACACACACAAACATACAGACACGTATACAAACTTAATACCTTAAACATATACAAACATACAGACACGTATACAAACTGATACAAACATACAGACACGTATACAAACTTACTGCCTAAACACATGCAAGGAGACACACGAGGCAAACAAGCTTTCACGAACAACTTAGATCACACACGAACACATGCAAACATACAGGAGCACATACAGCATAAGAGCACGCTTGAAGACACACATTCACACACACTAACTCGTCCTCCTACCCTTCAGTCCACCCGTACCCACAAAACATTTTACAGCTTCGATCAGTCATCAAGACAAGATCCACTTGAAGCTGGGTTTTTCCTCCCCTTTAGTTGAAAATCATTAAATTTGTGTTTCTGGCACCTAAGTGCTAATTAAAACTGCGGGTTTCTCTGCCAGTCACATAAACTATGTTGCAATAGGACTCAGGCCGCTCTGCTCCCACCCCGTCCTCCAACCTCCTCCTACCTGCCGGGGTTCCCCAGAGACAACAAGCTCTGTTAACTTTATACCACCAGATAAACAAAACTGTAACAGGCATATAACATGTTCACAGTCTTACCGCACTGACAGCTAGATAAGCAGAACTGTAAAGTGCATATACCATGCTCACCCTCGGACCACCACCATTGGATATCATAACAACTCTAACTTGTATATCATACTCAGACTCTTGCCACTGCTGTCAGCCGCTGAACAAAGACAAAAGGTGAGAAAATCTTGTCCCACGATACAACGAATGAAAGCAGACTGAAAACTAAAATAAATTTTGTAAAAGTTTCTTCTGGAAATGTAGGAGGTTTGGGGACTCCGCCGGTTGGGCAGACAACCTGAAGGCTGCTTCCGCTTTACTTGCAGTGAGATGATCTGTCTGTGGGTTGGCGGTCCTGACCCTGTCACTCATTCCTTCCTTCCTCATTCCTGCAAGTCAAATGTCCGTCAGTCGGACAGCGGCTCAAGCTCCAGGGGTCAGGTTTTACAACGGTTCTAACAAGATGGTCGGAGACAAAGCATTAGAGTCGACTATCATTTCCAGAGGTCAAATATTACAACTGCAAAGCGGTACATAAACATTTTATTTTATTTTATTTTATTTAGTCTTTTCAGTATTCAGCAATCAACACTTTCAATTTTCTAGAGTTAGTCGTGACTTGTCTCTGCAGGACAGTTGTCAAATAGTGGATACAGCCCGTGTAGGGTGATATCTCTTACGCTATTGAAAGTGAAGAAATAGTGACACCACTGTATTTTCTCTGGGAAAGACCAGCTTTCCTATCAGTGAAACAAAAGTAGAAAATATTTGTTTCCCAAAGACTTTTGGACGTATTGCAACTCTCTGTCGCATATTTTACTCAAAACAAGAAACCACCATGACATATCAGAGGAAAAAAGCGTAGCTTCAACTAACGAAGTTTACAACCTCATCAACAGTTTGATAAACAGACAATCGACTCTAAACATATTTTCTTTTCTGAACTTAAAAGAGTCAAAGAAATAAAAATTCTATAAAAAATATTCTGAAAGATTATCCTGTATAAAACTGTGCACGACTTTTTCACCCGAGTGTAAACTGGACAACTTGGACCAATCTTGAGATGTCCCACCAGCCACCAGCCACCTTGAAATCTGCGGCGTTTACTCTCATCAGTGCCGAGATGAGCTGCTCGAGCAGCGTAGACACACGAGGGCGCTGCCAGCATCGAGCAGCACCTAGCGCCACCTAGTGGCAGATCAGTGAAGTCGATAAAAAAGGCTCAACGTGTTGCCGAGCACTCGACTCACCAGCAGATAAAACCTAACAACAAAACTCAGACTCACCAGCAACAGCGAAGTCACAATAAAATTATTTTACTCGATGTCTCCTGTATATTTACAAGACTGAGACATAGACTGGAATGTCAACAACAACTGAATACGATATACATGCATATATTTGTAAACTTGACACATTATTAATGTGAGGTATGATCACAGAATGTCTTTCAGCCGAAAAGAAATTGAAAAGCAGAAAACAGTCCTGTGGGAGGGAGGAGATCCCAAACATGTCGTGAGACAGGTGTCACTATGTCGTGAGACAGGTATCGATATGTCGTGTGACAGGTGTTGATATATCATGTGACAGGTGTCGATATGTCGTGTGTCAGGTGTTGATATGTAATTGTGACAGGTGTTGATATGCCATGTGACAGGTGTTGATGTGTCGTATTACAGGTATTGATATGTCGTGAGAAAGGTGTTGATATGACATGTGACAGGTGTTGATATACAAAGGATATCATAGAGCAGTGACTAAGCAAGTGGCTCCAAGGTAACTGGTGTTCACCACAGGGTCGCCGAAAGACAGCACAGACCCCGGGACAGACGACTTTTTCTCCCCCTCCCTTGCATTAATCACTAATTATAATCTTATGTTTACAAGTTATAATTCGACCAGCAATATGGACACTTCGTTTAGTAATGTAACAACAGATAACAAATGTTAGGGAAGGTGCACAAAACTGGGACCTATACCACTGCATGAGATGAACATGGAGCTGTTCATACATCAACGGCCAGTAAATGAGAGAAGATGGGGTAGAAGGACCAAACCTGTCGCACCTCATCTGTAGGAAAAACTCACCCATAGCGAAAAGTGGCCTGACATGTCAGCAGTAGACCTTAAATAACTCGATTGGTTAAAGAATCAAAGATGAAAGACAAAACAAACACGCACGCACGCACGCACGCACGCACAGTGGGAAACGGGAATGTCTCTAGCAATACCACGAGCATCCTCCCTTCACTCAAAAGGCTTCAGATGGAGAAGATGATCTGTCCACCCGACACGTGAGGAGACACCAAGAGTACACGTGTGTCACTATTTTGTGACACGGACACGACACATCAACACGCTTCACTTCAAGAAGCTGATGAAAACTGATAATAAAATAAGAGTTCGAACCAAAACCCCTTACAAACAGAGATTTAGTGGGTCTGGGGGAGAACAAAAAGGTACTAACTGTCCCTTGTCTAGTGCAACCTCAAGCAGTAATAGGAATATGAAACAATCAGTACAACTACAGTACATTCTCTTGAAGTCCTCTCTCATGAACTGGCTTCTTGTTATTAACTGTACGATAAGAAAAGTGCTCTAAAGTACTCAGTCTTCTGTGTTTGGCAGATAATTTATTTATTTATTTATTGTAGTACATCATTATTGCGTTTTGACGATCACCTGACCATTGCATGTGACAAAGAGTGAGTCTTCAAAGACTGACCTACCTACGAGGGTTTTTCTGATTTTTCAATCCATTTTCTAAATATACTTTAGTTTAAGATGTCGTTTCCACACTGACTAGTTTTATATAAGGAGCGTTTATAAACTAGCCTTGTCAATGTCTGAAGCAAGTCCTGTGGACAAAGATAAAAGCCAGGCTGAAGGGTTGCTTCAAGCAGCCAGTGAATGCTTCAAAGACTGTACAGCGACATCTCACCCTCGTTTCTCTTAAACTATTGCCCATTATAGCAATAAGGAAACCACTTTGGCTAAAAGTTTCTTTATGTCATCCGTTTTAGTCACAGCCGTTGCAGCCGATATCGTTCCCCGAAGTTCGACATCGAGGTACAAGGATAATTATCGAGCGGTTTCTTTAATGTCGGTAAAAACCTGACGGAACAAAAGCTCAGGCCTGAGTGAAGCTTAGAGAACATTTAACGAGAAAACACAAAAGTGTCATGTCTGAAGAAGGCTGAACAAAATGGAAGGAAACAAAAACATGAAGAAAGTTAAATTTAAAACAAAAATAAAAACAGAAACCCAAGAACACCATCTTAAAAATCGTTGAGCAGAAAGTGAAGTGGCGACCATGCAGCTGTGAGCGATATTCCCCGCCTTTCTCTTCTTTTATTATTATTTTCTCCGATCTTCTATTCGTCCGTTCATTTGTCCGTCTATCCTGTCTGTCCGTCGGTCGACTTTACATTTTTACATAACAATAATTTACTATACGAAATTAATGATATATATATATATATGTATGCAGGTCCACGCCGACCAACTACATTAATTTACCTTGTGGTGTAGTCGCGTGGAGTCTCACCTGAATTAGACCGTCTGGGGCAAAGTTACACCACACCACGTGACTTCCTCACATTTTAAACATCATCAATCATCATCAATCATCATCAATCATCATCAATCATCATCAATCATCATCATCATCATCATCATCATCAATCTTTTGTATACAAGGAGTCTCACATTCTTTACGTCATGGTGTGATGTCAAAATGTAGGATTGCGTCACACGGTCACGTGGCGTCCCAAGAACGCGCCGCTGTTCTATCTTTGCTTTTGAGCAAATAATAAAATATGATGATGATGTCGATTTATAATGCGCGGGTATCCATTCAGAAGGTGATAACAAGTTATCTGTTGACAGGTGTATCTGGATCTGGCCAGTGCCTGACAGTTGATAACCATGTGACGTGGCAGTGTGACAGACAAAGTGATGCAAAGACAGAGTTAATACCGACAGACAAGGGATTAATCAACAGAATTCTTTCCTCCACACCTTGACTTAGGGAAGTGTACCATCGTGGACATGTAGACACACCTGCTGTAGCAATAACCATGGCGCGAATGTAGCAAGAATGTAGCTGGCTGTGCTGCCCAACACACATTCCTCAGCTGTCCACTTTGACCAATATAAGTTGTTATAATGTTGAAGGTTGCAGCGGAGGGTCAGGTGGCCGTGGAGACGATGATGAAAAATATGATGATTTGTGCGAGCCCGGAGCATGGTGTGATGTCTATTGGAGAAGGTCAGTTTGTTTTGTAGGCATCAGGATTAATGGAAAATCACTCTCTTGTCTGTGTGAAGTTCTGACCTCCAGCAACGGATAAGGAACACGATACCGAGTCGACCGTTGCACTATATCTTAAAATGTTTGCTTCTCTAAGGCAAGCTTTAGGGAAGGTGTACAGACATTTTCTTGTTACTTTTATTTTCCTTCATTCGTGTAATACCTTTTATTGTGAGTTTCTCCGGCGCCGCCATTACAATATCATTTTGTTAGTTTCCTTAGCGGATAATTACACCCAAGCATTTCTCTGGCGCAATCGTTACAATACGTCCACGTATTTCACAAATGTTATTTCTGTCTCTGGTGATGAAATCCTCTCCACTACTCCAGGTGCTCCCCCCGAGTCCCATATCTGTCTTGCCTGCACTCGCACACGCACGTACGTACAAGTGCGTACACCCACGTGTAATCTGTAGTCTTCCTCCATACAATATATTAACCACCTCCCTTTGCTACAGTGTATTGATGACTCTCTAGCTTCAATACACTCGTGTGCTTGCTAGCCTGATTACCAGTCCCTTGCTGCAGTGTATGTGTAATTCTTGTGAACAAACCACACAGCGGCCGGTGCTGTAGGTAAAAAACCTCTCTACAGATGTTTGGCAAGCAAGTGCTGAAGCCCAACGAGGCGTATTAATCGACGACTGTTCATATCCTAGGCAAGCATATAGGGCTAATAAAGATCAAAACATTCAATTATTTATTCTATGGCGCTTTTGAAAAGAGGCTGCAGGAAGAGGGTGGAGAAAGACTTGTTTAAGTTAGGCTTAGGCACAGCCAAGGGAGGTGGTGGTGGTGGTGGTGGTGGGGGGCTGGTCACAAGCTGTGTTTTAGCGGCCTCAAGGATTTACTGCTCGGCTCACTACAGGAAAACTGGGCATCGATTACCTCGGTGCTTAAATCATCGGCCTCATTCGACTGCCAAGCCTTCAGGTTAATATTATTCTCTCGCTGCTTTGCGCGTGCATGAATGTTCGTGTGTATTCATCTCTCCCCCTTTTTTTCACTCTGCGGTATGTGACTGCACACATTCGCTGGCCAAAGGCCATAGGTGTTCATGATCGGGCATTTTCAAGATGGAAGTGTTGATTCAAGCTGCTAGAGTAATGATGCTGTGTATTGATATTTATCTACCTATTTGTTTGTCTGTCTGTATTGTGTGATGCAATTCTTGTGTCGAGGACCAATGTGCAATGTAGTGCCAAGCTGCAATGTCTCGAGAAGCTTCCACAGTCTGCACCATTGTGTTGTCCTTCCCCTTCACACAGGCTGTATATGGTGTAATACTGTGTTGTCCTACACTGTATGTGGCTTACAATGTATCGCTGTTATTTTCTACACTTTTGATACACAATATATCTACTATAGCGAGCCTGGTGTGTCTTAGTTACAGTCGTACACTATGGTGTACTGCAGGCAACTGGTCCTCTTGCCATTAGCCTTGTGAAAATACTTTTGATTGACTGGCAATGTAGAGAACTGAAACATTAGTTCTCTGCAATAAATATTATCTACTCTGTTGCACGAGGCTTCAAATAAATTAGAAAGTAAAATGAAGTAGTCCACAGGTGCCGAGTACACCTGCGCCACTGTGACGATGATGTGAAACAAGGCAACATCACAAAACCGTGAATTGGATTATTTAGTCTGTCACGTGACTAAATCAACCGCAAGCGATGTCTATACAAGGACACAATTAGGTAACACAAGTAACATAAGTAACATAAGGCTAAGCTGTCTACAGCAGTGTCTTTCTACCCTGTCTACAGCGGTATTCTTCTACCCTGTCTACAGCGGTGTCTTTCTACCCTGTCTACAGCGGTATTCTTCTACCCTGTCTACAGCGGTGTCTTTCTACCCTGTCTAAGGCGGTGTCTTTCTACCCTGTCTACAGCGGTATTCTTCTACCCTGTCTACAGCGGTGTCTTTCTACCCTGTCTAAGGCGGTGTCTTTCTACCCTGTCTACAGCGGTGTTCTTCTACCCTGTCTACAGCAGTCTTTCTATACTGTCTACAGCGGTGTTCTTCTACCCTGTCTACAGCAGTGTCTTTCTACCCTGTCTACAGCGGTGTCTTTCTACCTTGTCTACAGCAGTGTCTTTCTACCCTGTCTACAGCGGTATTCTTCTACCTTGTCTACAGCAGTGTCTTTCTACCCTGTCTACAGCGGTATTCTTCTACCTTGTCTACAGCAGTGTCTTTCTACCCTGTCTACAGCGGTATTCTTCTACCCTGTCTACAGCGGTATTCTTCTACCCTGTCTACAGCGGTGTTCTTCTACCCTGTCTACAGCGGTGTTCTTCTACCCTGTCTACAGCGGTGTCCTTCTACCTTGTCTACAGCGGTATTCTTCTACCCTGTCTACATCGGTGTTCTTCTACCTTGTCTACAGCGGTGTTCTTCTACCCTGTCTACAGCGGTGTTCTTCTACCCTGTCTACAGCGGTGTCCTTCTACCCTGTCTACAGCGGTATTCTTCTACCCTGTCTACAACAGTGCCTTTCTACCGTGTGGCCAACAGTCTTTCTGCCGCCTGAAAGTAACTTCCAGACCCTTTGACAGAGAAGGACTCTCCTGGGTGTCGACACAAGGGATGCCATGCTGTGTTAAGGCCACATCTCAGTCCTTACGGGTCACAACCAGCCTCCCAGGAGGTTAAAGGCTACGCAAAAGGTCAAGCAACTCTCGTGGCATGACTCGTGAGTGGAGTCTGCCATAGCCGCCCAGTCAGCAACAACACTGGTAGTACCACTACATGTACAGAGCTGTGCAGGATTCCCACTCCACATGAATTCACACGTTAACCCAGCATGGAAACCATACAAAGATATGTGAATGCATACAGATACACTTAGATTACACACTCACACACGCACACACACACACATGCTGCCACAGTACAGCGAGCAGGAGAACACACTCAAACATCGGGAGAAGAAGGCTGATACAAACAAGCCTTAAAAGACAAAAAGAGGCGATTGCAAATTTGTCAACATCTTCATGAACATCTAATAGATGAGCATTAGCCAATCCTTGATTTACAATACACAGAACAACCTAGTATCACAGCATAATCCTGAAAGCACCCCCCCCCCGCTAATATCTGAGACAAGTGATATCATCCACAGCCCTGGAATCACACAAAGTCTTTGTCATTCAAATCTCTGCGACTACGACTACTAGAAGCCCATTGTCGTGCTGTAGCCGCAAAGGAAATCATAGAGCGGAAGATGCAGAAAGATTTGAGAGCAAAAATAATGATGACCAGGTTCTCCATTTCTCTTTCCTAACCCCCGAGATAAATTTAGATGCAAATGCATTTCCCAGCAGAAAAACGAGCTACTCTGGCTGAAAGTTGCAGGGTTCAGAGACAGTTGTTGCTGGCGGTGGAGCACGGGTCCTGCTTCAGATGAAGCAGCCTGGTATCAACGGCGGTTACACCAGCACCTGTCTGGAAACAAGATTGATGCCCTCCCATGAGCTTGGTAACCGTCGTGGGGTCGCCATATTGTTTTCGACTATTGTGTTCATCTCGCTCTTTCTGGCTGCTAGTCATGAGTCTGAACCGTAGCAACCATGTGTATACCCGCTTTACTCTGTGACATGGTTCAGTGGGAAATATTTGCGGCTGTTTTCGATTGTTGGGCAACTACAATACCCATAATATTCATCTTCCACACACCCCTGTGCCTTGTTAACCATGCTCCAAAGTATGTATTTAAGCTCGGAGGGGTATATGTTGCCCTCGTTAAGGAGTTCAAACCTGTTTTCAGTGCCGACAGGAAAGACGAGCTATCTGGGCAGACAGACACAGAGGCTCAAGTGATTCTGAATGAGATGTTAAAGACTTTTTTGGACAAGCAGGAAAGATCACCTCCTCTGGAATATCACATTTTTATTCTTGGAAGTTCCCCTCTTTTTAGTTTTCGTCTTTGTCATTCTGAATTCCAGACTTTGTGGACGTCCATCTGAAGTTTTAGACGATGTTGATGTCTTAAATTTTCATATCCATAGTCAATCACAAGGCTCAGAGGACGTGGCGGGGCGGTCCGGTGGCGCAACGGTTAGCGCCTGTCACCAATACAGTGAAGGTTGGCTGTCCTGGGTTCAGTTCTCGTCTCGGGCACGCTGGTCTTTCTCTGCATGTGGCATCTGTTTACAGGGCTGGCTGCCTTGCCGTGATATAGCCTTAGTTGCTGGCTCGGCATAAAACACCAATTAAAAAAAGGACGTGGCGGTGGTGTGCACGTGCATTGAGAATACTCCAAGTAAAGTGCAATAGTCGGCTTCTTCGCATTTTTGTGTGTCCCGGTCTATGCCGGAAAAACCTGCCGCTTCAGGAACTAATTTGTCGACTCACAAGGACATTTAAGGCCACAAATAAACAGCCGAGTGCTGTGCCCGGCACGTGCAAAGTCTTATCACATTTTCCTCCTCCCTTCAAGCAAAGCTCTTTTCACTCTTATACTAAGCTTCACTGCCTGGACTCTTGCCTTTGCGGAAAGAGGAAAGTTTTGGGTTAGGGATGTGTTTACCTCTCACTTTTCGGCGATGTTGCTGAGCTAAAACCGCGTTGGATGTTAATGGTGGTTCAGAATGTTATATGCCATGTTTATTCTGTTGTTGTCTTTAATCTGATTCACTTTCTATTAGCATTGCCATTAGTGCTTTGTAGTCGATCCCAAAATATCATTCTTAACTAGAAATACACAGTCGAATAGGAGATCGTCTGTGTGAAATAATCACACCATGACCATATACACAATTTTACAAACGCAATCCTTAAGAAAGTACAAAACTGGTGAGGAATGCTCTGAAAGGTTAGTGGGGTGGAATCGTTTTCTAAAGAATGCTTAACAACGATTAGTGCAAGATACCCTAAAATCTGTGTGGACAAGTTATTAGGTTCCAGAAAAAACACACTTCAAACATCACTATGTACAGACATCACCACGTACAAACTACCCTGTATAAAACAGTCTACAACACCATATACATCAGGGTTACACAGGGTTATACATTAATTATGTTGTGAAAGCCGGGGCCAATGGGAGAGCGGGGACCATGTGCTCAATATGCGTGTCTCTGGACAAACATGGCATCAAGATTTGTCTCTGTCCACTGTGGTTGGTGAGAATTGTAGCCGTGGATCGTGAGAACAGAAAGGGATTATTTGTGGAGATAATATCCTGCACTGAGGCTTATTTAGCCAATAGAAAATATGACCCCACTTGACCTTTAAGGAGTGGTGACAGAAGAGAGCTGATAGGAAACTCTCGACAACTCTGCTGAGCCAATCCTTCTTGTCCTTGTTTAAGGGTCAAGCAATTGCTTAGATATCCTCTTGAATTCTCTGCTGGTGCTATTTACCTTATTTATTTGTTCCAGGTGTGCACCGTGTGGCTAGATAGTAAAACAAAGGCTTTATTACTGTATGAGTGTTTGTAATCCATTCACACACATCAATTGTCCGTAAGTTCCACAGTGTGAAAGACCCTTAAGAAATTGCTATGCATATTAAGGAATTGCAAATTAGGATGGCGGAGGGTGGTGAAAATAATCTGTGGATTCTTGGCTAGCGTCTGTCTGACTGGGAAGATGTAAGGACAACGACTCGCACGGTACTTGCACCAACGGAATCCCCAGAAAGACTGCAAAGACCTGACCCCCAGAAGGTCTCCACGGACCTCGTCTGTGCCAAACGCCGCAATCACCGGGTCTGCTTCTCAAATGCGACATCGCCAGGAGGCCCAGGTGACCGGTGATGTGGGAAGCAACAGATAGTGTATCCCCCGCCAGTGTAGTACTGGGACACTGTGGGGGCTTGTGGGGGGAAATCTGAGATTGCCGCCATACTGTAAAAACGCTTCTGGCCACTGAAGGGTGCATGGGAATTTACTAGACATGGTCCGACCAACAGACTTCAATGTAAAGTGATTATTCTACTTGTCAGGCGTGCGCGTCCGTGTGTGTGTGTGTGTGTGTGTGTTCTAGCTGCCTATTCCGATATGTGGACTGTAGCTGCAGTCAGCCCTAAGCAGAAAGCGTTGAAAGGCCCGCGTTTCTCGGGTTGTCACGTGACCCAAATGAGAACTGTTGATGGTGCGTCTCGCGGTCCCACACTTGGCCGAGGCGCACGAGGTGGCTGTAGTGGAGCGAGGAGAGCTTTTCTGACTCAGCACCGCCCACCACCACTGCTGCTGCTACCGTCTCCCGCTTATAAACCAGACAGCCCTCCGCCATCGACAGTCGGGACTGTGGCTCGCACAGCCGTGGCACTGCCATCACCATCATCACCACAACCACCACCACCACAGCAGCAAGCTCAGCGCCGGTGCCACTGGTGTTTGTATGTGAGCCACCTTCCAGCCACCTCGGCCTCCAATCAAAGGGACCAAAGTCCGTTTAGTTCAGCGATCGTCGGCTTCAGCTGGTAAAACACAAACCCAGTATTTTGATGATCTCTTAGTTTCGGATCGATTGCAAAGCTCTGTGTATGTCGTCGTTACCGCCTGTGTGTCTGTGTTTATATATCAATGTTTCTTACTTCGTTTTTTATTCCATGTACAGGGCGTTTTTCGTTTCTTTCTGTCTTATTGGGACCTGTAGGATAGGAAAATGCAAGTCGATATGCAAGTGTTGCTGATGGAGACAGGCGAGCTGGAGTTTTAACAAGAAACTTCGAGGAATTGTAAGAAATTGTTTATAGAAGGGACTTCACATAAAGTCTAATCATAAATGTGATGCTATAATGGATCTCACAAGCAAAATGTAAGGTAGAAAGTATAAAGATAAATGTGAGAAGAAAAAGAGTAAAGGCTTTTGGCAAGACGCCGTCAGATGCAGGAAGAAGAAGAGGAGGAGGAAGAGGAGGCCCAGTTACCCCAGTCAGTTTCTGTGAAGATTTACACAGTTCTCGTCAGCTCGTGACAAAGCCATTGCCCGCGAGATGAAGCAGTCTACAGCTGATGGCGTAATTTAACAACCATATGACCCCCCGGGGACCCCCGGGCCCACGTAGCCGGCGTGCTGACGGTTTCTCTAGTCCACTTGTCTATTGATTGTTCTAGAAGTCTCCTCTTTGCCGTTTGTGTTTTTGTGAAACGAACGCAACATTTGTGATTGATGGTGCAAGTTATAGTTGCCGGGAATCTTCCCTGCCTTCAGGTATTTCCCAGGAACACTGAGGTTCCGTGTGTGCGTTGAATGAATGCTGCAGCGACTAGATGTGAAAAGTTTCCGCGTTGTGCGTGTGCGTGTGTGTGTGTGTGTGTGTGTGTGTGTGTGTGTGCGTGTGTGTGTGTGTGTGTGTGTGTGTGTGTGTGTGTGTGTGTGTGTTTCTAACTTAAATACAGAGTGTTGAGGCGAGAGACAGGATATGAGTTGCCGGCTACAGCAGCTACACATCGCTCCCAGTCCGTAACAGTGAGGTCATCTCTGTGATATTGTTGTTGTAACACGACTGATGAGACATTGTGTTGTTATTTCAGGACTGACTGGTAGGTGCATGATCAATGTTCTTATGTTCCTATGTTGCAGGCCTGGCGTAATCTTCGTGTCTGGTCTTCCGCAAGAACGCTTTTCCCCCCCACCCCCCCGCACAGCGTGTCAGCGCCAACCCAAGGAGTGAACCGTTCAATAGGTTTTCGTTGCTAGCGGCTCGGAAACAATTCTTCTGGTGAAAGAGAACAGGTCGAAAACTGCACGAGCTTACGGCTGAGCCTGAGCCCTCTTGTCTCCTTGGTAGGAGCGCGGGGGAGGGGGTAAATAATGCCCATTCGGTGCTGCAAGCCTGCGAAGAAGGGCCTGGGAAGTGTGAGGAAGCTGTGTCCTGGTGGCTGCTGTCGAGTTTAGTCTTTGCGTGATTCGCTTTGCCGGCTGCCAGCAGGCGAGTGCATGAGCTGTCGGGAGGGACCTTGCTGACAGTAGACAGGGATTGTGTGTGGAGAGTATCACATACCAGTACTGTTGCTGTCTGACTTACCCACGCGGCACAGGATCCCAAATTGTACAGCAGGGACTGGAAGCAGAAGGAGAGAAAGAAAGAGAGAGAAAGAGAAGGACGTGACAAGACGGAGCAAAATTGGATAGCAACAATCTGTTTAGCGTCTGTTGTGAATAGTCGTACTTGAAATCTCAAAAACCGTCTTAACTGAAGTCAGATACCGTCACTTCCGGCGCCAAACCCAACATTGTGCTGCTGCTGCTGTTGCTGCATATTTTTTTTCATTGAAATCGGAGTCGTGGCTATGTGGAGACGATTCGTTTTGTAGACTGCAGATCAGGCTTATCGTGCAGTGCGTGAAGCTTCTGTATTTCATTCCATTTATTGATTAAAATCCAATTGTATTTGAACGTACTTCAGGCTTCGTGAGCATCACAGTGCCGCTCTAATCGTGCACCCGTCTGCTGAAGGGAATACTTTTGTGACGTCATTGAGGCTCTCGTGTGCACCTCGAGCATCAGGAAATACTTGTGTAGCGGCTTTATGCACCGTCCTGTTGCCCCCTGACTAGAGACACAGCGTGGTATGTGAGGAGGCGAGTGTGTGGGCTTTCATTCGTCTGACTGAATACAACGAGAACTGCAGTCGCTGAGCGGTAAGAGTTGAAAGAGTTGAGGTTACTGTCTTGTTGCTCATAGTCTCGCTACACCCATGTCTGAGACCCCGAATTCCGTTGACAACTCAGAGATCATGGAGCTGAACGTAGGGGGCGTCATGTACACCACCAGCAAGTCCACGCTGGTGAAGGCTGGCGGCTCCCTGCTGGCCGAGCTGTTCTCGGGGAAGTCCGACGACAAGGTGCCACGTGACTCTAAGGGCAAGTACTTTCTGGACAGGGACGGGGTGTTGTTCCGCTATATCCTTGACTACCTGCGCAATCTCAAACTCGTGCTGCCGGAGAACTTTCACGAGCGCGAGCGTTTGAAGCAGGAAGCGGAGTTTTTCAAGCTGACAGACATGGTCAAGTCTCTCAACCTCAGCCCCAAACCCGTGTTGACTACCCTTCCTGCTCTGCCTACTTTGCCTGCTGTTCCCGCCGCGGCTGGCGTCCTCCGACAGGTGGGGGCGTCGACCCAGCCTCCCAGCATGGGTAAGCAGCCCGGGTACATCACTCTTGGGTACCGGGGAACCTTCGCCTTTGGGCGGGACGGCCTGGCAGATGTCAAGTTTCGTAAGCTGAGTCGCATCATCGTGTGCGGCAAAGTGTCGCTGTGTCGCGAGGTCTTTAAGGACACCCTCAACGAAAGCCGCGACCCTGACCGCGGAGAAGACGACAGGTACACCGCCCGCTTCTTTCTCAAGCACACCTTTCTGGAGCAAGCCTTCGACATGTTGCAGGAGGAGGACTTCTTCTTGGTGGGCAGCTGTGGCAGCGGCACCAACAGCGCTGGGGAGGTCAAGCCAGGCTTGGACACGGAGGAGGCCAAGTGGCAGCACTATAATGAGTTTGTTTTCGAAAGACGCTGAGGGAACATTTCATTCGCTTTCTTTGGTGTATGATTAGAAAGTCATTTTTGTAACTGTTCAGATTAGTAACGACTGAATGAATACACGTTCATCCGATTTTAATCATTAAGTAGAGCAGCCGATGGAAGCAGACGACAGGAGTCCTTTGTTAGGAGAAGAGGAGTGTCAGTCATAGTCATAGTCTTGCCCACCCGTGTGGCAAGTGAATGGAACTGAGCGGCAGTGGCTACTATGTAGACAGATTTCCTGGTGGTAGAGAGATTGTTAAGCACACGTGCACAGTTGTGACTAATACTGAGCTGCAGGGGTTTGAACCAAGTGGAGACTATCCGGTGCAGTGCAAACAAACGGGGCGTGCGTGACGATACAGTTGGTGGCCGTCTCTTTGCCTTTCAAGGATCCGAGAGGTTTGTGAAGCAAGTAACCGCCAGCTGCCTGCTGAAGGCGGAAATGTACTACCGGTTCTCGGTACAGACGGCGGTTTTGTCGTGAGCGAGAACAAAAGATGCATCTTATCATTTTTCTGCTGCTGGATTCCCCCAACTTCCCGTTGAGCCCGTGAAGAAAGAAACCAATAGAATTTAGTGGCTTTCACCAGAACCAGGAAGCCCCGAAGGATTGAGTAGGCGACATGAAGGACGACATTGAAGAAAACACATTCTTATAAAAATGAAGAGCAACTGCGAGCTTACATCTGTATTACCGGCTTTGTTTTTGTGTAAAAGTGATTCGCTGAAATTTAGTCTCACACAGGAAATGTCTTGAAATGTGTTTATCGAGGTCGGCTTCTAAGAAACTGTTTCGTTGACACTGAGTGAGCAGAATAAAAATTCTACTTGCTATAGACAAAAAATATTTACTGACATCCTGCAGGAGAAGTATTGACTCAGTATGGTACATCAGTCACGTGGATGGGAGAGTCCTGCACCTCTTCTGACGTAAGCATGAATGTTATGTGAAGTGTTGCTATCACACAGTCTTCACCCCAACACAGATGTTCTCGCTGTCTCTGTTGTGCATAGAGAAGGCGTACACAGTTTATTGTGAATGTTTGTTTACATGTGTCTTGAAAGACGAAAAGCACGTAGCACGAGGCCGCATCTGTGGAGTAGGACGTGAAGCTCTACGTCATCACGTAAATCTGGTAAGAACGTAGTGACAACAACAAGTAGTGGCAACAACACGTAGTGGCAACAACAACGTAGTGGCAAAAACAACACATAGTGGCAACTACAACACGTAGTGGTAACAGCAACACGTAGTTGTAACAACAAAGTAGTGGCAAAAACAACACGTAGTGGTAACAACGTAGTGGCAACAACACGTAGCGGTAACAATCACAATCCATTTCAAAAGGTTGTGACGTGAAATGCTGTTGGCTCCCCCCCCCCTTGAGTGCAGGTGTAGCAAAAACATGTTCACGTGCAAATACTGTCAGTCCTTGCCATCTTCTCTTCACAAACCACAGGGGTATGTCCTAACCACCCTGATGCAGAGAAAAAGCAAATTCTCTTCGCACAAAATTAACGTTTTTCACTTTTAATCACGTGACTGTTAAAAAACCTGATTCATGTTCCCTGACGTAAATACTTGTAGACTTGACAGCCCGAGACTTGCAACTCACTGCAAGATGTTTAAGAGGCTAGTAGCCTGGTCTTCACATTTTGGTGATTAGAGTAAATTGCAATAATTATAATTATAGGGACAACAAAAATGCGTGTCCTCGTTTTTCGTTTTCTTATTCTTTGGTGTGTAGTTGTCTCCCCTGTTCTGCCAAACGAGCTGTTTAACCACTCACATTTTCATACTTTGTCCTTCCTTTGATTCCCACTGGTTTGGAACTTGACACGTAGGTCTTTTCTGTCCTCTGCCTGTTTGTAAGGCTGCCTGCATCAGTGTGTGTGTGTGTGTGTGTGTGTGTGTGTGTGTGTGTGTGTGTGGACACGTGCGCGTTTGTGTGAGACGTAATCATCATTAATCCCAGTGAAAGATAATGAGAAACAGTATACAAAAGGCATCCATACATTTTTTCACCTACTGTTTCCTTGCGTGATGATCACATTTAACACGAAGGACAGAGCTGCGGTTGAATCCCTCTCTCTCCACAGTGGTTCACGTGTATTGATTACTTCTACACTCAGCGCCTCCTGGCGGCTTCTAAACAACACTTACATAACACGAATTGGCTCGGCAATTTCCCGAACGTTTCTTCCATAAACTACACGACTGCAGTCTTGCTCCACCAACATTTTGCCTACAGTTAACCCAACAAAAGTAACACACACACACACACACACACACACACACACACACACACACACACACAATATTGTAAAAACGTGGCTGCAACGTTTAGGTCCCGTAGTAGGGAACGTGATCGTTATTATAATCTTTACGGATAGTCGTTTGGTTTCCATTCTACCCTGACCATTTTCTACTGCATCGGCTAAAGTGTGACATTCACCACATTAGTTACATTACATTAGTAGAAGTTTTTATTTTTGCAAAATATCATTAAATGAGTCCTTCCTTCTCTTTTTGAAAATGTAGCTAGAGAACTCTCGACACTGACAAGAACCGTTACCACCAGGTATAAATATCATTTAATATTACTCGACTAAAGCTCTGATGAAAACAATTGTTCATGACCGTAGATTAACGAAATTATAAAAATTATATAATCTGCAAAACATCGATTCTCCATCCTCTGATTGTGACTGTGATGTCTAACTTTACTGCCTCAGGAGTAATATTTGGAAACTTTCTTTTGGATCCCGTAGACAAATTAACGGCATAGAAGGACACGAAGAACAAACTCTCAAAACTCAAAATGTTTCTTTACCTGGTGCGCTCTTAATAACTGAACTTGGACTGCAGCTTGTCTAACCACCTGACAGTTTATACTGTAATGCCTAGCAGTCTTTCTCTGTTCTACACAAGGTGCGTCAGTCTCAGTTGGGCAACAAGGTTCAGTAACAGTAATCAAATGGTGTCATTATTTTGGTAACAAGTTGCACTAACAGTGATCAAATGTTGTCAATACTTTGGTAACAAGTTGCAACAACAATGATCAAATGTTGTTATTTGTGACAAGCCGATTGCTGTCTCTCAGACTGTCGTTTCAGCCCCGGATGTTGATGGTAAACTAACAGACAAGGTGTCTGTCTGCAAAGTGCAGGGTCCTCGCGCTGGACTGTTGAAGAGAAAATCTTGAAAGGCAATGAGATCCTAAAGTATACATCCTAATCTATTGTATCCTAATTGTTTACATCGTGTATACACCAGAAACTGTTCTATTCTCATGTATACATCCCGTACTGTTGAAGGCTACGTGTCATCTGCCAACAGGAGGAGGTAATGTTCATCATTATGTGCGCCATAAAAGTCAAGTGTTATTATTGTCGTTGGTGTGGCTCACATGACAAGGAAAATCGAATGGCGTCGCTTAAAGACCAAAAGTCAAATGTTCTTCGCTTGAGAAGAGTGGAGGCGTCTACAACCTTTCCTGAGTGTCAAAGTTTATTTTTCTCCTATCAGGCTATACTCACAACCATGTTGCTGCGAATGGTAAGAAATGGTCGCTGACTAGCGGCGTTGGCAGCTACAGTCAGATAAGTTACTGTTGGTGTTGATGGCTACAAACATGTTCCTGTAGGTAACGATGGTCAGACACCAACCTTACTCTCATCTCCAGCCCCTCATCTTTAGGGGGAACCACGGGGCTGTTATTATGTAACTTCGTGGAGGGAATAACAACCTACGTGTACTATCGTGTCAGCCGGTGACAATGTGTGACAGTAATGTGACAATGTGTGACAGTAATGTGACAATGTGTGACAGTAATGTTGTCCTACTTCTCACCAACTTTGGCAAAGGTGTGTGTGAGGGTCAGAGGAAAGCAGTGGTTCGAGTTCGGGACATCGGAATGTTCATCAACATGCAAAGTTCAAACTTGTATTGGAAGATTGAAAGTATATTTAACATGACAATGACATCCGGGTACTTCGATGGTTTGATGCTTTGATTAAGAATGAAATTAAGACATCAGCTCAAACAATAACTAGTCTGGGTGTAGGTGCCAACACTTACAATGGCGGTTCTTGGTCCTGAAACATCGCCACCGACGGGACTGGTCCTCAATGTAGCAATCAACTTCAGAGGTTCCTGGTGTTAGCAAACCAGTTAAGATGCTAATTTTACATTTTTACTATTGTCCACCTACTTTGTTGTCAAGAAAGTTCATTGTTTCTCAGCAAGGATGCTGATAAAACTTGATATTTTGATACTTTTTAAATGCTGGGTGTTCAGAAAGGATTTTGTGAAGTGGTTTGTAGGGGAAAATGTAGATACAAAGAGCAAAGTTTGTGAACATTTAAAAAAAAAATCCCTTGCAGCAAGAGAGAAAGTCTGCGGCTGCTGTTTGGTCTACCTACTGAAGGCAAGTTGATTGCCAAGGGCAGCACCAGATGACCTGACATCATTAACAATGGCAGACGATGTGATCAGTTTGAGCCTCACAGGAGCTGCTGGCTCTGGACGAAGCGAAGAAGAAGAGACAAGTACAAAGGAGGAAAAAGCCAGGATGCCACATGCTGAGGCGATGTTTCACAGAGACAACCAGTGCGAGAACTAACTGTGTTTGCTGCCGGAGTCTGCCCTGCATTATCGACCCTGTCTACAGATGCTGGTGTCACTAAGTGCGCTAAGAGGTAGACAACAAGATGGCGGGCTGGCCAGCCTTTGATCCTCCATGCCACGTTATACGATCACCTCCTAGTGTCCGCGGTTAATGAGATGGTTTGCGACACTGACATGACACTGACATGACGAGAACTTGCAATAATTACTGACATGGCATTCTAGTGGCGTGGCACTTTGAGTGACCATGACTCTTGAGGCGGACATCGCTAGATGCTCTTTAAACAATCCACAAAACACTGCCTGAGGCATTAACATCCCTGTGCCGAGGACAGATTCTCTCAGAAAATTAGTCCCGCACCTCAGCGTTTTCGTCACTCAAGAAACAAGGAACTTGACATAAGAGACCACAGAGCAGAATAAGAGAGAACTGGTGGCAAACGAATTCAACTTCTGGGGTAGGGGGGAGGGGGAGAAGTTCGCGATCTTGCGGCCATCGGCGCCACCGCTCAGAAGATGCCCCAACCGGGGTTCACCACGAAGTGACATATAATAGTAATACAACTCTGTGGGTTCACCACCCAGTCACAGCCCAACTCACAGCACAACTCACAGCCCAACTCACAAGCCGACATCAGTGAGAACAGAACAATGTACCTGTTTTTGTTTTTGAAAAAAGGCAACTTGACTGCACGAGACATGGACACCCACATGTAGACAATTTTCAGGAGTCGTTTCATTAAAAACAAAATTAAACCCACACGAAAACCCACGCATTATCCACAATGGAAATGCTTAGCTGTCCAGAGAGCGAAACCAGACACCTGTAGAAAACAACAGGATTTTTTTCTGCCTTTGTTACTGAAAAGGGCAGACAGACAGTAAGACAGACAGGAAGACAGAGAGTAGACAACAGCGGCGACTGATGGCGAGCAAGATGGCTAAAATAATTGAAATAAAATCCTGTCATTGCGTTAGGCTATCACTACAATCACTAGGCTATCACTATTATCACTGAGCTATCACTATCACTACTATCACTGAGCTATCACTATCACTACTATCACTGAGCTATCATTATTATTTACCACTAGGCTAACACTATCACTGCTATCACTAGGCTGTCATTACCATCACTACTATCAGTAGGCTATCATTACTATCACTGAGCTATCACCATTATTTACCACTAGGCTAACACTATCACTACTATCAGTAGGCTATCACTATCACTATTATTTATCACTGAGTTATCACTTTCACTACTACCACTAGGCTATCACTGATTGAAACTCTGACAAATGTTTTTAAGAAGCTTGCCATGGAAACAATCCAAAATGATGCTTGAACAATCAATTTGAACTTCATAATTTTGATGCTTCATTTGTGCATTTGTTTCCAGACTTTAAAATTCACATTTTGTTTGGATTCATTTTTTTAAAGAGGGGGGGTCTCACAATAAGAAAATTGTGAGCATATAACTACTACTCAATTTTAAAGTAAATGACCCTTTCAAACCTTTAGATGTTTATGAATCAACACAGTGAATGGGCTGCAGCACTTGACCAGAGTATTTATCAGATTTTGACATCAGCAACCAGTAGCAAACACCATGAGACTGATGGGGAAACAATGAGAATGCTGCACTGTTTAAATATTGCATTGGCCAATTCTAGATATTCCAGATAAAAGATAAACACTGCAAGCTTTTTTGTATTCATCATCAACATACTCTACAAATATCTGAGCCACTCTTAAGACGACTTTAGATGAGCCTCGTGGTTTGAAGCACTTGTGGTCCTCAATCACAACACACGCCAGCAGATTATGTCCCTCTTCTGAGTAGTTTATCATTTTCTATGCTTTTTTGTTGCCAAACAAGTCCAGAAAATATTATTCTTGTAGCTTAGTGACTTCAGTTCAAGAGAGAGGACCGAGAAAACCATTGTTGTATCAGGTTCTTCGGGGTTCAGCAAGAAAGTTCACTGTTTGTTGAAATGATTGACAGATTTGATATACTTGATGGTTCGTTTTATCTTCTAGAGACATTAGTTATCTATACTTACTTATCTTCGCAGCTTTACAACAGTTTATTTCGGGTTCAATAAGAAATTCCGCGCGACACGTACCCGGTCTTGTTTTCAAAGCAATAGGAGAAAAAATAAACACAAATTATAATAAAAGTCAAGGGCACCCTAATATTGTGAAGTATCGAAGTATTAACATATTATCCTTTATACAAAAATCTTTACATCTGTTACTGTCTTGGCACGTGTAATGATTGTTGACAGGAATATCCATCACAGTGCTGACAAAGCACCCTGGCCTCCACCCGACTAAACACGCACGTGCTTGGCGCGGCCACAACTCCCTTGTTTGCAAACTAAACTGCGCGAAACTCGCTTCTAAGTAAAGTGACCTTTGACCTGCACGTGTGGATGTCGTGTATCACCGCACATTTCTTACTAGTAAACTACATGTTTATCCTGAACAACTGGTGTCATCTTATCTCCATATTCCTGGAGTGGTACAAGTCTTCCAATGGCAGAATACAGCGGGTGTCAGGATGTTGAAAGCATGTGAGCGGCTGCTGTAGTCTTCACATTTCTCCATCCTGTCTAAAAGACTTCTTGTCCTTCCACAACATTGTCAACAGAAGAAACAACCAATTGAAGGAAGCGATTCTAAGTGAACTTCCGGTTTCTCATGAGAACAAATGCGACATCGCATTAAGCTTTGAAAATGATAAAGTTAGTAAAAGGCAGCAGCACCAGAAGATTTCAGTTACAGGAGAAGTTAATGCAGTGTCAGCTGACTCCTCCTGTCCTGACCGCTGACATATTTCTCACCTGCATGTGGAGATGAAGTGCAAGTAAATAGTGCAGATGCAGACATCTTGAGTAAATCATGTAAAAGACTGGGAGTTTACTTTTGTTATGACACACAGTGACGGCCATCATTAGTTCTCATCATCACTCCAGCCTTAGCCAACGACTGTCTCTATTAGCTAGCAGCTCACACAATATATACTAATATATATATATATATATAAGAGGGAGGGGAGGAGAGAGATAGACAGACAGACTCACTGACAGACGGACAGACTGAAACGTTTCAGTTCTGAATAAATGAATCATTTCATATTTCAACAGAAATGAGACCAACCCTTGTCTAGTGTGTACCCCTAGGTGGACATCTGACATATTTGCAGTTCCCGATAAGTCTGTGACAGCGACTAATAGTGAGATTACCGCCTATGTAAGGATGCGGCTTTATTATATCACACAGAACAGTAGGTGATATCACACAATATATTTATTGTAGTACATCTGCATCCATATACACATGAGCCAACGAACAACGAGCACGTGCCTTGCTGGCAACATCTGACATTCATCACTTCAAAACCAAAATTTACATGTCGAGTACTGCTTGGTTTTTTTTTTTGTTTTTTTTTTTGCCGTCATTCATTTGAGGGACTTCTTGTAATGTTGTTGATGTTGTTGTTACTAATGCAGTCATCATCGTTATCGCCTCCACCATCAGAGTCGCTTCACTGCAGAGTTGTCCCGGAACAAGCTGATTGTCTCTGCTGGGGCTAGCCGGCTAGGTCACGCGCTTGGTGATCACGTGTTTCATGGTCACGTGCCTCCTGTTGGTGCTGGCACTGGCGACGGTCGTTGTTAAGAGGAAATCGTCGACGCGATGACCTCATCCTTTACTCCCCTGGGTCAAGCTGAGCTTCGGGGGACCAGCAGCTTTAGAGGTGTTCCCTAGTCACCACTTCCTCCTTCACCGGCAGGTTTGAGGATCACTCAAGCGACCAACGGGGGAGGGGGGGATTACCATTTGGGGGATTCCCCAGTGAGCCGCTGCTGCCGGCAGTGAGTAACGATTTCACGCTGATAGGCTTTCAGTCTCATCCGCTGATCACGAAACAATCCCGACAGCCATCAGCCTCAAGCCTTTACCGCTATGGGAGGTCAGAGGTCACAGCATCGGCTGACGTTTTGTGGTTACAAAATCTTCTTACATTTGAATCCACATAGCCGAGAGCATTTTCCTCCAGAATCTGTTCAGAATTCTGCTTTTGGTCAGCTAGTGATGGCATCAGGACATTGTACAACTTTCTAGGCAAGTCAGCTAACTTCAAAGTCTCCAGCATTTGACTGTTGAGGCCAGTGGTTTAGCTGTTGACTACAATGCAGTCTTCGTCCTCGTGAAGCGAGCTGACACACAGCTTCTCTATTTTGTTCACCCTCAAAGGTATTAAAATGGTGAAATTCCACGCAAAGAGGGTTCGCCGAGTACTCGAGTCTTAGTTGCTGCCTCCTGTCGACAAGCAAGAAAAGAAATCGCTACATCTTGGAGTTAATCACTCCATTAGAGAGCAATTAATGCAATGTAATGAGTGCTAGGAAAAGGTCGAAGCTATTCAGAATGTGCAGGAAGGTGGACAATAGTCTAACAACGACTCTCAAGACTTAGTCCTGGTCTCGTTCTGTCAGCGCCGCGCGCGCACGTGCTTGTCATCAATGAAAACGTCGTTAGTGTTGTTCTTTTTCTCGCCGTCTTCCTCTCCCTCGTCGCCATTTTTCACTTTTATTTTGTGGAAGTATTTGACTTTCTTCTACATTCATCCTTAGATGTAGTTGTGTGCACATTGACTGCATCTTGAGGCCAGTCCGTCGAAGTGTTGCTGACTGCAGAACGGAATCTGACTGCGCGAGCTGGTGACTTGAATGTCCAGCTTTTGTTTAATTGTCATTGCGAAATAACATGTTGGTGATGAATAATACAACCTTACTATGTGCGAAAACAATATATATATATATATATATATGTGATTGAAACAACAACAAACATTTTGTTTTACTCTTGCAGCAGTCTGTCTATCCTCGCCCTCTTCGGATGAAGACACTTGTCATCTGTCTTGATTCACTCACTCCTGACATTGCCCATTAGAGGGTTAACATTAACCCTTCCTTTGAACTGTCTGCAGTTGTATTTCAGTTTGATATTCTTTACTGCAAGAAGATTGCAAGGAAGTGTTTGTGATGTTGTGTTGTTTATGTAACACAAATTCCACGCCCTTCCTCTATCACAAAGATTTTTTTTTAAATCGAGCGCATGGCAAATTACTTATTGATCGGAAACTGCAGCTACCTGCGGTGTAGTAACACGAATCAAATGTTTTCTATCAAAATCAAATTTAGAGATAAAGAGAAAGGAAGTGTTTGTGATATGGACCCCGAATCTCTGTGGCCTTAGATGGATGCAAATGGAGATAACAACGCCCACCTTGTTTGTTGTCTGAATATTGGGAGCAAAGCTTGGGCTTTGCCTGGCCGACATCTCTGTCTGTGGTGGAGAAAGTGGACTGCTTGATCACTGGTTGATAGACTAACTTGTGTCCTACCCACTCCACCACCACCACCTTCTCCCGCTCTGGAAGCTTCACAAAAGGGTCGAGTCTCTGATTGTAATTAACACAATGAACGATTACATGGACATGGTTGAAATAAAGAAAGACTGCTAGCAAAGTAGCGATGTTTAACCACTCACTCCTCACCTCACACGTTAATATCGGGATACAAGATGTCAGCAGGTATTTTATTGTCAAGTTTATAGTGTCTGCTCCAGATATCTCTTGTGATTTAAGCATCAAATGGTCTTGCAAGAAATGTTAATAACACAGTCCATAGCAAACTCTTTTTTTTGCTGTGTGTGTGGCACGTGGTGAAACCATTGCACGAGGTGTTGTGACAGTTGATCGACTTTCTTGTCTTATGTCACCTGCTGTTGTGTCAGACGCCACCTACTGTGTTGTGTGATATCATCTACTGTGTTGTGTGATATCACCTACTGTTCTGTGTGATATCACCTATTGTTGTACATGATATCACCTGCTATGTTGTGTGATATCACCTACTGTGTTGTGTGATGTCATCTACTGTTCTGTGTGATATCGCATATTGTTCTGCATGATATCACCTCCTATGTTGTGTGATATCACCTACTGTGTTGTGTGATGTCATCTTTTTATGTGATGTCACCGTTCCTATTTTTTACACGATGCAATCGATCTCAGCTGTGTCGGTCCCCTGAAAGACGCGCAGCTATGATGGACTATGATGGAGTAGGTGATGATAAAGGCTAGAGGTGAATGTGATACAGCTATTTATCTCTACTCTCTCTGTGTGTATATGTCATTCGGATTAATATATTTAGCCCATCATGCCCAAATAAAATATTTTAAATGATGTCTGGTAGTTTTACCCAAAACCATGTAGCCTAAATGAAGTCAGTAAATCTTCGTCAAAAATAATCAGACTTTAGCTAACAGCATAGATAATAAAAAAAACCTTTAATTTCGTGAACCCAATCAATGTCAATTGTGTGCATAAATAGTTGAGTCCGTGCGAAGACATTAAATAAAATTTGAAAACTAATTTGCCAGAAGTTTTTTCATATATTTTTTTCTAATAAATACCAAAATATTTTCTCAAAGGAAGCTGGTTACACTCTAGGGATGCGAACTTAACACAGTTCTGGATGAAATGAATGCTCAAATTACTAAATTATGATATAGATGCCTACATAACACACTCCCGTTAAGAACAGGCAACAAACATGAATAATACTCAGATGTCCTCAGTGAAACATAATTTCCCCCGACAGACAAAATGGAAATACAAGTAGGTGGCCACCACGCCACAAATGAAAGAAAATGTCGACTTTTGGAACTTCAAAGCTTATCAGTCAGTCGCCTCAAACATGTTGTCACAACACCGCCAACTGTGGGCAACTGACAACATCCCACAAATATGATGTAAGATGACACCCCCCCCACACACACACACTTTCTCTCTCTCTCTCTCTCTCTCTCTCACACACACACACACACACCGCAAATATAAACACGCGTGATATAAGCACACGGGTGCACTAGTGTGAAGTTACATAAACATAAATAAAACCTCCTCCTTCAGTCTCTTATCAGTCGGATACAGATGTTATCACGATTGTAAAACTATTTTCAGTGTTAACCGTGTGCTGTCCTCACGAGTCACACATTTGTTGTCAATGGATATTCTCCCTGTCCAAATGGGATGTTTAAGGTTGGACTGGGAGGTCGGGAGGTGGGGAGGTGGGGAGGTGGGGAGGTCGGGAGGTGTATGGTGCGTCTCTCAGGGGACTGGACAGGGCTGATAATCGAATCAGCCTCATCTGGCAGCGACAGTGTCACAAATCTGTCAACAAAGTTCACTTTAACGAGCTTCTGTTCAGGGCTGTACATATCTTTGCTTAGCTATAACAACACATTCTGTGTGTGTGTGTGTGTGTGTGTGTGTGTGTGTGTGTGTGTGTGTGCACCGGTTTGCCTATCCTGATGTTTGTGGGTCTCACTGCGTCTTTCTCTTTCCCTTTTCTGTCTGTCTGTCTGTCTGTCTGTCTGTCTGTCTGTCTGTCTGTCTGTCTGTCTGTCTGTCCGCGACATCGTCTTGTCGTAAGACCTGTTTCCATTTAGCTTCCATTTTCATGTTAATTATCCCCACCTGTCACCAACCTCATCAACTCTGAATGGCGGCTTTGAAAACACAAATGTTGTAAGACAAGTGTATAGTTAACACTGACAGTTGGGCTGTCATGACTCTAGTGACCATGTGGCAGTCGCTATGCAAGGTTTGCTGTCATAACATTTGTCACTCACTGTGGAAGTTGTCAATCAAATCCAAGTTCTGCTGTCATGATAAGTTTAGTGTCATATAAATTTGGGGTACCTTAAAGGCCAACAACTAGTTTCGACATGCATTTGCAAACAATTATTTTCCTGATGTCCTATTTAAATACAACTCAATATGCCAAGAAATGAAGCACTGACACAAGGCAGTCAACAGTGGAGGTCACAGTACAATAAGGTACTTCCTTATCACATCATCTGTCCCTTGACCCGCTGACCACACAAAACTCTCACAAAATCTAAAATCTTTAAGAACTTTTCTCGTTCATGAGGTTAACAAGCGCAGTGACCTGCCCCGTTAGTCACTATTGCGAGTGTCATGACCTGCCCCGTTAGTCACTATTGCGAGTGTCATGACCTGCCCCGTTAGTCACTATTGCGAGTGTCATGACCTGCCCTGTTAGTCACTATTGCGAGTGTCATGACCTGCCCTGTTAGTCACTATTGCGAGTGTCATGACCTGCCCCGTTAGTCACTATTGCAAGTGTCATGACCTGCCACACTAGTCATTATTGCGAGTGTCATGACCTGCCCTGTTAATCACTATTGCGAGTGTCATGACCTGCCCCGTTAGTCACTATTGCAAGTGTCATGACCTGCCACACTAGTCATTATTGCGAGTGTCATGACCTGTTTCGTTAGTCACTATCGCGAGTGTCATGACCTGCCCCGTTAGTCACTATCGCGAGTGTCATGACCTGCCCCGTTAGTCACTATTGCGAGTGTCATGACCTGCCCCGTTAGTCACTATTCCGAGTGTCATGACCTGTTTCGTTAGTCACTATCGCGAGTGTCATGACCTGCCCTGTTAGTCACTATTCCAAGTGTCATGACCTGCCACACTAGTCATTATTGCGAGTGTCATAACCTGCCCCGTTAGTCAATATCCCGAGTGTCATGACCTGCCCTGACAGTCACTATCGCGAGTGTCATGACCTGCCCCGTTAGTCACTATTCCGAGTGTCATGACCTGCCACACTAGTCATTATTGCGAGTGTCATGACCTGCCCCGTTAGTCACTATTGCGAGTGTCATGACCTGCCCCGTTAGTCACTATTGCGAGTGTCATGACCTGCCCTGTTAGTCACTATTCCGAGTGTCATGACCTGCCCCGTTAGTCACTATTGCGAGTGTCATGACCTGCCCTGTTAGTCACTATTCCGAGTGTCATGACCTGCCCCGTTAGTCACTATTGCGAGTGTCATGACCTGCCCGTGAACACTTACAAATGACACCACCATGCAGAGAGCATTGTGTGATAACATGTCACATGACTAACGGTGTAAACAGTTGTGGATTCCTGCCTTTCCATTTCATTTAAATGCCCTCACTCATTATTTCATGCCCTCACTCATTAGTTAATGCCCTCACTCAGTATTTCATGCCTTCGTGCAGCACTCACTGGTCAAGCGACACGACATCCCAGCCCCATGCACCCCCCAAATCAGGTTAGTGAGACAAAGAGACTCAAATGAATTAACATGGAAAGAAAAAGAGAAGTTTGTCGTGAGTAGTTTCCCTTTAGTGGTCAGCAAAGACAAATCACAGAGTTTAAGTGTCAGAGTTCAAATGTCAACCCATTATTGCTCCTCTGGTTGCCTTCTGAGGTTAAGACAAGAAATAACCTGCTGAGTAGCGACATGCGATGTCTCACTTACAATCAATTAAATAGAAGAGTATATATATATATATATACTGTACACAATAACATAATTTACTTGTATACTGATACAGTAATATAATGGAGGTTCTGCTCTAGTCCAGTGACTTCCTGTAGCCCTGTCTCATCGACATCTTGCTCTCTGACTGTCACGTGGCAGTAGACGACCTGCCATCCCAGTATCTTCACAGACAGCCACAGGAATGTTCTGTCTTGTGTTTTTTGTGTTTGTAATGCGAGGACAGCCTGGTGTTGGGTGGGATACCGTGGCTCACATTATTAAAAAGAATTGCATCATCAACTAGCTTGGTGGTTTTCATGGTTTACTCTGGCGGGTTAAACTGGATTCTGTAAATACACTATTTTATGGAGTCCTTGGGGAGAGTAACGAGAGATAAAGAGACATTTACTACAGACCACATGTAGAAGCAGACTACATGCAGTTTCATGGCGGTGCTTTTATGGCACCGATATTCTCGTCTGATAACTTCCCGGAAAACTTCCGATTCCAACGCTTCTTCCGTGGGAAGAATCAGAGACCAAGGGAAAAGCAATCTGGAGGAAAACACTTTGAGCGATACCCAGGCGTGATTGAGACTACATTAAGTCCTCTAATGTCAACCCGCCACACTTCATAAGCTCCGCAAGCTAAACTGATTTATTAAAAGATGTCTGGGTCGAAATGTCCTTGTTCTAAGCACCAGCAGCATCTTGGTGCCTGATGTCGCAGGTTTGAAATGGCGGGCGGTCACGTGACAGTCTTTGACAGCACGTGTTGTCTCGCTCAACAAAGCACAAAACATTTGCCAGTGGATTTCCCTACAAGTGTAAGCTTAACTTACAAAGGACACTTCTGTTCTTCTAAGTTTCCTTGTCTGTATATTAATAGAAAATGAAAACAGCCTGATACACACAAGAATAACAGCTAAATATCAGTAACATCACCAAATGGGTGACAGACCTTGGACACAAAAATACAGTTGTCTCCCCTAAAGGCAGAACAAATACCGATTGAAGGATCCAAAACGAGGCACAATAAATGTGAACACACATTAAACATCAGACTAAACATATTTGACCCCAGTAGCAGTACATACTAAGATAATGTAAGTAAAGGTTCAGCGGCTTATTTCAACATCCGGCATCAAATAAATTCATTAATTTATAGAAACATTTAATGCATCATACCTCGGCCACTAGCAATGTCCAGTCTGGTCAGATCATATTCAAATTGTTCTTTCGAGCCTACATTTACTGGTAGTTCTTAGCTGTCTTACCTACAGTCAAACATCAGTACTAACACAGCCATCCACGGGTATGGGAGTTAGTCCACACTAGGGTACATGATGTGTCAACATTTTTACCAAACACAACAATCGTCACGACTTACCGTAAACACGAAGATGAGAAGCCAACTCGTGTAGTCCACTGGGCGGAGGTCGCTTCCTGCCGAGGGTGTGGAAGAAACACTGACATCTGTGGAGTGAACACAGCTTACTATAGGGCCTTCAGCCAACTAGTGCTGACAACTAGCCCTGACATCTAGTGCTGACAACTAGTGCTGACAGCTAACTAACTAACGCCGACAACTAGCTTGTACACAAACACCAGACCCATGAGTCTCCCCTCAGGGTACATCCGGGTCACCGGTACAACATGACCCCTTTGCTAAACATAAAGAGGCATCAGGTCCCATAACTCTAGCTGAGAGCGCGACAACCAGTGTGATCCCCGGGAGTAATCCTCTAATACTATATCATTTTTAATATTTATTTTACAAGCATGTAATGTAGTACAATATCTGACAAAAATGCTTACTACATCTACCCATCGATACAGACTGCTCCACATGTCAACATCAAGGCTACTAAGAGTACTAAGCTAATAATTCGCTGTGTATACTGAAATACAGACGTCTAGCCGGGTGGACTAGGGTGTGGGGGAGAATGTTTACTAAAAATATCGTTCATGGTGAGCTCCGGTCAGTTTCCATTCATCAGCACGTGCCGCACGTGACTAACGAGTTCAGCAAAAGATCGACACATCGCTGTACAGTGGTACACACTTTCACACACATAGTCTCAAAATATGGGGGGGGGGGATGACAAACAGTCAGTTCTGCCGCAGCCTGGCAGTACAGGCGTCTAGTCAAAGCCTCTACAGATGACTTGGTGTGTGTGTGTGTGTGTGTGTGTGTGTGTGTGTGTGTGTGTGTGTGTGTGTGTGTGGATAGACAGAGAAGGAGAAATACACCAGAGGGGTGTGCTTGACTATCTACTTACATCAACTGTTTTGCTTTCGCGTAAATTATTGTGAAGAGCTTACTTTCCTTGGACATGTTGATAACCTGGACTAATGTTGTGTGGCTCCCATATTGGGAATGTGTTGTCTGTGAGAGTGTATGAAGAAGAAAACAACTAGTTGTGCTGTGACTAAAGAATAAAGACAATGGAAGGGTTGCCCAGCCTCAGAATGTGTGTTCCTAATGTCATACTGTATCATATGTCATAGTGTCATGTGTCATACATGTGCCATACAGTGTCATGCCAAGTTTATTGTGAGCTATTCAGCCACCTGACTAGGATTGTATTCCTATGTACAGTCGAGAAATATTTCATTTTGGAGCCCACCACCATGTTGTACGAGAAATGATGAACAGGTGGACAAAATGAACTTCAGACTAGGCACGTGCATCATGAACGAGATTGTCATTGGATGCTGTCGCCTTTCTAGTGACAAAATATGAGGGACCTCTCCACTCCTACAGTAGGGATACAAACGCCTCAACACAATAAACTTACGACTTTGATCAAGAAAAGCCCACACTAGTGAAATCACGATTCAGAAAAAACCTGGTTTCCTTTAGTGTCTGTAGTTCAGATACAGGACAAGATTTTCCAGGTTTGTCTCCATTGATGAGAAATAACCCCACAGCTACAGCAAAATCACTTTCCATAGACAGATGTCTGCAGCTCTTTAATACCAGCTACTGTGTCTAATGTCCAGCTGTTGTGCAAAAAAACAAACAAACAAAGAAGCAGGAGGAATTATCGCGACTGTCAGACTGACAAAGTTCACACACTTGTCATGATTGCATGTTGTTAATCATTACCATGATTACAGACTGACAATAATAAACCACAATTGAATGTTGACAATTACCATGATTACACGATGACAACAATTACCATGATTACAGATTGACAATAACTGCCATGATTACAGATTGACAATAATTGCCATGATTACAGATTGACAGTAATTGCCATGATTACAGATTGACAATAATTGCCATGATTACAGATTGACAGTAATTGCCATGATTATAGATTGACAATAATTGCCATGATTACAGATTGACAGTAATTGCCATGATTACAGATTGACAGTAATTGCCATGATTACAGATTGACAATAATGTCCATTGTTGATTGTAGTCCTTAGCTTCTTTTTTCTCTTCGTTGTTAGTCTTAGAGAATGCTTTCAATGCTTTTTCATTAACATTTTGCAATGAAACTTCAGCCAAAAGCTAATTAATGATTTTTGGCGCATGTGATGCTGTTTATGCTGGGGTCCTAGCAAGTTGCAGGACATTATTTGTATTTTGTTATTATGACACTGCCTGTAATATGTGGAGACTTTGTGTTGAAATATGAGGTAGTCGTTGCTGTGCTGACACAGGGTCTCTGTTGTCATGTCTGACAGGGGCTGGCATGAGGCTTCTAGTGTCCATCATGTCGCCTCTGGTCTGCAGTTTCATGCCACCTTCTGTTCCTTCTGTCTTCACATGCCTTGTGGCCATCATTTCTGCACTAAACTGTGTAAGCGTATTATGCAAGTAATAAATGGCAGGATGCTATGTGTGACATTAAGAGGCCTTTTGAAAGTATTACTGTGTACAGTAGTACACAAACATCACACAGCTACACTTATTTCATTAAACATTGAGGCTAATAACTAGTTCACACACAGGTCTAGAACTTTCGACTGTGTGCTGACCACATGCACAAGTTTCTTTCTTTCACTGTCATTTTCTTCTGTTGCCTTGAAATTGCATTGGGCTTTATAATATAAGCTTATAAAGACGGCCAAATGCTGTAATATTTAGTCTGGAGCTGTACTTTATAAAGCATAAAATATTTCACTGTCTGCGTTGTTTATTGAAGGATGCTGCCTCGATTTTCATCTTTCTTTTGTTTGTGTTGACGGGATCGGAAAAGGTGAGAAGAAAAAAAAGAATAATGATAATAAGAACGAGCTGTGTGTGTGTGTGAGAGAGAGAGAGGGGGGAAGAGAGGGGATGCGGGTGTGTTCATCTGTATCAGCTCCATAACACGCTCAGATAAGTTGCCCACAGGTCTTCTCCAATGATTTACCAACTTGTTTCGTTGCAGGACTATGCAAGGAACAAGCAATCAGTCATAATCAATGTTTTATTATTGATCGATACCACTTTATTATTCTTTAATATCGACGAACATCCCTTCAAACGAATACTAATATTGATGGTTATACCTCTGCAAGTAATCACTGGAATGATCTGTGATTTGCCAGCAAGAAAACCCTTTCTGGAATTTTCTAGCAATTTCAGAGCTGAAACATTGTCGCTACTCGGGACAATATAATCAGCCGAAAAGATCAAATATAACTGAAGGAGAATTAACAATAAAGGAATTAATTGGACGCGAGATTAGCACACAGGCGTCATTTAGGGCGGCGTTTGCTCGCCTCTTCCTGCAGCCAATTCCACCAGCAGCAATAACTGGCAGCAAATTACACCGGAAAATCTCCTGCAGCAAAGCAACTTGTGTTTCTGACGAGTAAAAACGACTTTCTCTACAACCAGGCATTGTTGACATTTGTTCTTCTCTCCCTTCACAAAGATCACCCCTTTGTCCTCCTTTCCTTTCTGTTTCTCTTCGTCTCTCTCTCTCTCCCCTCTGAATGGACGCCTCGCGTATCCTCCTGCTCCTGTCTCCTGCCTTCAGCACAGACTCTGTCTCCAGGACAGGTTGTCTTCAATAACACGCTCTCACCCAAGACATCCTGTCCTCAGCCTCACAGTCTGCATGACAGACTCTACTACATCGATGTCTGCCACAGCAACAGGTTATGTGTCTCCACAGGAGTGTCTTCAGGTATGTGTCCTGGACACTGTCATCATGTCCAGAACATCGTTATTTTGTCTCAGGACAATGGCCAAGAGAAATTATCAGCATTATTTTCGTGTTTACACAATGTTGAAACATTACACAATGAACTATTAATAACATATATTTTTCTTACACGCAGCAACAGGACAGCGAATTCATTAACCAACACAGCAGTGCAGCCTGTCACAATCATCGTACTGAGGAGAGCACCATCTGGTCAATCGAGTGCTTTCATCCAACAATACACACTTTCATTTGCCGGGTGTTCTGTCGTCAGTTGAGTCTTCTACTTTGTCTGTGTGTTTGTTGTTTCTCGACTTGACTACTACAACTCCTTGCTGGCAGGCTGCCCCTCATCCCTCATTGAGAGACTCCAGAAAGTACAGAACTCCGCTACACGTCTGGTGCTTAGAGCCACGAGAGACCATGTCACTCCTCTCCTTCGTTTTCTACACTGGCTACCCGTCTGTTCTCGCATCCAGTAAAAACTGTCTGTGCTGTGTTTTAATTTCTTTGCTGGCTCCTGTCCTGACTATTTCTCTGAACTTCTTATCCCTTACATCCCGACCAGACAACTCCTCTCTTCCTGTGATGACCGTATCCTAACTGTTCCTGTCACCAGAACAACAACATATGTTCACAGGACTTTTGGCTACTGTGCAGCAAAACAATTGAACTCTCTTCCTTTCCATATCCACCACCTTCCTACAACTGAATCTTTCAAATCTGAACTGAAAACGCACCTCTTCCTTGAGCATTACTCCTAACACAGTCCACACAATGCTCGTCCTTTTTACCCCCCCCCCCTTATGTTCCTGCGACTTGTCTCCCCATCTCTCTCTGCAGAATCACTATATTCTCTGTTACTTGGTGTCTTTTTGTGTTTTCTATCTTTGTTTTCTGATTTATTCTTACGCCCTCGTGTTCTATCCATGTAGTCCATGTCTCTTCCTCGTGTGAAGCGCTAAGAGCATGCTCTCTATGAGTGTCAATATGCGCTATAAACATCTTCATTTATAATTATTATTATTACTAAGGTGTCTCCCAGCAAATTCCGAAACACGTTTGTATACTAATTAATGGTGTTAAGCCAATGAAAAAACACTGCAGAATAATGTAAATTTCTGTGAATATTTCCCTCTCCTTATAAAATCTTGTTTACTTCCATTTGTAATGCAGCACTAAGAAGCCGGTGCTTGTACTCTGTTGTGTGAAGCACAGCAACATCTGTCTCAAAGGTCTGTCTGGTGGTGTGTCGCCTACAGCCTGGATAAAAGCTTAGTCAGGATACTTTGTCCAGATCTTTTGTTTTCAATATACAATCATCCCTATGCACACACCGAGCTCAGGATGGCGACGTCACCTTTGTACATTTACCGACATATGATTCCAACACTCCCATTGGCTGAGGTCATTATGTCCAACAGATCTGTGTGGTTGATCTCTCTCTGCACATCTTGATGTTTGTGGGTGAGAACTTTGAAAACGTCAGGAGTGCATTCACCCAAATTAGATAGTCAAACAGTATGATCCACCGAGCCTCACTCAATCATTGGCCCGTTAATGCAAAGCATCGAGGTGAGGTCAAGGTTCAGTTGTATCTCGAGACCTGTTATCCGGGAAGCAGGACACCACGAAGCATTCTTGGCCACATGGGAGAGTAAACGCCAGGGTTTTTTTCTTTTGGATTAGCAGACCAGTCTTATTTATCGTGATGAACTCGTTACCATGGAGACATGCTTGGCAACAATCTAGCAACGCCCTGTTAACTGTCCTTGTGTATCTTGTGAATCATGCGGACGCTCTGTCTGATTAAGTATTGGCGAAACTCAAGTTTATTCCCTCCCCTTGCTTTTGTGTTCCGACATATGAATGCTCAGAATGTATGTTATCTGTCATATGACACGTTGCCTTAAACTATGGAAGTTTTCCACGCTAATCACTTTAGAAACAAATGTTACATTCCACTATGGAATTTCATCTGTTTATAAACGTCAGCCATTTTTTTAAAGCCGAGGCCGGGTTGTGGAAACACAAAAACTCCGGGGAAAAGTTATAGGGCTAGCCAAACAAACAGAGGGCAAGTGGATAGCCAACACTGTCATGCCAGGATACAAAGAATCCTTGCTTTGAACGTATAAGCCTCGTGATTACCGATGACAAACAAACGCCACTGGCACAGCAACAGTCACGTGATCGTCACAAACTCTGGCTGACAACGACCTGTGCCAGACAATCATCGCCAGGGTTATCAGGGCATGTAGCAGCAACATCAGCGACAACAGCAGTCACACAACAGTCGAAAATAGTAGCTCTACGGACTCTTAACATTTTATTCACAGGATACCACAAGGTTGTCGCCCTTGATTCTGGTGTTTGCAGAGAGAATGGTGATTATTTCCCCCTGTCTGTGCCTCACAGTCGACGAAAGACTTCAGAAGGAGCAGTAGGTGTCGTGGTGGACCAGCTGTACTACAGTCGGTCCTGGACAAGTGTCGCTGGATGTCAAGAGAATTGGTTTTTCCTCCTCAGTGTTCATATCTACGTCTGACATCTTGACGGCCGTTATTCTGCACAACGGATACAGGCGATAGGTTTGTGTGGCTTATTGTGGCTTGTGCTAGGTTATAAGGCTGTGTATGACTGATGTTGGGATGTAGGTTTGTGTGACTTATTCTGGGTGGTAGGTTTGTTGTGTCTTTTGTTACTCTGAAGGTTTTGGTGTTGCTGACGACGGCCTGTACAGTTGGTGTTATTGATGTTGGCCTAAAGATTTGGTGTAGTTATGTCCTCAGTGGTTTGTTGTAGTTTATCTTGCTCCTCTGAAGGTGTCTGTAGCTTAACTAACATCGTATCTATTATTAAATATACTGACACTAAATTGTACTTCTTGAGCTTGTCTTACAGTTTCTCCAAACACAGGGAGCGACAGCCTGCAGTGCTGTGTCAGTCACGTGGTGTGTCAGTCACGTGGTGTGTGTAGCAGGGCCACAGGTTGTGGTTTGTAGTCAAGACTCGCCATGAGTCCACCATTTGGAAGCGAGTCAAGAGGTGAGTGATGAGTCTCGGATAATCACTGACAAGCCCATTCTTTAAGGTCATTTCCTGACTGTCAGATCGTTTCCTGTCTGTCAGGTCATTTGTTAAGTCATTTCCCGTCTGCCAGGTCATTTCCTGTTTGTCAGGTCATTTCCTGTCTGTCGACATGCCCATGCTGCCAGCACCTACACAGTCCGAGAGTAAGTAGCCGCCAGTTTGCATGTCGTGGACAAGGGCAGAAAAATCGGATTCCTTACGAATCTAAGGGTAGATAACCTTTTGCTTCCACCGCCACCACCCACTACCACACACCACCACCACCACCACCACCACCACCTCAATGATTTCGCAACAAGCCACCCACGCCACTACAGCGCCGCCTCGTGATATTTCTCTCCCTTGATCTCTTTTTCTCATTTAGTGATCAAGATAATATTTTTTACCCTGACCTGACTGGGCTAGTAGAAGAATGTAGCGCAGACCGTTTGTTACTTTCTGTTGATCGCAGTCCGTGTTTGGCTTCGTTTATGACGAGGACACTCGGGCGACTGTTCAAAAGAGTTGCAAAAGTATTGATCTTCCACCCACTGGTTCTACTTTGTGCCATGTCTATAAAACCTTTCCAGGAGGACATTTTTTTGCAGGAATTTTTTTTGAAAGGCGGAGTTATATTTCTCTCCGACACTAACTTGTAACAATGCGTTGTTTCCTGTCTCAACCTGCTCGTACCACTCACCTGTCTTCTCCGTGACATCTATTCACACACACACACACACTGCACGTTTCGCAAACCTATTGATATCATTAGGGCGCGCGAAAAGAAATCCTACAGGCGCCATGACAGTGAGGAAGAAATGTGGAGACTAACTCCCAGAGTGCACTGGCCTCTCTTTCAACTCATCCTAGTCAAGGACAGACAACCGAGAAAGCGAGAGTTGTGCCGAGCGCCCGTACAGTTAAGGTCAAGGGATTGGTAAAAATTTATGTCTGAAAGATGACAGATGAAGGTTTTTGTCTCATCCGTGTTTTGAAAGTTTGTGTGGGTGGGTGGGTGGGTGGGTACGCGTGTGTATGATGAAGATCGTGTGTATGTGTGTGTGTGTGTGTGCTGTTCCAGGTCTCGGAGAATCTCGTTCCCGTGCAAGAATCTCGATCACCTTTCCCTTCCTTTCCTCATCCCCCACGACGACCAGACTGTGAGTTGGCCGACACAAGTCCTACAGTGAGTGAATGAACCACCCTCACGTGAACCACCCTCACGTGAACCACCCTCACACGAACCACCCTCACATGAACCACCCTCACGCTCTGGCTGGTCCTCCGTGCTCACCTCTCGTCACACACCAAGACGAATAATATCATGGAGGGGACAAAGGCGACAAAGTCACACCTCTACCATGAGAGGATACGTGTGTGTATATTTGCATGGTTGTGTGCGTGCATTCCTGTGTGTGAGTGTGTGGGTGAGTATGTTTAGGTATGTCAGTATATGTCTGCATATGTGAGAGTGCGTATGTGTAAATGTGTTAGCAGCGTGTGTTATGTGTGTGTGTAAGTGTGAGTGGTAGCGAGGCGTGAAATGTGGAACACGGGTGCACGCGCCGTAAAGGCGTTAGCACTTAAAATCCAATGATTGTCCACTAATTCTAAACGCTGTCGACCGCCATCAGCGCGAGTGACAACATTCTTTTTTAAATATTTAAAAACCAAGCACAATGGTGTTGAGCTTACACTTCACTCCAGAAAAGATCTGTAGAACAGTGAAAGACTACAGTGATGTTAGGTGTACTACTGACAGCCGCCAGTCACTGGTTTGGATGACAAACTCAGCCCTCGTCCACCTCTTTTGTTCACTGCAACCCTAGACAGTCTTCTCACAGGCCGTTTTGTTACCTGCAGGTTTAGCTCGATGACAGGCGAGGCCGACAAGCGGGTTGGGGAAGCAACTGAAGGGCGACAAAGAAATGTTTTAAGTCAGTGAGGCGTGACACGTGACTTGGTCATGGTCCGCTGACATCCGGCGTGAGCGGCGGAGTGTGACTGGCTGGCGCGCGGTTCTCATTTAATATTCTTTTAATTAGTGCAGCACCGACGAGTGGCTGGGAAGAGCAGCTAATTCTGACGACTACCTGGAAACAGCGACTCACCACGTGAGTGGCTCGCCGTGAAAATGACTGAGGCTCCGACACTCAGGTCGATATACCACTCCCTTCCCTTCACTGCCTACTCAATCAATACTTTACACCTTCCTCTCCTCTCTGTGCTTCCTCCTGTGTGTGTGTGTGTGTGTGTCTACGTGTGCATACTCTCTCTCTCTTGTCAAGTTTTTTTCGTTTCTTGGTGAGATACAGATAAGTACAAACCGTGCACCACGTGTATGGCGACACCAGGGACTCATGATGAATCAAATGATCGAATATTATCTTGCTAATACTATTTACTTAATTAATACGACTGATATAATATGTACAACCAAAATGTTGCTAGACTAGTGCCTACATACTAAGCTTCAGCTGTGATCGTTATTAGCTCGGCTCGGCGAGTTGCAGCTGCTGACCTGGCGGTTATTAGTACACCTAGTAATTAGTCATTATTTCCACAAAACTAAAAATAGAAATTAGCCGTCTGTCAATGCACGAAAAGGAGATAAAAAGGAAAACTCCTGTGTGCGATAATGATCATTAATTCTTGTTTAAGTAATTATACTATGATTTTATTTTTAAAAAATTAAGACATTAATGTTCTCTCCTTTCGATCTGCCATAAAATATAGTTCTCAACAAGAAATAGTCCCGAAAGCTTTGAGCTTGCTGCTGACAGAGGTTTTCTTTATTTACATCCATTAGAGCGATCTGTTGTTTATAGAAACCCCCTTAAAACACTAAACTTAGTAATGTGCTCGGTGTGTCTCACGCCCCAAAACCAGTTTCTTCGTAAACAGCTCCGCCTGTCTCTGTCTCTGCGCCATCTTCTCCCACTGACCTCTTGAATTCTGGGAAAACTCTGTTATGCCTTCAGTCTCATATCATTCATCGTAACTATCACAATAAATACAACAGGTTCAGTGTACAGAAAGCAATCATACAGTGTACAGAGGGGGAGCTTATTTCTCTATTTTATGGGCTCTTACACCTAAAGCGGTTGCTGGCTTTTTATGGTTCGCATCCTGGGAACCTGTAGGGTGGGTGGAGAACAAGAGTAGATGAAGACCACAGCACACAGGTGATTTTGTGTCAAAACTTGCTATGTATTATATTGGTACTAAAGGGGGCTGATTGTTGCCCCACACGCCTTCACATCTCTTACTACCAGATGGCGCTGGCAGGATGCCCCACGTGCTGCTCACTGGCTTATCAGTCCATTGGCTTATCCTTGGCAATAAACATGTGGACCAAAGGGACAAATAGTAAAAGTGGTAAAACCACGGACCTTCATCTACTGGATGAGTGTCTCTCATTCGTTGCCTATTTGCGCTATCATAGGAGTGGCCAATTGTAACAAACCCTACAAACGTTAGGTTTTCACTTCCGTTTCCGATTTCAAAATGGCGGGTTTTCCTAACGTCGAAGAAATTTTAGAAGTAATTAAGCTTTTGTGTCATAAGAACCTCGTTAAAGAAGACTGATTGCAAAAGCAACAGTAGTATTTTCTGTAAAATGTATTTTGGTTGTTTATAGAAAACGCATGTGGGTTTATCGTCAATGTTATCATATAAAAACATCGTCACAACAGATGCTATTGACTTGCTCTACCACTAACAATTTTTAAAAAAAACCATTGTTTTTGATTTTTTGGACACAATTATCTAGATTATTCTGTTACAAAAAGCCTATACTTTAAGAATTAATTTAATAAATGCCACAGATGAAGGTCCGTGGTAGCAATGAGTTCAGGACAACGACATTTACTAGCAAAATTGCTAAGGTCGGTTGCTATTGTAAGCTATGATGGCGACGAGGATAGATGTTTACTTTTTGTTGAGGCTCGATTTATTGGTATGACATCGAACAATGGAACAATTTGCACCTGTCCATTTTTTTCCAAATCCATTTCTGTCTGCACACCACTGACCTTTATTAAAATTAAATGAAGGTCTGTGTCTCTTCGCAACAGCAAACCGGAACCGGAAATACGGGCTCGCTGATAAGGAAAGCCGAGACTTACACCGGATATAAACCTGAGACACTTCTCCAGTAGATGAAGGTCCGTGGTAAAACTGACCATCAGCTATTTCTGTACTCGGGGGGTTGTAGGAGAAATTATTTCATAATGTATAGGTAGGTACTGTATATTGTTATGTTAGCACATGAGCACTAGGTGGTATCTGTTATCTGTGGATTAATAAAGTTGCTTTGTATTGTGTCCCCCACTCCTCTCCTTGACAAGAGCGATAAGAGAAAAGCGATAACAGCAATGAGACTGCAAGGAGTTTGGGCTCTGCAGTCAGGAACAAGGCGAAAATCACAGGAAATTGAGAAATATTTATTCAAACCACGAAAAGAAAACAAAAGAATTCTCTCTCTTTCTCTCTCTCTCTCACACACGCACGCACACACACACACACACACACACACACACACACACACACACACACACACACACACACACACACACACACACACACACAGAGCAGATTGCTGGTTGGCGATAATACATCTCTGAATTCTGGGGAAAGAAACGATTCCTTTAACATTTGAGTGTAAATGATGGCGGCGCTGCCTGTAGTTGCAGGAGATCAATAGTCATTGAAGAAGCTACATCTGTGTTTTGCGCATCATTGTGTATTTCTGGACATGACTGGGTTCTGTAATTTAACCCGAAGATCCTGGACTGAGATCCATGATATGGAGAACTGCCGCATAACTTTTTCAAAACTCCATCCCCGGACATTAGCTTTGTCCCCCCCCCCTCCGCCTACTGGCTCTCACACACCACCAGTGTCGGTGTGCAGGTCTTGCCCACTTCTTCAGCCACAAATTTCATGTGAAGTAGTGGAATTGGTGTGTGAAGAGACTGAGGTAGGCTGCTTGTGTCCACACCACGTGCTGAGTACCCACAACCTATCAAAATGACTCTCCTGGCTCCTGAATACCTCCTAAATGTCTCCTGCGAGTGAGGAGAGGGGCTACTCAAAGCCAGTGATGTTCAACCTGACATCATCACCAGAGAGGCAACACATGGTGTCGGTGAAGTTTACTGTTTACTTCAAGAAAACGCCGAACAGCAGCCATTGCGAGTGGAAGTCTGCTTTACTTGTAAACATCAGTGACTGGCATGTGATGGGCATGTAGACATGTAGTCATACAGTGTGTCTGTACATCATGTAACACATAGTCAGGTAGACATGTAGTCATACAGTCATACACTTGTACTCAGAACGATCGGCTCACTACCTACCGATTGCTCAGCTAAAACTATTTATCAGCTGACTCTACTCCCAGACATATAACACGATATCACTGCACGATCCATTATTTGTTAGTAAACATGTCACGTGATGCGTGACACTTTAGAAATGAATTAAATTTGATTGAAACCAGGTAACACTATGGACTACTATTGTAAATATGTCTTGATATTGATCTACAACATTTAATCCTTTAATATTGATGTATTACACATTACATGTCATTTAAGGTTTTAATATTGACAGATACAATGTTGTTCATCCTGTTGACTAACTTGTTGATGAAATGACTTATGGCGCAATTTATCAACAAGAAAGGTTGTGAAATTCTCCACCTGCAGAAATACCTCCATGAAAACTGCTTCTGCTCTCGGTTAGCGTGTGTGTGTGTGTGTGTGTGCGTGTGTGTGTGTGTGTGTGTGTGAGAGAGAGAGAGAGAGAAAGAGGGGGCAGTAGAGACTGATGGTAAGATAGCGAGCTGCACATAATTAATCACGCTAGGTGGCGCTTTACAGTCGGGTCACAAGCAGGTCGATCATTGCCAGCCTCTCGACTCTCGTGACACAAATGTTGGATGTTTTCCCCCGCAACATGTGTTACCCCCGTGGTAAGGTGTAGGTGTACAATATACTGTCTTCTGCTGCAAACGAAATCTTGTTCCTGGTTTGTTTATGGCGGTTATACGATGCACAGCAGACCATGATGCCTTTAATTGGCAAAAACTTGCCGTGTGGTATAAATGATTTATGTGGTCATTCAGCACTTGACATAAGAGCCCTTCTTTCTCGTAAGATAAACCTTAGTAAATATATACCAGGAAAGTGAGATGAACCTTCGCAAATAAACCCCAGCAAAGTGAGATAAACCTTGGTAAATATACCCCAACAAAGCGAGATGAACCTTGGTAAATATACCCCAACAAAGTGAGATAAACCTTGGTAAATATACCCCAACAAAGTGAGATAAACCTTGGTAAATATACCCCAACAAAGTGAGATAAACCTTGGTAAATATATACCAGCAAAGTGAGATATACCTTTGTAAATGTACCCCAACAAAGCGAGATAAACCTTGGTAAATATATACCAGCAAAGTGAGATGAACCTTGGCAAATAAACCCCAGCAAAGTGAGATAAACCTTGGTAAATATACCCCAACAAAGGGAGATAAACCTTGGTAAATATACCCCAACAAAGGGAGATAAACCTTGGTAAATATACCCCAACAAAGGGAGATAAACCTTGGTAAATCTGGACCAGCAAAGTGAAGGGCGTTAACACTAGAAGTTTTTAGAGAGCGGAACACAAGCTGCGAGAAATTATCTTCAAGGTATATTTTCTCTGGTTTATGTGATGCTCAGTTTATCTTGTAACATCTTTCATGTAACAGCCAATCATCGTCATGGAAGCTGGCAGTAGCTGAGGCGCTGATGGAGTACATCTTCAACAACAAACCTCTCTTCTTCTCCTTCCTTGTCGTGAATCGTTTCAAAGCATTTCCAAATGTGTGTGAGTGAATGAGGTAACAAAAGAGGGAGAGAAACAGAGATTGTATGTGTGTGTGTGTAAGAGGGAGAGAGAGAGAGGGAGGGACAGAGACAAACATGCAGGCAGACAGACTGTATAGTAGAATCAAAGTCACACAGAAGATGTCATGTCCTGCTGTTGCCAATAAACTCAAGAGGGAGAGAGGTCTGTATCCCCAAGACACAATGTAGGGAACTTTCTGGTCAAAGTGCAGCTCGCATTGTCGTCTGCTACGCTCATGTGAGCTCGCGGGGAGAAGTGATGGCCTCCCCTTCCAACCAAAACACAAAAACATTCCCTGCACAAAATTCCCAATCATGGCTTTAAATTGGAGGAAACACGCCAGTTGCTTCAAGTTTTTGTTGTTGTTATTTCAAAATTGTGTTTTCTTGAAACGTGGCCTTGAGAATGAAAACGGACAGACAAACGAACAGGCAGACAAACGGATGACATCATCCTACCCGGATGTGGAGAATCAACACCAAGGAGAGAAGTCTGTGCACCACAGGCCATGTGAACAACCTCGTGAGCTGTGTTCACTCCAGCTTGGACTTGCCGCCTGCTACACTTATGTGAGCTCAGGGGAGAAATGTTGGCACGCGCCGCCTCCACTGGAAACAGAAAAATGTTAACTGCACAAAATTCTCGATCATAGCCTTAAATTGGAGGTAGCACGCCAAGTTCACTTCTCGCAAATGCCTGCTGGAATAATATTTTTAATTCTTTTTTTCTTTTAACATGTGCTTGATACTAAAGAGAAATGTGCGCGAATGTTTTTTTGAGGAGATAGCAGGGTGAAACCTTTACTTCACCAGACCGGCCATTCAGCCTGCCACTTTAGTCCCCCCCCACCTCCCACAAAGAAACAAAAGGAAAGAGTGAGGTATCATTGATTGTCAGATTCCGTGCCTTTACTGGCCTTCTCCGCTCTTCTCTGAACCTTAGCAACTCAATGTTAAAATGAACCGCGGCAGTCTCTGACAATCAAGATTTCTGACAACCGTTGCTGATTTGGATGAAAAAAGATGAAGAGGAAGTTTGAATGGAGTACTAAACACGCACCCAGACTAGACATGCAGCTTTTATAGACAGACACGAACCAAAGGGATGGATTGTGAGGATAAGAGGGTAAACCAGAAGTGATCCTCAGTCTTTTCCTCTTTTTTTCTCATTAAATGAGCTAGCATGTCTGGAGACGCTGAGATGTCGAGGGCAGCTCGCTGTTAGCTATCAGACCCGCCTGCCTGACTAAAGCCAATGTGTGAGGTAAACACTGCAGGCACCTCTTAAAGTCTATCCACCAAGAGTGCAGACCATCTCCTATATTTCTACAGCCTCAGTCGTATGTACCCTGCAAATCTCACCATTGTGAAGAAGAATTCTTTTACTTGCTGTGTGACATGGCACGAGGAACATGTCTTGAAGACCACCGCCATTTACTCGACAAATAACAGCCACACTTACCTCCCCTTGCAGACACCACTGTTATGTGTACTGTTATATGTACTGTTATATGTACTGATGTGTACTGTTATATGTACTGTTATATGTACTGATACATGTACTGTTATATGTACTGCTATATGTACTGTTATATGTACTGCCCCACATAATCACTCCACCCACATACACATGCACATACATGCGCACGCATAAAAATAAAACTTCGGTGAGCTGAACATGAGAGTGTGAGGGTCTGGTCAGTGTCCGTCCTTCACTGTGTGGATCAACTCCTGGGCGCCGAGGGAATGAAATTGGTTGGGGGGGGAGGTCAAGCTAAAGGGTCCGGAGCGCTGACCTCGCTGGCAGAAAGTCCAGCCCGGCCTTGACACGGTGAGCTGGCAATGCTGCAAGACATGGATACGGGGGCTGTGAATGGCGGGGGCCTCCAGGTCAATCCTCCCACCCCAGCCAATCGATCGACAGAGCGGGTACAGAAAACTGGGAGGTGGGTTGGGGGGGGAACCCAAGACGGCATTTACTTCTCTACTTGCACGTGCGGCATTTCCACACACGAAGGATTGGCGCCACGTGTATCACAACCAAAAGAGGGTGGGAGCGGGTAGATGGTAGCACACAGCCTCTACTACTGGCGACACCACAGCAAGGTTTGTACGTGGCGCCAGGAAGGAATTAACTCCATCTAGAGACCCATACCTTTTGAGAATGCTGTTATTTATTGCAAATTAAGAGCATCCAGTTTGTTAATATGATGCTGCTGAAGGGGTTTTGTGAGAAAGCATGTATAATCTTACTGACTTACTGACTCCTCGTACTGCTGAGGCCGTGCATAGGGCATCCACTAGAGACCTCAATCCAAAAACGAAGATGGAATTAGCTAGGGCACGTGTGCTGAATGAAACCACAGGCACCACCTAAAATAGCCCGACATTGGACAGCTGGTGGCAAGAGCAAACCTGCTCGGCCAAAAAGCAACCCTAAAAAACAGAGAGAGGGGAGGTCAGTAGATAGACAACTGAAGGACGAGAAGCTGTCTTGGAACAGTATGGCTAAACTTGCTGCTGACATACACAGACAAGAGTGTTGGTAGCGCGTGTAGAGACAAAGTGACGGATGGCACTGATCTTACGGAGCTCATAGTAGGCAGACTGACAGACAGACAGCTGTAACATGTTTATCATAATAGACAGACTGACAAACACCTGTAACATGTTTATCATAATAGACAGACTGACAGACAGACAGCTGTAACATGTTTATCATAATAGACAGACTGACAAACACCTGTAACATGTTTATCATAATAGACAGACTGACAGACAGACAGCTGTAACATGTTTATCATAATAGACAGACTGACAAACACCTGTAACATGTTTATCATAATAGACAGACTGACAGACAGACAGCTGTAACATGTTTATCATAATAGACAGACTGACAGACAGCTCTAACATGTTTATCATAATAGACAGCAGACAGACAGTTGTAACATGTTTATCATAATAGACACTGACAGACAGCTGTAACATGTTTATCATAATAGACAGACCGACAGACAGCTGTAACATGTTTATCATAATAGACAGCAGACAGACAGCTGTAACATGTTTATCATAATAGACAGCAGACAGACAGCTGTAACATGTTTATCATAATAGACAGACTGACAGACAGCTGTAACATGTTTATCATAATAGACAGCAGACAGACAGCTGTGACATGTTTATCATAATAGACAGCAGACAGACAGCTGTAACTTGCAGTTTATCATAATAGGCAGACTGACAGACAGTTGTAACATGTTTATCATAATAGACAGACTGACAGACAGCTGTAACATGTTTATCATAATAGACAGCAGACAGACAGCTGTGACATGTTTATCATAATAGACAGCAGGCAGACAGCTGTGACATGTTTATCATTATAGACAGCAGACAGACAGTTGTAACATGTTTATCATAATAGACAGCAGACAGACAGTTGTAACATGTTTATTATAATAGACAGCAGACAGACAGCTGTAACATGTTTATCATAATAGACAGCAGACAGACAGCTGTAACATGTGTATCATAATAGACAGCAGACAGACAGCTGTAACATGTTTATCATAATAGACAGCAGACAGTTGTAACATGTTTATCATAATAGACAGACTGACAGACAGCTGTAACTTGCAGTTTATCATAATAGGCAGACTGACAGACAGTTGTAACATGTTTATCATAATAGACAGACTGACAGACAGCTGTAACATGTTTATCATAATAGACAGCAGACAGACAGCTGTGACATGTTTATCATAATAGACAGCAGGCAGACAGTTGTAACATGTTTATCATTATAGACAGCAGACAGACAGTTGTAACATGTTTATCATAATAGATCGCAGACAGACAGCTGTAACATGTTTATTATAATAGACAGCAGACAGACAGCTGTAACATGTTTATCATAATAGACAGCAGACAGACAGCTGTAACATGTTTATCATAATAGACAGACTGAGTGACAGACAGCTGTGACATGTTTATCATAATAGACAGACTGACTGACAGACAGCTGTGACATGTTTATCATAATAGACAGCAGACAGACAGTTGTAACATGTTTATCATAATAGACAGCAGACAGACAGCTGTAGCATGTTTATCATAATAGACAGCAGACAGACAGTTGTAACATGTTTATCATAATAGACAGCAGACAGACAGCTGTAACATGTTTATCATAATAGACAGCAGACAGTTGTAACATGTTTATCATAATAGACAGACTGAGTGACAGACAGCTGTGACATGTTTATCATAATAGACAGACTGACTGACAGACAGCTGTGACATGTTTATCATAATAGACAGCAGACAGACAGTTGTAACATGTTTATCATAATAGACAGACTGACAGACAGCTGTAACATGTTTATCATAAGACAGACTGACAGACAGCTGTAACATGTTTATCATAATAGACAGACTGACAGACAGACAGCTGTAACATGTTTATCATAATAGACAGACTGACAGACAGACAGCTGTGACATGTTTATCATAATAGACAGCAGACAGACAGTTGTAACATGTTTATCATAATAGACAGGAGGATGGTGTGACGGCAGGTTTGTCTTATCGGTGTTGTGATGTTACACAAGTGATGTGATGATGAATGTGATGGCACACAAGTGATGTGATGGTAAATGTGACGGTACTCTCTTGATGTGATGGTGAAAGTGATGGTACTTACCTGACGGTATATATGATGGTACTCATGTGATGGTGAATATGATGGTCCCGAGTGGGTGGTAAATGTGTGAATATATTTACAAACTTCCGTATCATTATTGATATGAGCGGGCCAGTCGTTACTGTCGAGGATGAGTCCACTTCCACAATTTCCTCTCATGAGAGATAAGAATAAACATTTAAGACAGGCTTTAAACAATCACTCCTATAATCCTCACTCCTGATACTGCTGGTAGCAGTTGCAGAATAATAATAATAATAATAATAATAATAATAATAATAATAAACAAGAAGAGTAATAAAAGAAGTAGAAGAGGGAGGCACAAAACAGTTTTCTGGACTTTTCCAGGAATCTTTAATCACAATGACAGAAAAAGAATTACCACACCCAAGCCTTAAATGCTGTGACTAATCGAATCTCAAGTTCAAAGAAAGACACTTCAGCCAATTTTCTCCTAATGAAAACTTTCACAGAAATATACGGGTGCTCGATGACCAGTTCCTGTCCCGGCCCCGGTCGTCAAATGTGTCGATGTTGTCATCAACGATGAACAGCCTCGCGAGATCGTTTGTGTAGAAGGTCCTCTGCAGTTCACTGCTGTTGATGACACATGACAGGCCCACCGCCAACTCGACCTTCTATGGCAGGTTTATGCAAATGAGCGACTGGTCATTCCCCAGTCATCCTGGTGCTGTCTTCTTGTCGGAGAAGATCAAACAAGAGGGAGACATTAATCTTCCCTGTCTTCATGCAAGGGGATCACCGCCGTGTTGACAACAAATGAGGTGAATTGATGTTGTGCAGCCAAAACCACCACTGAACTCATCCACATCGCAAAAACCCACGCACAGCAAACTTCTCCCTGCAAACACCAGATTTGTTTCTTATATCTTCTCGGGGTGGAGTGAGGGAGTGGAAGCCTGTTTCACTCCTACTTGTAAAGAATATTATTCTGGTCATGCAAGACCTACATCATTAGTGATATAATGTTGATGGTAACTGTTTAATTATTGCTTTTCTGTCTTTTGTTACACATCTTTTCAATAAGTCAATATAAATCTACTCAATAAACATTCTACCCAGTGTGTAATCAGTGTGTAGGGTATCAATGTCTGTAGAAGTAGTCCATACTGAGCTATGTAAATTAGGCTATACCAAATGAAGTGGTTTATCGGGGAGTTTCCGTTTGATAACCAAAGTATTACTACAATTCTTTTTTTAAAAGATTTTTCTCTTATCAGATAAGTACCCAGTCTGAGTGATAAATCTTTGTTGTGTACCCCACCAACTCTCACACGAGTTTCAGTCAAGACTACATTTGTTTCAAGACTCTTGTCGGCAAAATAATTCACTTCAACCCAACAGACAACAGTCATATTATCTTAATTAACACAAGACACCACAGTTGTCTTACCTCTACAGATAACACCACAGTTGTCTTACCTCTACAGATGACACCACAGTTGTCTTACTTCTACAGATGACACCATAGTTGTCTTACCTCTACAGATGACACCACAGTTGTCTTACTTCTACAGATGACACCACAGTTGTCTTACCTCTACAGATGACACCACAGTTGTCTTACTTCTACAGATGACACCACAGTTGTCTTACCTCTACAGATGACACCACAGTTGTCTTACTTCTACAGATGACACCACAGTTGTCTTACCTCTACAGATGACACCACAGTTGTCTTACCTCTATCAGTTTTCTTTTCTCCAGGTCTGGCTGTCTACTCCAACTCACTGTTTTACTTCTCTGTGGTTTGTAACTTTTTGCCCCTTTCAGTGGCGTGCATGTCAAACTTGGTTTGTAATTCTGAGTTGACTAGGCAGGAGTCACTGCTGTCCAGTGAGTATGAGTCAGGTCATAGTTTGCTAGGAGATGGGTCAGTGAGTGTGTTTATAATTATTGTCCCTTCTACACCTTGGTTTGCGTGTGTGTGTATATATATATATATATTAAAGTAGCCATGGCCTACAGGAGGCAGGTATAGTAGTTTGTGTTGAAACAAACAAAGGTGTCTGGTTGAGTGCACGTGAATCTGGTGTACACGAGAACGTCCTTGACCTCCATATTTCGGTTCACGTGGATTGAGATCAAAAGCATACCTGACGGACTTCACGTCGACCAGATTCTCCAGGGAAAACTGAAATTGTATAAAGAAATATGAGAAAGCTTGGGCAAGAATACAAATATAAGAAGAAAGTTTTGTTGAAAGAACGACAAGAATTGTGTGCAGGATGCGAAGCCGATGTGGCCGGCGAACACGGACACAATGACCAACACTGATGGCTACAAATGATTATAGGGCTTTTCACCCCACCCCCCTGATTGTGGTATTAGACAACTTACAATTCTTAATAAATGGTAAGATTAACAAAACTTTACTTGCGATACAACAAATCTATTTCTCCATTCTGATAGTCAGGCTGGTGGAAAGACAGCACGTGCATGTGATATACTGTATTGCTTCATACCTCAGTGTACGTGTACTTGAAACTACCATAATATATGATCACACATTGTGGTGCACTGAGTGCTCTTTTCTTTCCTCACTTATATATATATAGAGAGAGAGAGAGAGACAGAAAAAGACAGTCCTGTACACTTAATTTTTCTTTTAGGTGAACATTTATTTGGTAGACCAATTCTCAGTTATGGTAATTTTCCTTATTTGTCTTTATCGTTTCATTGTGTGGAACATTTTTGTTATACTGGAAAAAGGTGTGCTGATGACAGGCTATATGCTACATTTTTAAAAGTTATTTTTCTGGAAGATGGCTTATGTTTTTGTATAACATCTTCCATTTTCACATACCGGTGCTCTTACATTTAAAAAAAAATCCTATATATTTTCTGAGAACAAAAACTTACTACGAGGCCCGCTTCCAAGAGTAGTGTCAAGGACAATGGTTGTGCCAACCTCCACCTGGTAATAACAGACCAAGACAACATCAGGCTGATTAATGAGATGAACAACTCAGTTGTTTTTCCCTGGCTGTGGTTGTAAGTTTTTGTGTGACGATTAGCGCTCTTTTGACAATCTTCAAGACAATGATCCAAAACATGGGAAGTGACCCAACTCTCACAGAGAAAAAAAAGACATCACTCATCAGACTGGATGAGCGAAATGCAAATGTTTGCAAAAGTAGTTGCTCTATTTCAAGATCAGAACCCAACAAGTGTAAGACATCCATGGATGACTGTAATCGGTGTCCCCCATAAAGAAGGGGAAAGAGTCTCGGAAATCATTTGAACACAACAGGCCAAGTAAACACAGCAACAACATTTATTGTCTTACTGTGTGTACAGGTGTCTGTCCCAGAATGAATCAAACTGAAGTTCTTAATAAATGCATTATCACAAGTTATCACAAATGGTTACATTTCCATAAACTGCTGACAAATATTTTCACATTATTCAGGAAGTCACGATTCTACTGATAACATATTTGTGAGGATAATAATCTATTAAAAGAATTTTAAAAAACGTGTACCGTTTGCATGTTGCAGTTTTCAACAGAGAGGGGGAGAAATAATGTCGCACGTGTCGCTCTGACTGCCCGCCGTTGCTAGGGACGTGAAAATACTGTTGGTTCCCTCGACAAGTCTCGTCTACAAGACACCTCAGCCGCGGTCCTTTCGTGTGATAAACAGTGAGACGCAGATTGAAATAAAATTTGAGAATAGCCAGGATACACAGGATAATTTGGCTTGTGAAGTAAACAAATGGAAGGTAAAGAACTCAAAGTGGATGAAAATGGCTGGTGATGGAATAGAAATGATTACTTAGTACTCAGTCTCAGTGAGGTTTTCACGGGTTGTTGTCGTGGATGTCTGAGTGCTAACCACTTGTTCGTGCATCTCTCAAACCCCCTCCCTCCCCTTGTCTCCGCTGAAAATCCAGTGAATTAGTTTATCTTAAGAGTAGCGGACTTGCATTTCTAGATGAACATTGTTTTCTCTCCCCCACCCCCACCCCCACAAACCCGCTCACGAACGCGCGCACACACACACACACACACACACGCGTGCGCACACACATGCAATAAATACATACATTACATATTCAGTTACAAACATGTCTTTATTTGCACAAACATTTGAAAAGTCTGAGAAAGTTTTATAAGAGCCTAGTTACATGGTTTCAGTTATTTGTTGCTTTCCAAAGTGAATAAAGAAATATTTACGATGTATCCACAGATAATATTTACGTGATATTGATATATTCAATGTACTAACTGACAAACACACACCCACTTTCACCTCTCCCTCCCCCTTTCAGCCTCTACCACATAAAAACACTTGTAAGTTAAGTAGCCGTGACAACCATGAAAAATGTACGAAATGGCCGTCGGTCGTCTCTGACAGATCCAATTCACATTTTCATAAAATTGTATTCCCCTAGCGAATTGTCCACAGACAAGTTTCATTTATTTTGTTTTGCTCCATTTGGATGATTTATCAGAAAAAGAAGAAGTTAGTTTCAGTAAAAACCGACAACAGCAAAAACACGGGAGGCATTTGGATATTTGGAGAGTTAGGTGATCGTCTGCTCACCCTCGCTACCTGTCCTCGCCTAATATTTGAAAATCTCGGTTCATCATCCTTCTTCTTTCTTTTTGTTCGCTACCGAAAAAGAAGCTACAAGGTCAGTCCACTTCTGGTAGCGAACACAAACACTCGAGTGTGTGAACCTCCAAGTTGGTGCTGTAATCCACTGCCACACCCCCCCGCCCCTTTCACACCCGCAGAGATCATCCAACTCTCCTGACTAACACTTTGTTATTTTCACATCTCGCATGTCTTGTAAACATTTTATTTCTGACATGAATCCCCAGCCCCGCTAGTCTGCCTTCCTACTAACTGACCCGCCACGGACATAAGGAAACACATGGATCCTGCGGTTTGTAGGGGGAGGTAACCAGACTGACAACAACATTGTTCTCGACCATATCACAAAAAGATCAGCCAATGGCATTCGTATTGCGCCTTTCTCCACCAACAGCAGGACTCAAAGCACTTGACAGTAAGAAGAGTTCACTTGTATAGATGATCACTTGAGTGCTTCTCTGTCAACAAGCTCGGTGCACTGCACAAGAAGAGCGAAAAGCTGTCGAATGGAGAAACAAAAGAAGAGGATGAAGCGGGGATGTAAGACAACAACACACAATGTGGCGATTGCCAGTTTCTCTCAGAATGCAGGAAGAAGAGCAAGTCAGATCATCTGTCTTTTCCAGACAAACTACCGACACGGGGCAAAGCACATGGAATGAGGAGAGAGGAAGAAGAAGAAACTGTGCAAACACAACAAAAAATAAACAAGAAGATTCAAACAAACTGAGAGCTAGTGCATCTGCCCCTGACGACAAGAAAGAGAGGCTGGTTGCTGGTTGTTCCTATAATGGGCTAATGCAGCGCAAAACAAATGTGTGTTTGTGTATTTGCATGTGTGCTTGCCTCTGCTTTTGTGTGTTTTTGTTTTTGCATGTGTGTGTGTGTGTGTGTGTGTGTGTGCACCAGACCTGTTGTAAAGATTGCTTTTTCTCCCTCTTGTCTCCCCTTTGTATTGTTTACAAACTGGCTTCCTGTGTTCGTTTCTCCTGCTGCGGCTTTGTTCAAGCATCGTCAAGCTAGGAAATGCTGTAATAAAATGCTCACCATCAGGAAGTAACATTTCATTATCTTATTGAACTGCATTGTATGTAGTAGTCTTGTATCATTACATTGTCTCACTTAGTTTAGTAGGTTAGTGCATTGTATAATTTTATAAGTGCATTGTATTGCGTTTGTTGTCAAAGTTTATTATAACTCATCTATTGCTGACCCTCTGCCATGGTCCTACTGCATGTGAACTGAGGTTGCATCTCACATGGGTGAGACTCAGGTGGACGGGTGGGACACAGGTAGATGGGTGAGACACAGGTGGTCGGGGGGAGCAGACATGTGGGGAGTGAAACGGGAGCAAGGCAGGAAAGAATGGGGGTAAGAGGCCAGTGACTGAAGCCAGCAGAAGACAAGGGCCAGTAATAGCACACTCAGGGGAAGTCATCGAGAGACTCACTAGCATCATCAGGGGAGGGGACTGAGCTGCGAAACGTCAGCTAAAGACAAAAATAGCCGTCTCTACAATATCGGTAATAGATACTCTTCGCAAGATCCGTGAGGACCAGTGAACTCCAAGTTGGGCAGATGATTAAAGAGAGAGAATATTTGGGTTATTTTACAACACAAATCACAAGGGACCGCGTGTTTTGTTCCTGCTGTACGATCTTCTGATGTGGGACGACTTTGTAAAATGTGTGCAGTCGTCGGCCTGCCGCCACATCATACAACAGCCTCAACTTGATCCCGATGATTAGAGCCTTGCCTTACAAGCTTTTGTTATTTTGCTTCAGTGGACATCACATCACATCACCTACTCACGTACGCTTGCGTGAATTCAGTCATACACACATACAAACACACATACAAACACACATCAGACTCACCCTCGCGCACATATGTGGATGGACACACACACACACACACACACACACACACACACACACACAAAGCAGATATACAGAGAGGAAGAGAGGTGTGCTGAAGCCCCGGATATTAAAAGAGTTGAGAGAAGAAGTAGGGACATATACGACTGCTGTGTGTACGGCACACAAAGTAATTCTGTTGGACCACTCATACATCTTTTTCGGTGAAATCAGCTCAATCAAAATTAAAGGCAATCATTGTAACAAGTAGTCTCTAGAGCTGCTCTATACCATTTGCACCAATTTCTGCAGCCAGACACACAGGGCTAATTGGAAGTCTCGCTGTTAATGCTCAGAGATTTGGGGGCCCGCTGCCGGGTTCTCCCCCCCTGCCCCTCGGTCTATGTGAGAAGCTGCAATCCTAACAAATCGTAGGTTTCGACTGCGCAACTCATCAATCTCTTGAAAGTCTGAGGGGATTTCTCCCATGATTCATCAAATGTAGGCTGATCGATTTCCTCTAATGGATTTCAAATAAAAAGACAAAAAGAAATGAAGATAGAGAAAGTTAAAAAAAAAACAAAAAACAAGAGGGCTGCAGAATATTTCCTTACACGAAATTCGGAGCCCAACCCCTCCTTCCCCCGGCCTTTAACTCCCAGTGTTTTGCGGCATGAGGACCATCGTGTCTTGTGTCCCTGGGCGGCCCGAGGTCAATGTGTAGATGTCAATCAGATTCTGTATTCGTGCCATGAACTGAACCGTTTACAAGGGGTGCCATTAGCTGGGTACCTAGTGCCACTAAATGTCATTAAACAAGAAGGTGGAGGCAGGGAAGTTGCGGTGCTTGTGGACCTGGACATGGACCTTCTCGAGGAAAGTGGACTGGAGGTCTGTATTCACATGGCATTGTTAGGATTACCTATGGTTGAGAATGGCCTAATCATTTTATTATCAATACTGTCTCCATTATCTATATGCATTATTTATATGCTGAAAAGACAGACATTGTTCTACATAAGTGATGTCTTAATGTCTCATTAGAGACTTTCTCAATTGATGTGATGTGACTTACTCCAGCTTCTCCACTTACTGCTTTGCTCTGTGAATGGAGGCTGTGGCCATCAATTCTCATTTTGTTCTTAATGGTTGTATTATGCGCTGGTCTCTGGCGGTAATTCGGTCTGTTTCTGGGCTCAAGTGTTCATCGCTTTTGCTCTTCTGATAAATGAACGCAGAACCAGTCACATATCAAAATAAGTCATAGCAACAAAAATAAATCACGTGGACAAAATGAGGAATGGCAGCAAGTCACATGGACAAAATGATTTAACTGAACAAGTCACACCTAGTGAATAAGTCACATGGACAAAATGTTTTAACTGAACAAAGTCACACCTAGTGAATAAGTCACATGAACAAACTGATTTAACTGAACAAAGTAACACCTAGTGAATAAGTCACATGAACAAAATGATTTAACTGAACAAAGTAACACCTAGTGAATAAGTCACATGAACAAACTGATTTAACTGAGCAAGTCACATCTAGTAAATAAGTCACATGAACAAACTGATTTAACTGAGCAAGTCACATCTAGTAAATAAGTCACATGAACAAAATTATTCAGTTAGTAAATCGCAACTATTAAACAGATCACACGGGACAAAATGAGTCAAGTAAATAAGTCCAACATATAAAATAAGTCACATAGAAAAAATGATTCAAGTAAATAAGTCATGCCTGTTGAATAGGTCACATTCACACAAAAAATAAAAATAAAAAAATAAAAAAATAACGACAAGGAAATATCTCGTCAACTGTCACCACAAACAAACACATGGTCTGTCTGTCCTCAGGTATGAGCGGCGAGCTGTTGAGGGATGTTCCATACTCACACCACCTCAACACACACAGTGGGCGAGAAAACCTGGTGGCTGGGTGGCTGGGTGTAGTGTTGGTGTAAGAGCAGCACCTTACAGGAGACTGTGTGAAGATAACACCACACCACAAAGACGACGGTGCAAGCGATAAAATCTGGATTCAAGTTTTCAAAGATAAAGACTAAGTTCAAGTTTCAGTTCAATGGTAGACATGTTACTTCCGGCCAACAGCAAGATGCATGCAGTCTGTGCAGCGACAAGATAACAGTCAGTCGCTATTAATCCACTGGCGGCGTAGCATCAAATGCCCGGATGAAAATTTCGACCGGCAGTTCTGAAAATTTATATTTATCAACCTACAGTGAAGACAACCATCTGTGATACACCGTTTTAAAGAGCATTTTTAAAACATTCACTTGGTGTAAATTTTAAAATACATAGGTTTTGTCTTCTAGTACTAAAATCAAATGAAAGATGGTGTCTGTGTGCAGTTTGGAACCGGTTCAAGCGGTGTCTTTCAGTTTCGAAGTTAATCAAAACAATTATTTACACAGTATATACAAACATAAAGTGCCAAACAAACATATATTTTATTAGAATATACATTAGACTTTAAATATTACTTACTGTTTTCTTCTCATTTGAGGTTGTTGAAGTACAAATCCATGTCAAACTGAGTGACTGACATTAGACTCCAAAATGGCGCCTGACCAAAAAACCTTTCCCTACTTTATAATAATACGAAAACTGTGATTGGCTGAACTGTTAACCCAGTCAAGGGGACGGAAATCTGTATGGAACATTTCCAAAGAAGTTTCTTCAGCCTCGTCCAGACGGCGCTATTTTCTGCAAAAGCGAGTTTCTATGATGGCAAACTGCAAAGAAATCATTCAGTTCTTGTTTTGTATTGTGGCCGGCTGTATGCTGCTGTAGCTATGACTGCACAGTACATAGGGTCTAGTGATGATATATACAATAATATGTATATTTATAAATAACCTCTAGTGATGCTGTACACAGTACATAGGGTCTAGTGATGGTATATACAATGATATCTATATTTATAAATAAGCTCTAGTGAGGCTGTACACAGTACATAGGGTCTAGTGATGATATATACAATAATATGTATATTTATAAATAACCTCTAGTGATGCTGTACACAGTACATAGGGTCTAGTGATGATATATACAATAATATGTATATTTATAAATAAGCTCTAGTGAGGCTGTACACAGTACATAGGGTCTAGTGATGATATATACAATAATATGTATATTTATAAATAAGCTCTAGTGATGCTGTACACAGTACATAGGGTCTAGTGATGATATATACAATAATATGTATATTTATAAATAACCTCTAGTGATGCTGTACACAGTACATAGGGTCTAGTGATGGTATATACAATGATATCTATATTTGTAAATAAGCTCTAGTGATGCTGTACACAGTACATAGGGTCTAGTGATGGTATATACAATAATATCTATATTTATAAATAACCTCTAGTGATGCTGTACACAGTACATAGGGTCTAGTGATGGTATATACAATGATATCTATATTTATAAATAACCTCTAGTGATGCTATGTACATTAATATCTATATTTATAAATAACCTCTAGTGATGCTGTACACAGTACATAGGGTCTAGTGATGGTATATACAATGATATTTATATTTATAAATAAGCTCTAGTGATGCTGTACACAGTACATAGGGTCTAGTGATGGTATATACAATGATATCTATATTTATAAATAACCTCTAGTGATGCTATGTACATTAATATCTATATTTATAAATAACCTCTAGTGATGCTATGTACATTAATATCTATATTTATAAATAAGCTCTAGCGATGCTGTACACAGTACATAGTACATGAGACCTAGTGATGACTAGTGCTGACTGTCATAGAAATCAACTTTCAGTGCTGACTTGACACAGCCTATGGACATGAAGGATTAGCTGGGACAGTAGCACAGTGAGATGGTACTAGAGAATACATGAGGTGGGGGGAGGCTAGTGATCGTCCTCTTCCTGTCAACATGAATTGGAGCCCCTTATCTAATTTCTCAAATTGCAGCGCACCTGTCGCTACCTAACAACAGCAGGTCTTGCTACATGAGTACAGAGGAAACATTTGGTGGACAAGACTATTGACCTCAAGTCACTCACATGTGATGATCAAAGGAACAGTTCGCCGATGTTTTAACGCAAAAGTCGGGGCTAAAGTGTCAACAGTCACAGAGGTAATCCACGTCCCACCCTAGTCCTCCGAGGTCTGAACTTTGCTCTTCACACTGACCGCCAGCAGCTGAGGGTAGGGCAGCAGAGACATCGTCAGCCATAGTTACAGTGCGGGCCCAGGCTCCTCTTCGCTTTCTGTGTGTGTGTGTGTGTGTGTGTGGGCGTGGGTGTGCGTGCGTGGGTGTGTGCTATGTTGTGTAGTGGCTCTACACGTGTGCGGCCGTTCGCGTGTGACACGCAATGACCTTTAGTTTTACGAGAGGGAAGGCCGCCAAGCGCTTAACCATTTAATAACCACCCGGAAAGACTGAACAGCTAGCGACACCAACTTCCGTCCCAACCTTTTGGACTATCATGGCCGCGCATCAACTTGCAGCATGGTCACAGTCGCATTTTACAGTTTGGTGAAGCCAATAACAACAACAACAACAACAACAAATCAACAAAAATAACAGTAAGACGAAGACGACAATCAACAAGTATGAGGGGCTCGTCTCCTTGCTCCGCAGCCCAGCCAAGTCACAACACGATTTGCGCTTAAATGATGGATGGTACTGATCTTAATCGCTTTCCCCAAAAAATGTCAGGCTGCCGAAAATTTGTTGACTGTACCGAGAATCTCGACAGTTGCTCCAAGACGATACACGAGTCACAGACTCTGGCGCGCGATAGCAGCCTGGCAACCTCCCGGGTGTCATCGTCAAGACGAGAGGCGCGGGCAGCACGGAGTCCATGATCAAAGAATACTCTTGTCAAGAAGCTGCGAGAAATAGCAACGGACCATCGGGTAGAGAATATTACACGTTACAAATCAATACAATTTACTAAAAGTTGAAATAAATACTATCACCGACATACAGACTTAGCGTCAATGCAGCAACTACAGTCTGTCATCAACAGCAAGACTTCATGTGTGCAGCCAAACTCCAGGGACATTGAGTGCGGTTTTCTCATTCCTGTGGAGAGTTACAGCGAGCGCTCATAATTATTATTTCTACCTCAGCGCCTAGACTCCAATCAAACGTTCATTTCTTGTGTGTGAGTGTAGTCCCTCCATCGTGACGTCAGCCCTCGTCTAAGGTTCGTCTGTTTTCATTGGCAGAGATCTGCTGAAATATGGCAGCCCTCGTGAACTGGCCAGGAGCAGGTTTGTAGATGTGATTGTAAGTAAAACATTGTTTTGGAACCAGAAAGTTTGAGCGGCAACGATTGAGAACTTCAGGTTGTGCTTCAACCTGCTCTGTCTTTGAAAGTCCTGCTGCTGCTGCTGCTGCTGCTGCTGCTGCTGCTGCTGCTGCTGCTGCTGCTGCTGGTAGTAAGAAGATGATTATTTTGAATTGCTCTCAACTGAACAATGTACTCCGTCTGAACTTTCTACCAAGCGCCTGGAAATAAATAAATTAACTGAAAGTTTCTAATAAAATTATTGCACGGACACCTGAGACACAGGCAGCCGTGTTGTGAAAATGTTATGAGAGTGTGTTTTGAGTGTTGTGAGAATGTTTTGAGAGCATTATGGAAGTGTTATGAGAGTGTTGCGGGAGTGTCGTGGGAGGGTTGTAGAAGTGTTGTGGGAGTTCTTTCCTTTTTTCTTCCATTGACCAGTTGGTTGACAATAATTTAACTTTTATTTATCTTACATTTTTGTTGGGATGCAACTTTCTTCTTACATCTCATTGAAATGGGCCGCTAGCCCACACCTAAAGCAGTTCTCTCTCTCACACACACACACACACACACGTCTCTGGTGTGTTTAACAAAGTTCTCCTCAAACATTGAGCAGCTTCTGAGCGAGGGTTTAGCCGGGCTGGCCACGTCTTCCGCCCAAGTTTTGCTTTGTGGCGTTAAACCGTCCATCGGGAGGAGATGTAGGTGAGGACGTTGGCGCTATGTTGCAAGAGGGGTGGGCGCCGCCCTCGCCCAATTTCCTGGAGATCGATCTTTTAGCAGCATTTCTAATCTCGCCATCAGCGCTCGCCATTCTTCCTGCAGCTCCCCGCGCCTTCTCCTCCACGGGCGGGGGGGGGGAGTCGAAGGGGAGGGAAGGCTGGTGCTAAATCCCGCAAAGCCAGAGCTTTCTCACTCTCGCGGGGGTGAGACACGTGAGACTGTGACAATCTGCACTTGTATGCTCCGCCGCAGCAAAGTCGCAGGTTCAGAATATTCCTTGAAATGAGGTGAGACTGTCAACAAGCAGCAACAATCAATGCAGATGAAGAATGAAGAATTGTGCATGAACTGGCCACATCTTGCAAGCAGTAACTAGAGATTGGACTGTTTTTGCTCACTGTTTAAACACATGGCAAGACTAATTTTCTAAGCTCTCTCTCTTCCTACTCGTCTCTTATTTCTCCCTCTATTTATTTCCTTCTGTTTCTCAGTTTGATTAATTTTTCGCTGGCGCTAGAAATTATTTTATGAGCAATGAAGAGAGCTTAATGATGCCGCCATTCTCCTGTGAACGAGATCACGGTGTTACAGCTAACTATGATGATGATGAGGAGAAGTAGGAGGAGGAGTAGGAGCAAGAGCAGGAGGAGCAGGAGCAGGAGGAGGATTAGTCTTCCGAGCTGGTTTTCATCTTGTATATTTTACTATTGCACTGACTTTACACTCGACCATCCAAAACAATAAAATACAATAAGTGAAAGTTTTACTTTGTTCAAAGTATCACCTGACCTATTACCTGTATACTTATCAATGTAACCTTTATAAAAAATAACCTTTAATATTAATAATATAATATTAATCTTTTACGACTAACTGCTTGAGCAACAAGGCTGCCCACCAAGATATCTAGCTGCCCAGCAACATGCATGAATGTGGAGTCTATGAGAAGGAACTGACTGTAACCTACCTGAGAGATGTCACACACCAGTTGGTCTCCAAGCTGTGGCTGATGTTGTCGGTATCGTTAATGTCGACGGAGGTAGCGGAGGTAGAAAGCTGCTCGATTTGACGGAAATCTTTCCATACAAGTGAACGCCGGCATTAATACATGGCGGTAATCAACCGAAATCATGATCGTGGGTAGTTTTACCGCTTGTACACGGTTTTCAGACGGTAGGGCGACATTTCAGCCCCTTAACTACCATAGACATGTCATGTCTACCTCAGACACACTGCTGAACCCTTAGGTACACACCTAACGTGGACATGAACACACTGACCAACACATGGATGATTATTTTAAAAACGTACGGGAAATGTGCCCATCAACTACTATGTGTGTGTGTGTGTGTGTGTGTGTGCGTGTGTATATGTATGTGTGTGTGAGTGTGTGTGTATATATATATATAAATATTTATATATATGGTCTGTGTGTGTGTGTGTGCGTGTGTATATGTATGTGTGTGAGTGTATATATATATGGTCTGTGTGTGTGCGTGTGTATATGTATGTGTGTGAGTGTGTGTGTATATATATATGGTCTGTGTGTGTGTGCGTGTGTATATGTATGTGTGTGTGTGAGTGTGTGTGTATATATATATATTTATATATATGGTCTGTGTGTGTCTGCGTGTGTATATGTATGTGTGTGTGTGAGTGTGTGTGTATATATATATATTTATATATATGGTCTGTGTGTGTGTGTGTGCCCGCACATTGCACTACTCAAGCCAGCGGTCATTCATAAAGCCTGTATTCAAGCGGTTAACATGGTCTGTGTGTGTATATATATATATATGGTGTGTGTGTGTGTGTGTGTGTGTGTGTGTGTGTGTGTGTGTGTGCAGTCATTCATAAAGCCTGTATTCAAGCGGTTAACATGGTCTGTGTGTGTATATATATATATATATGTGTGTGTGTGTGTGTGTGTGTGTGTGTGTGTGTGTGTGTGCAGTCATTCATAAAGCCTGTATTCAAGCGGTTAACATGGTCTGTGTGTATATATATATATATATTGTGTGTGTGTGTGTGTGTGTGTGTGTGTGTGTGCAGTCATTCATAAAGCCTGTATTCAAGCGGTTAACATGGTCTGTGTGTATATATATATATGGTGTGTGTGTGTGTGTGTGTGTGTGTGTGTGTGTGTGTGTGTGTGTGTGTGTGTGCAGTCATTCATAAAGCCTGTATTCAAGCGGTTAACATGGTCTGTGTGTATATATATATATATGGTGTGTGTGTGTGTGCAGTCATTCATAAAGCCTGTATTCAAGCGGTTAACATGGTCTGTGTGTATATATATATATATTGTGTGTGTGTGTGTGTGTGTGTGTGTGTGTGTGTGTGTGTGTGTGTGTGTGTGCAGTCATTCATAAAGCCTGTATTCAAGCGGTTAACATGGTCTGTGTGTATATATATATATATGGTGTGTGTGTGTGTGCAGTCATTCATAAAGCCTGTATTCAAGCGGTTAACATGGTCTGTGTGTATATATATATATATTGTGTGTGTGTGTGTGTGTGTGTGTGTGTGTGTGTGTGTGTGTGTGTGTGTGTGTGTGTGTGTGCAGTCATTCATAAAGCCTGTATTCAAGCGGCTAACAATGGCTGTTTTCTCTCCTCTGGTCCGTGAAGCTCTGACGTTCATCACATCAGTCACGTGACTTTTTTCTGAAGAAAAACTTCTCACGCAATCACAAGAGCCGCCAATTGCTTGCTTTTCTCTGGCTGTTCCTGATTGAACCTTTTGATCTGCCGTATTAACGAAGCTTCCATTTTGGTGGCACTCAGTCGATATATAATTAGATTTTCTATGGCAGTCCCTTGTATTTGATGTTTGTTCCGGCCTTTAATGACTCTGTCCTTTTAATGAAACATGAATTTTATGGACATGTCCGTGCTTTTCAATGCAACTTGCATTTTATGGAGATGTTCACATAAAGGATAAAAGCTGAAAAATGCAACTTTGGCCATGGGTGGAGTCAAATTAAGGGACATGTGGGTCGATTGTCGGGCTTGCGATTGTGTGTGTGTGTGTGTCTGTTCGTGCTGTGTGTGTGTGTGTGTGTGTGTTCGTGCTGTGTGCTGCTCGTGTGTTCCTGTATGTGTGTTCTGTTTCTTGTATGTTAGCATTTTATTGATGGGAATGTGCAAGAGCCCGGCTGACAAGACATGGTGGCTGAAGGAGCCGGAAGCCCGGATGAGAGAACAAGAGTTGATGCCTGTGAAGACGATATGGATCATCGAGTCACTCAGGCGATGATGGATGTGCGATAAGACCCCCGAGGACACTTCGATCGCCGTGAAGTCCGAAATGCGAGTCAAGCCAACTTTGCGGTTTGTGACCGGGTGGGTGGCGGGTGGCGGTGGTGGTCAGTGAATGATGTAGATGGAACAGTGTTCAATATTCGTTTCAGACACCTTTGTTATTTTCAGCACTAGACTGAGGTCTGGCTATGTACCTCTTCTCGTGCTGCTGTTAACTAACTCTGTCTTCCCGACATCACATGCTGTAAATCACACGGGATGATGCTCACCCAGAGATGATAGGGGTCCATACAAGCAGAGAGAGGAGTTGTGTTACTAAATATAGGGCCACAAAACGCGCGCTGCCATAGTCTTCTTTATTTCCAGGGTGCATGGATGTAGCTCATTTCCTGCAGATACTTTAGTGGTTGTGGTGAGTCAGTAGACCATGTCCACCAGGCTGGCAGTGCACAGGTTCATAATACTGCGTCAGTGCAATCTTCCACAGTCCATACTCAGAGTTATTTCCACTCAGTGCATTGCTCAGCATCTTTGGCTCAGGTGTACGATACGAGGCGCGAGCCGGAGGGTAACATCTTAGTAAACAGCTACACTGGTCATAAAGCATAACAGCTTGTGTGAGTGCTTGACCCTCGCCACCCAGGGTATCGCCTAGCGACTTCTGTGCAGCTGGGCTCAGTGTTTGCTCCTGTGAAATCTATTGTGGTCTCCTCCTGTCACCTGTGCCCAGTTTCAGCAGCTGTGAGATCCATTGTAGTCTCCCCCTGTCATTGGGCCCAGTTTCAGCAGCTGTGAGATCCATTGTGGTCTCCCCCTGTCATTGGGCCCAGTTTCAGCAGCTGTGAGATCCATTGTGGTCTCCCCCTGTCACTGGGCCCAGTTTCAGCAGCTGTGAGATCCATTGTGGTCTGCCTCTTGCAGCCAGGACGACCGATGGCTGAGTGCCAGGCATGTCCAGGGTCAGGTTCTTGTCAGCATTGTTAAGGGAGCAAAAATGGAAGAAATCTATATGTTTCTCCGCCAGGATGTGAACTCACTTGACACGGTCTATAGCTTCTAAACATGGGGCTGCCTGAAAGAACGCATCAGAGGGCTACCCAGCATGAAAAGCTGCCAATCTATGGACACATTTATATTGTGTCTGTTAGCTGTTATTTCGGACGAAAAGTTCTTTGAGAGCAAAATAGAATGTCGACTGGCATCCTCATTTTTTCTTTGATCATCTGAAAAATGTTTTATCGATACACAGATGAAGGAGGGGATAAATTTCCCCAATCGAAGAGCATTAGCTTACACGGCAATCTGCCTGTGAGGCCACAAACCTGATTTATTGGTGAATGGACAAGAAAAGATATGAAGAACAGAGCGAATGTGGACACACAGAAACTTTGGCGCGCGCGCACGCACACACACACACACACGCGCGCGCGCCCGCGCAAACACACGCACAAACATGTTCGCTCACAAAACGCGCGCTCTCTCTCTCACACACTCACACACACACACACAGAAGTGCGTACTCACACAGGCACACATGCACGCAAGAACATTCATGCTTTCTATCTTTCTTTCTTTCTCTTTCTCTCTCTGTCTCACACGCACACACGTCAAGAGAAAGCCGCACATGCGAGCATCATTTCACAAATGTCCATGCACGCAAAGTGTACAAAGCGCCACACATAGCTGATCCCTTTGGCACATTATTATTATTATTATTATTATTATTATTATTATTATTATTATTATTATTATTATTATTATTATTATTATCCTCACTAAAACGTAGCATCAGCCTGAGAAAAGTCACAGTCCGACCAACGGATCACTAAGACTAACAGTCACTGAACTTCAATTCTTTTGAGCACGTGCTTACTGAGAGATGTGGCTCATCCTATAGGATATATATATATATATATACTGTATACATACAGTCACACAGCAGTCATCAGACATCTACTGCAGTCACGTATCCAGTTGTCAGTTCACACGTTCGGGAGGTAACCACACCCGGGCTACTGACACACCAACGGGTAACTACACAAAATATTTGGGACTGACCGCACACACTGATGTGTTGTCAAGAAATAGTCCACGGTGACGAGGGTGGGTCACCTCTTACAGGTGGAGTGGAGGTAGGCCTGACGAGAGGAGGGTCACATCCGGGTCACGGGTACAGAGCCGCCGCGCCGCCTAACGCTTGTAGACTGAAGGTCCCCGGACTTTTAGCCGGGAATACTAGTGAATAATTCTCATGATAATTGCTTGTACTAATAAAGCGAGTACTGACAAGAATCGTGTCGATGTAGAGACTCAGCTCCATTTCTCAACACGACGTACATGGTGACGGCGTGGTCACGTGATCAAACAGTTTTGTTCTCACATCGGCCGAAGACGGCACGGGGTGGGGGGTGGGGGGTGAGCTGTTCCTTGATGTCTATAGCTTCCAGATCTTTCCTGACCTCCTGAACTTCCTCCAGCACCTCACGGCGAGGCCTCTCAAAGCCAATTGCAGGCAAGAAAACAGCTAATCACGTGCTAACAATATACAGTTGAGTGCACGTTGAACACACACACACACACACACACACACACACACACACACACACACACACAGTGGGTAAAGTTTGCACTAGGTCACTTCAGGTTGATACAAGCTCAGGCCTGACGAGGGAGGGAGACAGGGGGATATGCTGTACCCGGGCCCGCGGCTATAAAGGGTACCCGGCCTTGGTCAGTGGTTTTTTTTTTCTTCTTCTTTTTTATATAGATCCTAGTGCACTTGTTCTAATGTTCACAGTCTATATTACGGTACTGAATGAGATGTAGATACTAACAATCGAGTTGTAAGCATCATAGTATACACTGGGAAAATAATTTACGATTACAAGGGACCCGGAGAGGTCGTCCCTCCCGGGTGCACGTGCTGGCTCCCGGCGGCCCTGCACAAGCTTGACATCAGTGGAACTGATCACGTGAATGGCACGTGGACTGAATGAGCTGCAGTGAACAGTTGCTGTGTCCCGTGTTCAATATTAAAGTGAGATTTATATAGTGTAGCTCTCTACTTAACAGCAGGCCCAACCGGCGAGACAACATTTAAATACACAATGAAAGACAAACACAATATGCACTTAACACACATACCAATATCATGGCACAAAAAATGGACAGCGACACATCAACACCCGTAAACACAAGACAGAAAATGTGTACACGATGCAAGATATGACAGCTCAGTACAAACAGGACTGACAGACAGGACGACCGGTCACGTGACATGTTTCTGTTGTCACTCCAGTGACCAGTGAAATCATCCAGCACCCACCGTGTAGATTATTCCAGAACCTTGTTTTAGAACCCTGTTTGGCTTCATTTGCATAGTTGACCCTGACACTGACGGTATTAAATGTTTTCCAAAGAGAAAATGAATTATTTTGTGCTGATTGAGCGAACACAGGCGATCTGCCTCGGGCATCGATTTCAGCCAAATAAACTTCCACGACAACCGCGAGCAGCCGAGGGCAAAGCAATGGAGCGAAGAAAGACTGGAAAAAAAACCCCGAGTAGCAACTAATGGCCGAACAGCAATATCACATAATTCAATACAATGTGCTGTTCTGCATAAACCGGTACTTTAAAAAATACATATAAAAAACTTGGTTCCAAGAAAGGACCGGGGGGGGGGGCTCCCTCCGCCAGCGACTACAGGCCGGTGATGGGAGGAAACTCCATGGCGACGCCGAGTGTCAGCAGTAAACTGAGTCCCACGCCTTGGCCACCCACAACAACACTACAACAACACCACAGCCTGACATTCGGTCCTTGTGCTGGTGATGTAGGGGCTGACAATATTAAACTGGGTGATGAACAGTTTGCAATTTTTGTAATTAAATGTTCTTAAAAGTTGACATTTCTACAAATTATGCATTCTCTAATCGCCTTCAGCAGTTTAGTGTGCAGATGAAACTAAATTAAGATTTGTTAAAACAAGGATAAATGGGAGGTGTGATGAAATTAAGATGAGCCTTCAGTTATGTATACCCTAAGGGTTAATTATCTCCCAGCATCTTCAGTCACTTGTAGCATTCATTTACATAAGTAAGACGCTCACTGATAACATTTAGACACTAACAGCAGTGTGCGTGTGTGTGTGTGTGTGTGTGTGTGTGTGTGTGAACTCAGTCCATTCACATAAATCTATGGCTGCACCTGACATACCTGGTGGCAAGGTGATCAATGAGTGTCTGCCTGGCCGTGAGAAATGCCGTCGCCAGTAAATGTCAGGCATGTTGCGAAAACAGAAATATTTGTCATCGACCTTCTCTTGACGAATGGTGCTAACCTGTGGCGCCCCCACCCTCCAACCTTGTAACTGTTGACATGCTATTTTAAGAGGGTATGTCAAGCTGCACCATGTGTGGGTACCGGGCGAAGACAGCACGAGTGACAGCCGTTTGGGCTTAAAGACCTACCCGGGAGCATGGTGTGTAAATATACTTTTGACTGAAGACAGTGAAGACAGTGAAGAGCAAAGACAGTGAAGACTGTGACAACAGTGAAGGCAGTGAAGACTGTGACGACTGTGAAGACAGTGAAGACTGTGACGACTGTGAAGACAGTGAAGACAGTGACAATAGTGAAGACAGTGACGACTGTTTAGACAGTGAAGACAGTGACGACTGTGAAGACAGTGAAGACTGACAACAGTGACGACTGTGAAGACTGTGACGAGACTGTGAAGACTGTGAATACTGACAACAGTGAAGACTGTGAAGACAGTGACGACAGTGAAGACAGTGATGACAATGTTCTCTATGTATGACTTCCTGTAATGGGAGGCCAGTGACGTGTCCTCAACATCTCAGTAGACGAAGCATGAACAGAACTTCTCTAAGGTTTGTTTAGCTTGACATGTGGGGCCGTGGTCATGAAGCGAGAGTAACTCTTGTCTCCAGGGCAAAATGGAAACCTTAAGGAAATGTGTCTGGTTTCCAAAGTTAATAAAGCAGTGTCCAGAGTCCGCGGTGATTACTTTATGTTTCTTTACCCCCGGCACATCTTGGTTACTGTTTTTTAAAAATCATTTCCCCAGGGGTAAAGCAACACCTGCTTGTCTGGATGCCACTTTACAACTCGGGAAACAAAAGGCTTGTCCTTGAGCTCCCTATGTTGCTCCAGGTCACCGACCCCTTGATGATCACTACGGCCCCAGGTCAGATGTCAGCGAGGACTATTGCAATAATCGACTTGGGACAGAATGAGCAGCACTGCGAGTTTATTGGCCGCATCCAGAGACAGAGAGAAATCTCCGCAGTACCCAGTGGGTGGTTAAGACAACTATTTTACTGAACTGGTTCATGTGTACCTCTGGATTCATTACACATTTGAACAAAACAAAACAACACATTCTGCGACCAAAACTTTTTTGTCTCTACCATCCCAAGCTAATCAACGATGAAGTTGCAGACGACTCTCCTGCCATCGCTATGAGCGCACTGATTGGTTGGTCTTTGACCTTCTTTTCCCATATGCAAATGAGCCAGCCTCGTTCCGTATACATTGCAAGTCAGAATTTATAGAATGCAATCTATAAATATAGAGCTCAAATGTATAGCTAGAATGCATTCTATAGCTAAAGAATTGAAAGGTATATATAAAATGAATTGGATAGCAACTTCTGAGTATAATATAAATGAAACACTTCGGTTTTTACCGAGTTTTCTCTCTCTAGCTATACATTGCAATGTAGAATTATACATTTTATACTTATAGAATGCAATGTATAGCTATAGAATGCAATCTATAAGTATAGAATGAATTGTATAAATATAAAATGCAATCTATAAGTATAAAATGCTATGTATAGCTATACATTGTGTTGTGTATAATTATACAATGCAATGTATAGCTAGAAATAGCAAATTTGAGAAAATTCCCCTCTTGGCGCCCCATAGAGCTGTGACTGCCATACTTCAAGCCAGCAGGGCAAGATTTCCATTCTGTAACAGCTACCAACTGCCAGAGCTGGGTGAGGTATGATTCTAATTATTTGAGCTCTGAGCCCCGAACCCCTAAAGTCCATGAAATCGGTGTGCATTCAATCACAAGGTCGAAGGTATTGAACGCCGCAGACAAGTCCAGAAGTCAGAGAGAGAGAGAGACAGAGAGAGAGAGACAGAGAGAGACACAGAGAGAGACACAGAGAAAGAGAGAGAGTAATGAGTGATCACACTTCACGAAATCCTTCGCCACTCGACCCAAAGTTGTCTCAGTGCTGCCTGTCACTGGTAAGTCTGAGATCAGTGGGCTCCGCCTGGACCACTGGGCTGCTCAAAACAATATTGTCTAGAAATTTCGAGAGAACAGGGGGGGGGGGTTGAGCAGCAGACTGGTCTGTAATTGTTCAAGTCTTCAGTAGAAGTTATTTCGTGACTTTCAATGTGTGCACGTGCACAGACAACTTGTGGTGTGGAGCACGTGTTGTGACCTGCTACACAGCCCGTGGTACGCTGTAGAAGTTGTAGAAGTTGTCGAGTGGTGTATGTATGTGTGCAGCATCGCTGTCTGTAGGTCACACGTTAATTTTATTTAACACAATCTGTTGGACAACAACTGCCTCCCTGTCTTGTCTAAGTAGCGAAGCAGTGGACTCTTCTTTCTGTGCACATCGTAAGGACAAGAAACGTCCATCTCACAAACTCCTTTAAATAGCGGCAAAATAAAAACTATAACAAAAAAAGGAAGAAGGTAAGAAATATAAAACCCGGAAGTAGCTCCCTTTTGCTTGAAGGGTGTTGATTGAGTTCCAAACTTACAAGCTCTCCATTTCTCTAAAGAGTTGTTCGAGTGTTCGGTTCGAGTTTCTCTCCGACAACTGATGTGATGCTCGTTTGAAATTTGTTTCAGGTGGCGAGGGGATATCCGACAAAACCACACAACTGCTGGCTGAAGTAACACGAACATCAAGAGAAGCGACCACATTGCAGCAAAACAAATCAACTAAGGTCAGTGAGGGTAGGATATAGTAGTGGGCTTTACTGATATCACACAATAGTGAGGATATGACTAGGACAGGGGATAGTCAACAGTTTGAGATACTTCACCTTCACCTTCACTGTGTGGATCATTGCGGGTAGAACTTCTGGACCTTCACTGTGTGGATCATTGCGGGTAGACGATGACAATAGTAGGGGAAAGTTGTTGTAAGTCAGCACAGACTACAGGTTGTACACAACAGCACGGAATAGCAGACTTGATATTGTTGAATAGACTAGTACTACATAGCAGGTCTGTAGGATAGTGTGAGACGGCCTTACATTGGATAACACGAAACAGGGAGTGTAGACAGACAGACAGACAGACAGACAGACAGACAGACAGACAGACAGACAGACAGACGGACAGACAGACAGACCTGATAAACGTGAGCTCCATATTAAAGTGCATGGTAATGCATATCCCTGGGACAATGGTGTCAATGGTGTCAATGGTGCAGTCAACCTTTGAGCTCCAACAACGTTGTTGTGGAGGCGACGCCTGGTGTACAGGCGACTACACACCCTCCCCACCCCATTGTACTGATTATTGGCTATCAGCTGATTAAGTGTAGTCCTGTAGTTAATTAAGTCTAATGCTGACAAGTAAGTGTGACACTCGCAGACAATTGAGTGTCATGTTGGCAGTTGATGAAATACTTTGCTGGCACTTGATTAAGTGTAGTGCTGGCAGTTAATTGAGCCTTGAGCTCACAGCTGACTGATTGTAGTGCTAGTGTTTTACTCAGTGTAGTGCTGATTGTTGATTAAGTTTAGTGCTGGTATTTGACTCACTGTAGTGCTGATTGTTGATTAGGTTTAGTGCTGATAGTTGACTCAGTGTAGTGCTCCCCCTCCTGGCAGCTCACTTGCACACACTCGATATCCCTCTTCTGGCAGTGCTGCACGTGCTCACCGTGCGTCAAGAAAATCTTGACTCTGCAACCACGTGATACAGATATTTATAACCCGCTTCTCCCCTTTGCACCAGTCTCTATTTGATGTATGTCAGCAACGTTTTAGCTTTTTATAAAAATAAATAATCGATTTCCATCAGCTTAATTATTAAAATAAAAGTTGAGCAGCGTGGTTTATTAACGGAAGCTACATCACTGTAACAGACTGGAGGAGTCCACGTGGGAATAATAAGACACGCTATTGGTGTCGGTCACCATGGTAACCATCACCTACAGTCATTTCTTCCTCCTTCTCCCTCCAGGCTTCTCGCCATTCTTGTCGTCGGCCAGGCGTGATCCATCACTTCCTCTAGTTACAAGTGCAATTGGTAGTTGGGTGAACTTCACTGTGGAGCCCCGCGATCGAAGCTTCAGTCACAGTCAGCTAAAGCTGACATCCATAGTCCCCCTCCCCCGTCTCCAGCCCTCACCTGCCCCTCCCTCTTCTCCTCCCTAAGGCCAGTGTGGAGTTCCGGCCCTTGACTGACGGTAGTTTCGGGATCGGCAGCAGTCTGTCAGGTTTTCTCTGGGATAAAAGGTAAAAAATCTTGATTTACACAGAAATCCTTGGCCCCTTGAACTAGTCACCCAGTGAAGCCAGTTTGTACGATGCAGCTTCGTGTACATCCTCCATGTGAGCGATGGATGTGATGGGAACTCAGTTTAAGTGCATTACTCCGTGTGTATTTAAGAGAAATTCTCTTCTCGTGTGGCTCCTACTGAAGATCCCATGCTGTGAATCAGAAGTAAAACCAAGCTCCAAACCAATAATCTAGAGCGATACATCAGTGCTGGGCAGACACAGAATACAGGCACTCACATGACAGACAGACAGACAGACAGACAGACAGACAGACAGACAGACAGACAGACAGACAGACAGACAATAAAACAGACAGACATCAAATACAGGCACGACTGACACACAGGCACGGAAAACACGCACAGACACGAAATACAGGCACAGATAGACACGGAACACACACACACACACACACACACACACACACACACACACGAAATACAGACAGGTAGACACGGAATATAGGCACAGACTGACTGACAAACAGACATGGAATACAGGCACGTACACGGAATACAGACATAGACAAACATACAGGCACATACACGGAATACAGACACAGACAGACATACACGCACATACACGGAATACAGACACAGACATACATACAGGCACATACACGGAATACAGACACAGACAGACATACAGGCACATACACGGAATACAGACACAGACAGACATACAGGCACATACACGGAATACAGACACAGACAGACATACAGGCACATACACGGAATACAGACATAGACAGACATACAGGCACATACACGGATTACAGACACAGACAGACATACAGGCACATACACGGAATACAGACACAGACAGACATACAGGCACATACACGGAATACAGACACAGACAGACATACAGGCACATACACGGAATACAGACATAGACAGACATACAGGCACATACACGGATTACAGACAGAAATACAGACAGGGAATACAGGCACATACACGGATTACAGACATAGACAGACATACAGGCACATACACGGAATACAGACATAGACAGACATACAGGCACATACACGGAATACAGACACAGACAGACATACAGGCACATACACGGAATACAGACATAGACAGACATACAGGCACATACACGGATTACAGACAGAAATACAGACAGGGAATACAGGCACATACACGGATTACAGACAAAGACAGACATACAGGCACATACACGGAATACAGACATAGACAGACATACAGGCACATACACGGATTACAGACAGAAATACAGACAGGGAATACAGGCACACCCACAAATGGAAGACAGACAGACAGACAGACAGACAGACAGACAGACAGACAGACAGACAGACAGACAGACAGGGAATACAGGCACATACAGACGGACACGTGCTCACGCACTCACTCCACCCACCAGTTCTTCCCTCACACGTGCGGGGGCGACCCCCCAAGTCACCCTGTAACACAATGATGAAGAGTCATTCAAGAAGACCACAACTACTACACATTTCACTCGGACTGTAAGCTCTCCAGTACAATCCTGCCATTGGCTAAAGGAGCAACAAACTAAACCCAAACAATCTCCATGTCCTTCTGTCTGTCTTTTCATTTTCTCTTTACCTTTAAGAAAACATTCACTTCTTTTAAAAAATCTCACTTGTTTTTTTTTTCAGTTTCCTCGCTTATGTCAAAGCCGCAGACAATTTTTGCGGGGAGTTGTTTTTACGACTCAAGGTTTTTCACTTTCTGCACACAGTGGGCTCAGTCTGCTGGCCACGATGAACCACAGCTGTCGGGGTCTCAAGTGTTCATCACAAATGGTTGGTGCAGCTTGTCCATGGAGAATGTTGTGCTACAGACTGGTCCTACCTCTCTTGTCTCTTTACTGTTGTGTGAACTCACTGTAGCTCGGCTCCTCCTACACTTGTTGTTGTGAGACTTGGTCTTGTCTACTCTTGTACCTCTGCTCTTCTGCGACAAACAAGCCTCGATATCCCCACCCCCATCCCTGTTACTGTGGCAATGTAGACCAGGCCGAACACCTTCTCTCTTAAAATTCAAAAGTTTGATACAAGTTATCTCCCAGGGACCACAATCTGACTGCACGGGGAAGGTCTCCGTAAGTCGTTCAGGAGTTGAGGTCAGTATTTATCCACTGAATTATATGTAAAAACAAATTATACAATAATGTGAGCACAGATCAGTTAGTATGGGTCATCAGAATCGTCCTCTCCACTGGGGCATCTATTTCCTTGGCAGTCATGAAGGACAGAAAGTACACTGACGATACTTCAACTATTGACAACATCAAGGATCGAGAAGAGTTCAACTAAGAAAGAACTCAAGACACCGATAATATTTTATTTATCCAGAAGTGAATATATCTCGGTTATTAATTCAGTTTACCTTTATTGTTTTTTTTAGACTGTTGTTCAAACTTTGGCCATTGTACTTTAACTTGTCTTCAGCAGCCAAAATCGTGTGGACCTTTCTCCATGTCATTCATGTTATCGTCTGTTGGGCAACAAACCCTCGTCTGTACACAGACAACTAGCCGCTAAATAGCTTGTCAGCTAATGTTATCAAAGGTGTGTATCTGTGTAGGATCATTAGTGGGTAAAACAACCTGACCTCGCTATTTGGTGTGCTTAGAGAAAACACGGAAAACATCCCCCAGTGTTTCTGAAGTTTACTTACCGCCATCATCATCAAACCTGGATGAGGGTAAACAACAGCAAGTTTGTAATCAACCCATTGTCACTCAATCTACAACATACACTGACTGACAAAAACAGAAACTAAACAAGGAATCCAAACTAACAACTCTATCACAGTTGGAATCCACCTGAAAGTGGCTTCGTGTTGCTTTAAATGTGCAGCATGGAAGCCACGCAGCTGGTGAGGATGAGACGATGAGAGGAAGAAACACAAAGCCACTCGGACTCTCAGTAAAAACAACAAGTCGTGGAAACAGCGAGAACTGAACTTTCTTAACACAAGAGTTGGAGACCTGAGACTTTTTTCCGGGGCAGTTTCTTCCTCTTCGATTGAACCTGTTTCCACGTTGTAACCATTGGAGAGAAAGGACAGTTGTTTTTTCCTATTCACTTTCCACTTCTGCTGTTCAGCTTTGGCTTCCCAGCCATAATCAGTAAAGAAGGCGAGCTGTCTCCCAGGTTTTTATTCTCTGCTGTGAGTTTTACTTCTGCCTCCATCCCACGAACTCTGCACAAAATCTTTGTTGTTGTTTGGAGAGAGAAAACATCGACTTCTTTAAGTGAGCTGATACAACACTGACTGACAAGTCCCACCGAAAGATATGCTTTAATACTACAACAAAACTAACTTGTAAGGAACCCGGCTGGCGACGAAATTTGTCAGAAAACATAGTCTTGACCGAAGATGCTGGTAGAAAGGGTAGTCTGCTGTTAAAGAAAGGAGAACAACACACAGTTTGTTATCATGCATCGACTTTTGTCCTCTTACCCGAGACACAAACATCTATGGACTTTCCCCTCGTGAAAACTCTCCCCCATTTCTGACAGTCTTTGTTGGTGGCTGTGATTCCCATCCCATCCCACAGCCACCAACAAAGATGGAACGGAAAGTAGTGTATATATAATATATTATATATGTATATGGGGAGAGTGTTGTTAAAGCAAGAGACATTCTGTGACTAGGTGACAAAGAACATGGTGATTGTCCCCTAGCGTGCCTACAAGCATTATTGAATGAGTGTGTGAGTGAGTGAAATGAAAAGGTCAACCTGTGTGTGAAAGAGAGAGAGACATCGTGGTCAAACGGTGCGGGAGAGAGAAAGAGTGAGAGAGAGAGAGAGAAGTGAACAAGATTTATTGAGGTAGAGCGAGGATGTGCACATGTGAGCGAAGCCCCGGCGCTGGAAACAGATGAATTAGTTTCTCTAAATTGATTTCTTCGCAATTCTTATAAAGACAGCGAGCAAATATTTCCTCCTGCCAAAGCCAGATTAGTAAGGATCTAATTAAGACTGGAGTAACAGAACCTTGTAATCACCAAGTACCACTTTCTTAGCAGCAGCTCCAGCTTCATCAGGACAATGTGATTATGACCAGGATATTTCCTGTCATTCCGGCACCGGAAGTACTACAGGCTGTGCTGCGCCAGGTTATCTCTCCAACCTCTCTTCTTACAACTGACAAAAGTGTCGTGTTCGTACGACTACAATAGAGGGGAGGGGTTCAGGAACACGATACCACCTTTGTAACATTCCGTGGTCATGAAAAATTTAATCAGATTCCATTTTGATGAAAGGAATCCCCTCGCGCTTCCTTTCTGCTGAGTACCAGCCATTGTCCCACACAAGCGGATGACAACAGTCACGTGTTCAACAGGGGGGCACAACCCAGCTAGTAGTCTCCCTTGTTCATGTACCCAGTCTACACGTAGAAAAACATGCAAACCATTCACAACTAAAGCTTCTATCAACATGTTGGTATTATGAGCTGCTAGTAATGTTTTCAAGAATAATACATGATGACAACACTCAGTACACGGTTTTACTGTTGACAGCACACCTGAGGATAAACTTCCAGGTGACATTCTGGAATTGTCTGAGTTGATACGGCCTTCTTGAAAGTTTCTTTGAAAAACAAAGCCAGATTTATGATTTTGAGATGAGTCAAATGCCTTTCTACACGAATAACTGGTTCTATAACAAAACAGAGCAAGCAGTTTGTTAAAAAAACTAAAAAAATATATTTTATATTTACAAAGGAAAGGCCTCTGTTTTCTCTAGAAGGTGTTCAGTAAGTCTCTGCAGCGGTGCACAGGCGGAAGTTCAGACGAAAAATGCAAAATACAGCAGGCAGACAGAGCAGACAGGCCACACAGAATAGACGGGGCAGACAGGACAGTGAGGGCAGACAGGACAGAGAGAGCAGACAAGCAGCAGACAGGACAGACAGACAGAGAGGCAGACAGGACAGACAGGACATAGAGGGCAGACAGAGCAGACAGGCAGACAGGACAGACAGGCAGACAGGACAGTGAGGGCAGACAGGACAGAGAGGGCAGACAGAGCAGACAAGCAGACAGGGCAGACAGAGCAAACAAGCAGACAGGACAGACAGACAGAGAGGCAGACAGGACAGACAGGGCAGACAGAACAGACAGGACAGACAGAGCAGACAGAACAGACAGGCAAAGAGGGCAGACAGAGCAGACAGGACAGACAGGACAGACGGGTCAGACAGGACAGACGGTGCTGCTTGTGACACAGAGACCCTACAATGGCGACTGGCTGCAGTCAGCTCCATCCTCTCCATCAGTGGTTGACTAATTGAAATTGTGTCTATCGGGTGCTGCTTAAAAACCTCGTCTTCGAGAGCTCCCCGAGATCTGGATCTGGCCATTGCTTACCACCCCCGTCTCTCACTGCCCCTCCCCGTGTCACTGACATGACAGGCCAGGATGACAGGATGACGAGGTGACAGGATGTATTTGTGGCAGTGGTCTGCACAGTTGGATGTCGCAGGATCCGGAAAGTCATGCATATTTCAGTCTGTAGTTTCCGCGCCTGAAAGGGAGACCAGGACAAGCACAGCAGTCCCGGGGACACAAGCCGGGGGGTGGGGGGCATCTCAGACACTCGCTGTCAGGGAGGGGGAATGTTGGGGGATGAAGTAGAGCAGGTCTCGCTCTTCCTCACAGTCTTGCTCTGCACGTAATACCACGTGTCTTTCCATCAATACCTACACATGGATGTGTTACATACACCATATATATAAATATATAACATGGCAGCTATCATTACACCAAAATTTAAATAATATAAACAAAAAATGTGGCTGTTAGGCAGAATAAACAAGAGTAAACATCTCCAAAAACTCTTGTAATTTATGGAACTATGAATTGGAGTATAAGGGCGGAAACTTCGTGAAACTATTGTTAGCTTTTTCTCCCAAAGAACTCAGACAGGGTGACAATCTACTCTCAACAACAAATATGCTTTATAAATGATTGATTTGGCTGTAGACCTCTTTACCCGCCCTGCCAGTGCAAAGAGACATTGCACATCGTGGATACAGTCCACCCGGATTCTTTGAACCACTTCAGCTGCTGGTGGCCTTCGACTGCGCACATGATACCCAGGACTGGCAGTTCTCCGGGGGGACAAAAGGATTTTGTTTACTGTCAAGTACAGCCAGGCCGCCGACTGCCTCCACTTTGTTACAACACAGCTTACACTCATCTCATCTCACAGCCAGTTGCTGGAGCGCAAATCGATATTAGTCATAACAGACAGACAGACAGACAGACAGAATAGGAACGAGCATCAACAAAATATGAGAAGTGAACTGAATAACAACAAACTGAACTGTATCATCCCTTGTGGTGAATGTAAGTAAACAGGATGTAAGCCCAGTGCATGATGGACCGTCTACGCTGACGTGTCACTTCCGGTTCACCTGCCATTATGTGAGCGCCACTCACTCTCAGCCACACACCCGCGGCTCACCTGTATGTTGGAGGATTCACTTCAGTCTTGGAGGATTCACTTCAGTCTCGCAAGTTACTTGTTAAGACAGTAAATCCCTCTGGGGGACCGCACAATGTCTAAATAATATCTTAAAATATATTTCAAACAATGTCTACTCTCGACACATGCAGACAGGGGAACGAACTCTGTTTAACAACCGTAACAGCAGTTCACCTTGTGACCATTAATGCGTCTTTCGAAAGTCTGATGGGAGAACAGATCACTTTCCTGACACATTGCCTCTTGTGATGACCGAGAGTTGTAAGCGAGGGTCTCGTTCAGACAAGCAGCCGCCCGTGGTACTGATATCCTGTCGAAACTGTCTCCAGGGGAGGTGATCAGGGAGTGTCTTCCCCCCCCCCAACCACCACCACCACCACCACCCTTGCAGGTAAAGATGTTTAGTAAATCGATTGGAACCTTCGGAGTTTTTCGAGCGAAGCTGTGGGGCTTTTGTGTGGGCTGGACCAACGCCTTTGTGCCAGGGCTCGTTAGGCTCTTCAGGAAAGGCTCAGTAGGCTCATTACGTGAACCTGCCCAGCTTACACCACGCATGGCGATTTTCTCAAAAGAGTTGTCTGAGCGAAAGAATGGCAGACTTAGAAACATTGGTCTGCTTTGTGTCGTATCGCTGGTAGTTTCTGAGTCTCTGTAGGGACTCCATCTTCACGAGGTCCGCTTATTCCACCTGATTTTACAGGTGGTAAATCTCTGGCACTCACCAGCTGTAGAACTAATTGTTACTCTGGCTTTGTACCTCATTAGTGCACTAATCTTATAACTATTTAGCTCAGGTTGTTTTGGTCTTATTTGGTCTTTAGCTTCATGTGCGTCAGAATTATTCATACCTGCTGAATTAATGTTCCTTCTTTGTTTGATTTAGTAATGAGTCTTTCTGTAGAACTATTCGACCAGCCAGCTGACTTAGTTGCATAATAATCAGCAGAATGTCCATTGTTGGAAATTTTTGTCACAATTTTCATCCAGAAAAAGACAAAGCTGAAGATTAACATCAATCCTCCAGAGGGCGAGAAGTCCCTTTAGCTGACCACCACGATGGCTGCATCCATCCCACAGCTGGACCAAAGGGAGGCAATCATACAAAGCGGCTCGTGATGTAAGGGAGATAAGTGTAGGACGGCGCCAGGTTTCTGATGTCGCTGCACTGTAAGTGTACATTACGATCGACAGGATCCATCTCTGTCCCATTTCCTGGGATCTGTTTTGTCGGAGTAGCCAGGCCCAGGCCCGTCCCTCGCACTGCCAAGTGTGACTGATGGCATCAGGTGGAGATTACGGTTCCGGTAATCACTGGTAACAAGCTTGCATGCAGAAAAACAGGGCTGGTGGGAGAATTTAAAGGTAAACTCCAGTCAACTAACAAGTTGAGCTGAAATGATAGAGAACGGCATTCAGAATTGTTTACCCTCAAATTTTCGGGTTTCCAAAGCACCGCTTAGTTACCATCGAGTCTAAAGCAGGTCTGAACGATTTCACGGAGGCGTTGATGCTTTGTGTCTGGAAGATGCGCGTGACATCCTCAGCCCATATCTGCCTGGTCTATTTTTAACAAATGCCAAATACTCCAAAAATCTCGCTTATCACTCGGTTCTTTAAAGGCAGTTTGTTGTGCAACTACATTCAGTCTCCTCGGCGCCACTTCTTTCTATTGGATGGGATCGTATCCTGCATCTGTCTCAAGTATTTTAACATCATCCCCCCCTCTATAAACACACTTGTACTAATAACGGCCTATATCAACCACACTAAAGCTGTGTAAGCAAAAATATTTCAAGTATCCATCATTTAAGCCCGACTTTCCAGCTCCCTTTAAATGGGGAGAGAGCGTAAACAAGTTTTATTTTGCAAGTCACTTCGTCTGCAGTTCTTTCTCACTCTCTCTCTCTCTCATGGGAGAAAAAAAGAGAAACATTTTTACAGGCTCAGTTCCAATTAGGCTTGTAGGGGGTGGGGTGCGTTAAACTGAGAGGATGACCTCAAAGCCAACAGAGATGTGAAATCCTTTATAAACGAATCATTTTTCTTGCAAGACAGTTTGAGTCAATTTGTTCTTGTTTAGCCCAAACTTTAAGTTGAACCTAACAAATAAACCGAGGATTAACCTGTAACAGATAATAAATGAGGGGTTAGTGAAGTTCGTGGAAAGGAGTTTGTGAGGAAAATGTAACATGTTCCAGACTAGCCTTCTCCCAGAGAAATATCCTCATCTGACCGGCAGCTGTACTCAGTGACCTGAGGAGAAATGGCCGGCAGAACTTTCTTTCACCGACTCACCACAGGAGCTCGTGAGGGCGGGCTCCCTGACTCCCTGCATTGATGGATGTACTCACAGCATCTTGAGGCAACTTTGTCAGCACTTTTTGTAAGTACTGTAAACACAAGATATATACAGAAGGTTGTGAAAACTTGTCTTAAGGGCTCAAACAGTATTTTCTTTCCGTTTGTCATTGTCTCGTTTATCTAAGACTCCTTGTGTCGTGTTCGTTTGACGAAGAAAGGTCGATAATTTGTCTCGAGATAAAGAGATTTCATTAAACTTCACATACGATGCCGGCGGCTACTCCATCAACAAGCAGTTTGACTGTGAAGTATTGTTGTCTTCAGACTTCAGCAGTTGTTCAATCAATAATATTTTCTGTCTGCAAGAAAGATTGGCTGAGACAGATATGCACACTTTAGAGGACGCAGCGCGCACCAACACTTTTCCTCTGACCCCAGTTTCCGTCATACCCCAGCTTCCCTCTGACCCCAACTTCCGTCATGCCCCAGCTTCCCTCTAACCCATCTTCTGTCTTACCCCAGCTTCCCTCTGACCCCAACTTCCGTCATGCCCCAGCTTCCCTCTAACCCATCTTCTGTCTTACCCCAGCTTCCCTCTGACCCCAACTTCCGTCATGCCCCAGCTTCCCTCTGACCCCATCTTCCGTCCTACCCCAGCTTCCCTCTGACCCCAACTTCCGTCATGCCCCAGCTTCCCTCTAACCCATCTTCTGTCTTACCCCAGCTTCCCTCTGACCCCAACTTCCGTCATACCCCAGCTTCCCTCTAACCCATCTTCTGTCTTACCCCAGCTTCCTTCTGACCCCAACTTCCGTCATACCCCAGCTTCCCTCTAACCCATCTTCTGTCTTACCTCAGCTTCCTTCTGACCCCAACTTCCGTCATACCCCAGCTTCCCTCTAACCCATCTTCCGCCATACCCTAGCTTCCCTCCTACCCCATCTTCCGTCATACATCAGCTTCCCTCTGACCCCAACTTCCCTCTTACCCCAGCTCCCATAATATTCCATTTTCCCTGATTGCTAAGCTTATTTGATACCCTAACTTCCACAAAAAGTGCAGACAAAAGTTTATTCATTTAAGCACATCCATACAGAAAATTGCTTACTAAAACAAACATAAATGTCAAACACGCACGCACGCACGCACGCACACACACACACACACACACACACAAATAAAAAGACAATTTAGTTTCGTTCAAGATGTTTACTCGCAGCGTCATCGCAAGTTATTGACTTGTGACAAGGCACATTGTGGCCACAAGCTGATGGCCCATACTATCAACATGCTTCTGGATCTTTAAACACCGTTTATTTATTTTCTTAAATTCAAAGGGTTCCATAATTTCGTTTAACAGAAAAAAAAACCCATCTTCGGACAATACAGCTAATGAAGGGGCTATAATTTCTCTCGTAACTCGAATCCGTGCAGGTGCAATATTGAGATTTTTCAAAACCAATGTTAGAAATCGGTGACTGGGTTAGCAATACAGTCTGTGGTGTTTGAAGTTTACAATATGATTTGTAATGATTGTACCAAGATTACAGTTTAACTCACCATTTGTTTTCACTATTCTGGTACCGGCCAAGTCACATCTGTTTATTGTAAACATCTACTAAGCAGTCGGATGGGAGACAAGTATGTATTCATTACAGTTAGGTGTTACAACATGAACAATTCTATTCGAAAATATTGTATTATCATGGCCAGCACATGTAGTAGTTACTCGCGGGCAATGCTTACGGTTCGTGATAAAGAAACGAGAGAGAAAAAGTAAAAATATGTATTTATAATTACATAAATATTAAGACGAGGAGGCTTGAGAAATGGTACTGATACAACATAAGTAATGAAAGTATACCAACAGAATGTCTTATGAAGGCTCGTCGTGCTGGGCTGTATACAAGCAACACAGTCCACAAAATAATACAGAAATAATACGCAACATGTTCCCTGGTGTGAGAATTGGCTACAACTTGAGATTCAATGCGCACAGCCTCTCCAGTCGTTTCTCATGTACCCACCACACAATAAATAGCTTCCCATTAGACATGCCAGCTGACACTCGACAAATAAATTAGTTAAGATCCGCACAGAACTCTAGCGAGTCCCAAGAAGAAAAAAAAAACTAAATGCAATATTGAACGGGTAAACAAAAAGGCATTATGTACAAACAAGAGACATGCAGCTTGTTGTCAACATTGCACTCGGTAGATGAATGGATACTCACCCCCACCCACCCTCCGCCCCGCCTGGTTGTCAGTGGCAGAAGTTATGAATAGACACACAACATCCTCAGAGTGGCAAACATCTCTCCCAGAGGCTGAACCTCTAGACACACATCAAAAGACTATTTCCATTCATCACCACTTTTCATAAAAATGCTTTTTGCATGTTTACCTTTGGAGACGATTTTTTTTAGAAGTTTTAATGTTTGTTAGAATAAACTGAAAAACTTACAACTTACGCATGCATTCAATGTGTTTGTGCTTGCGTATCAAACAGAGAGATGAATATTTTAGCATGTCTAGTAACTGTATTGTTAAGGTTTACATACAACTTCATTAGAACTTTATCCTTTTTCCAATAAGCTCTTATAAAACTTACAGTTACACTTTTACTCTTTTCATTGACTGATTCTTACATATTGTATGAGTTTTCATATTATGGAAATCTGATCTTTCTGAGTCAAAAAACCTTTTTATACTGGTGAGCACAGCCTTAATTATGAATATTCAAAGACATCTGTTATGGTGTGACATAACCACCTTGGTGTATCCTTCTTTACATAAACATTATTTTACAAACAGGTGTGAAGGTAAAGGTTCACTTATTTAAAAAAACTGCTGCTTATACACAGATATATTGATATTAATGATGTATGTTTCATTACTGGGTATCTTCCATTCCTCTATCTTTCTGTGGTGGCGGCGCCCACCTCTACCTCGCTGTATTTCCTTCCCTAACCCTCTAGGGGGTAAGGTACCCGTTTAACAGCTGCGCCACACGGCGTTTATTCCCGGACTCCTCGTACTCTGACTGGTTGGCTATCAGCCTCCCCCATTGTCTCAACCATGGACCTTAAGGACTACTGGCACAGCGCAGACATTTACACAAGGACAGGACTCTACCAAATGTAACAGTCATACTCGGGTACTATTTGGGGTAGGTGTGGTAGATGGGTAATGTCAGCTACCAGTTCTATTAAAATGAAAACTTTTCCGACATGTTTTGCAAGAAAATAAGTTAGCAGATAAGGTTGGTTAGCAAAATGTTTTGATACAAGCCCAGTGTCTCTACAACAATATCTTTGGCAAAACAAGGACGCAGATTCCAACGAACTTTATGTCTGTCCACATTTACAAACCAACATCCATACTCACATACCTACTGTCCGTGCACGGTCGCACAGACACATACACAGGTTGACCTGCACGAAAGCAGGGGCAGTTAATTACTGGCAAACACTACAATAGCAGTTGAGGCCCTTGTCGAGTAGCTACTATGATGAGAGTATAAACTGCGGTAAACTAATTGCATACGTGTTCTCCTCTATGAACATTATTTAGACTGAGTTCCTAGATTACAACAGTCACTGGTCAGAAATGTGCATCAGATGTCTTCAGACCTGAAATGTTATACCACAGCAAGGGGAAATAAGTTAATGATCACTTGCAGTTAACATCCATTTTTTGTTAAAAAAGAAAATGTAATTGCTGCAAGAAGAAGACTGATGACGACGCTGATTAAAATCACAAGGACAGTGAAAATAATCATCGAGGACCATGTACACCTATAAGTGCGAGAAGATTTCACAGTCACCACAATGATAACAAAGTAAACAAAGTAAACAATGTCAATATTTGTCTCCCGTTTCTCCCGCTCTATTCACTTCATGGCTTCTGACTATGAGTAGAGGCAACAGGGAGGAAAAGAATACCAAATCCTACAGATTGGCAAAGCGCGTGCAAGTACCTGTCCGAAACATACAGGTGTTAATGCTGACGTCGATGGAGATTATTTACAAGTACGTGTGCACTTAAATGCAATGAGGACTTAAAATAGACATTAGGGCAAAATATGCCCAGGTCAGAATTATTGTTTGGCATTTATACCGAACGACAAACAGCGAATATATGAAGGGCACCTGACAGCATTAAAAACAGCAGACAACATTTATAAGATGCTTCCACGCACTGAAGGCGAGGAGGTGGACAACAGTTGTTTGTTTGTTTGCTTGTTTAATCTCGAGTTAATTCTGAAGGAGGTCTCACCATCCAGCGCCAGGTACTCAACTCTCGGGTGATGTGGTTGTGGCGGGGAGAAGAGACCTCGTAATGCAGCATCCACAAGGTCCCAACAATTAGAAGCATCTTTCTCGCCAGTCTTACTGCCCCGCCATCTGGCGGGCTGCGCGAGTGTCCAGAGGGCAGACTCCTTTTCTTCCAGAACGAAACACAAGGCAAGATTATCTTCGCTAAACTCTCATGAGGTACTCACAGTTCAATGCCTCGCCATGTCCACACACACAGACACACAGAGAGATGTTACAAAGTCCGGGTCGTGGCTTTCACGCTTCTCCAGCCACATTGAGGCCATCACACTGACGAGGGTTTTCCTCTCGGTCACAAAACTATCCTCTTTCAGGTTCATCTCGTTGCATTAGTAACAAATTCACTATTTTTACAGCGTTGAGAAAAGTGTTCTGTTATTAACATGCAAAAATTAATTTTGTGGGAAGTTCACCCAGTATCTTCGATCAATGTTGCCAGCCATGGCCTGCACTTGCATCCCGCTTTAGGAAGAGTTTGAACTGCAGACAAGTGTTCAGAGCTGCACTAACAAGTTCTGTTTGTCGGCTCTGTTCTTGCTACATGCGCCTCATGACAAATGTTCTGTCAAGCTTGTCAATGTGAAGAATACCAAGGTGTGACATGGTCTGTAATGGAGTCACTGTTGTCTGGTACTGCGCCAGTCACGGGAGAAACAATTTTTGACAGCCTTGTAATTCATTAAGAGGTCAAGAATTAAACCATCCGGTCACCATAATAAATCACCATGGCAACAACGCCGTGAAATAATCTAACTCCTGGAAGCGAAGCACATGTTGATAAGTTTAATTCTAGATCGTTTGTCAGAACTTTACCATCAAAGGGACAACCAGCTTTACAGAAAAGAAGTCAACAGGCAAAGATGTGAGCAAGATGGCTGAAAACAGAAACCAGAACCACCGCAGTTCATCTCTGTAGTGATATACACATCTACAGTCAGTGAAGACTCTGACAGATGTTGGTAGAAGTTTCTCTCCTAGCAGCAGAAAGTGAGACTGAGCCCGCATTCCTAACGGGTGTTGCCCACTTCCGGTGGACGCATGCGCAGTGAAGACAACTAAGGTAACCTGCCGACTGTGCGTGTCCTCACAGATCAGTCCTCTGTGTGGCGACATCTATGTCCAGGGTGCACATGATCAGCGCAGTTGACACAAAGTCTTACAAAGTTTATTTCAGGTTAATCACCTTCTTACTGTACCATCATCTTCACCATGCTCCGATCTGTCACTTCATGCACGGAGCACTGTCTCCAGTTTTCAATCTCTGACCACAGACACACGCCAGCAACACACGTGCGACACATGATTTGCGACACATGGCAGGCGGCACATGACACATCACGCCTGACATGCAATCCACATGTCGCTGGTGTCTTACAAAAACAAAGCATCTTGAGATCACAGAGTTTCTTTAGTCGTCCCCGGAGCCTTCTGTTTGCGATTTCCGCTTGTGACGAGGGCGGTTGCTCAAGCGGAGGCTGAGGTCGTAGTCGTTCTTGAGAGGGCAGAGGCCAGCAGAGACATCGAACTCGCCCACGGAGCACACCGGCTTCCTGCACTCCCCGCGCTTGATGCAGCTGTAACACAGAGCGACAGAAGGAATCAGTGACGGCTTCTCTCGTCGATTTTCTAACATCTTTTCCAAAACTTGAATTTCATCATCATCATCATCATCATCATCATCATCATCATCATCATCATCATCATCATCATCAGGTTAGTGTGTTGGTAACCCATATCACACTCTCCCTCCACCACCGCGTCTTATGATAAAGTTTAACGAACAGGTGTGTTGCTATTCAGGTTCAAGCGGAAGTCAACCCTGTAACCTTTACATCTGAAGCTGAGCGCACTAAGCGCAGGACCTCCCCCGCCCCTCTTCCCTGGAATTCTGAAGGTTGCCATGCTAGAACATGACACTTAATGTTCTACATGGTGTACTGTAGTAAATACCAGACTTTGTGTACTGTACTGACTGCTATACGTGGTGTACTGTAGTGAATGTTACATGTGGTGGTGTACTTACACCAGGTCGTCCTCCTCCAGTGGCTTGATGCCATTCTTGACATCCTCGCACTGCTCGAAGATCTCGTTGGGCGCCGTCACACAGTCGCACACACATTGCCAGGCTCGCCGGTACATGCGGAACACACCCGGGCACTTCTGGGTACAACTGCAGCAGCACCCATAAGAACAGGTCAGGGGATGCTTAGCTCACTATTGCTTACTAAACGATTAGTCACAAGCCGGTAATACGTTCGTTCAGAAGCACTCTGTCACAAACCCAGTAGCTGACTGATCACAAACCGGAAGTCACTTAATTACAAACAAGTAGATAATTTAAAAATCAGTAATCGATTGGTCACAAACTGGTTTCTTGTTGTAATCGACCAAACAATGACTGGTCAATAGGCTAAGGACAGATTCAGGTTGGGCGGCAACTCTCTGATGACAGTTTGGTCACAAGAGTCCCGTCTGATTGCCGAGGGTGCGACTCATGTCCACGCCAACAAAAATCACTTCTGGACTCCGAGAAGTGTTAATGGAGTTGCTGTACTCGAAAATGAAGTAACATGCATTCCTGCTTCTTGTCAGGATCTGTCTTAATTCATTTGGTGAGTCGGTTGCCATGGAACTTGCCACTTAAACTGACATGAACCAAGGGCACTTGTAGGTGGCTGACAAACTGCCAATGTTCTTGAGAGCTGCACGACTGAGGCTTCTTAAATCAACTAGACACAGGATCAGAAGATTAAAAAACAGCTCAACTCTGAGACATTTAAGCTGAGCCGCCAGAGACATTAAATGTTATCTTTTAGGGGAAAAAGAGATAATATTCTGTTTGACGTTCACTTCTGGTTTGGGAGCTTTAACAAATTATTTCAAATAAATGTAAACAAGACAATTTGTTCAACTTTGCTCCAAACTCTTGGGATTATTTTTACGGCGCAACATTCTCTAAATCATCCCAACAATCGCAAAACACGATCTTTTACTTCCGCTTGAAGTAAATAAATGGCCGTGGTCACTCCCTTGACCATGAGAAAAGCCGCCGAACTACTTTAGGTCGCCATGAATCCCAAGACCGCTGGTCAGGCTGGTGTTTCCATTGGCCAGAAGGTTTGGTGCACTTCTATCATCCGACAGCTCTTAACATGTACTCTGAGGTTCGTGTTTTGGTAAGCCATGTCCGACTCCCTCCATACTGTCGAGTGTTTGTTCAGCCTTCTGTGGCCAGTCAGTCGATGGAATAAAGTAGTTTAGCTCTTCCAGTCCAACATGCTAATCTGGTCAGGCTGTGGCTTGGGGGCCATTAAACAAGATCAGTACAAACATAAAGTGAGATTGTTTAGCACAAGCAACAACCACATCGTCCCTCTTTCATCTTTCGATATAAATGCTTCACAGCGGAGATGTAGCCACTATCCCAGTTTCAAACTGTATTACTGGTACTGTCAAACGCTGATGAAAAGTTCTCTTGCTGTTGTTGGTTTATATGATAGTGTAGCACTTACACCGACTGGTGGTTTTGCCCTGTAAGGGAAGAAGTGAGTAAGGAAAAGGAAACTAAAATACTCAAAGAAAACCCAATGGGCAGAGCCTTGAACAGGTTTCCCATCCGGAAAGGTGCTTGTGGCCCGAAATGTTTAATCCAGAACCTAATGTAGTTGCGACAAGAAATCCTGTGACCACTGTGCTACCAGGCTAACCCCAAACTGTCCATTCTCCCCCTCCCTACATTTTAATGGAAGACTCGGCTGTTTACGAGGCGCAGACAGAGTAATGGCGAAAGAGAGGAAAGAAATGCCGTATTTTCCAGATGAGAGAGAAAGCGCCTGCCTACCTAATGATGCCAGCAGCTGGGACACTGAGGTATTTGCAAAAGGGCATTGAAGACCCTCTGCCACCAGCTGCACTGGTTGGTTGGTTGGTTCCTGTGCAATGCAATGGTCTTATGCAATGTGATGTAATGCAAAATGTAATTTAAACTGCGTTCCCTTGAACCCGTTGATGTCCCACACGCGGGCAAACAGGATTGCCTGAGGGTGGAGGTCAACAGTTCAACAGTCAGACAAGATCAGGGATGAATACGCAGTCGTACTTAACAGACGAGTTTTTTCTGTTTGCTTATACCAGCTCTCTGTCAGTAACATTAAGGTACTATTTATATGGAAATGATTCAGTCGCCATCGTTTCACAGAAGGACTGCAGCTGAGCGGACAGACCAGCCCAGTGTCGGGAAATACAACACCAGGCCTGCGTGCACCTGTCGGTGTGAATTGTCCGAGCAAAACAAGGGCGTGTGGTGATGTCCACAACACACTACCACTCCTCCAGCCTCTACATCACGCCTCACGGCCCTCGCTCTTTGAAAGCTGCCAGGTCGCCCTCTCCCCGCGATGGTTTATGGGCAGGTGAGCAGCGGTCGTTTAATCAACTGCGAAACAAAACTGTGAACAGTCTTCAGCAGACTTTAATAATCCCAGGAGTCCGTCACTACAATGAAGTACCGAGACCACTCTTATTAAAGTGACAACAGACATATTATCTGCTCTTGACAGTGGTGATGTCTCTCCATTAACCCTACTGGACCTGTCTGCTGCATTTGACACTATAGACCACTCTCTGCTTCTTCACAGACTTCACACCCTCTACGGGATTTCTGGACCTGCCCTCTCATGGTTCAACTCCTATCTCACTGATAGGACCCAGACTGTGGTAGTTGATGGTCAGACATCTCGCCCTGCTTCACTTTTCTGTGGTGTTCCCCAAGGCTCAGTACTTGGCCCAGTTCTGTTCATCCTGTACACTAAGCCCCTTTCATCATGCATCCGGTCTCACCAGGTTTCTCATCAATCCTATGCTGACGACAAGCAGCTTTACTGTTCCACTCCGCCGGCTGAGTCTTACTCTGCTATTAGCTCTCTAGAAGCTTGTATCAGTGATGTCAAGGGTTGGATGCTAAAAAACAAGCTTAAACTAAATGATGATAAAACGGAAGCCCTCTTGTGCCATAGAAGAAGACATCAACCTTCACTCGTCAGTCTGCCCAATCACATCAAGGTAGGCGACAGCAACATCACCTTCACGTCATCTGTTAGGAATCTGGGATTTATTGTCACTGATGACATGACACTCGATAGACATGTAGCATCTGTCTGTCGGTCTGCCTACTATGAGCTCCGTAAGATCAGTGCCATCCGTCACTTTCTCTCTACACGCGCTACCAACACTCTTGTCTGTGCGTTTGTTCTTTCTCGACTTGACTACTGCAACTCCTTGCTGGCAGGCTGCCCCTCATCCCTCATTCAGAGAGTCCAGAGAGTACAGAACTCTGCTGCGCGTCTGGTGCTTAGAGCAAGGAAACGGGACCATGTCACTCCTCTCCTTCGTTTCCTACACTGGCTACCCGTCCGTTCTCGCATTCAGTACAAACTGTCTGTGCTGTGTTTTAATTTCTTTGCTGGCTCCTGTCCTGACTATTTCTCTGAACTTCTCATCCCTTACTCTCCGGCCAGACAACTCCGCTCTTCACTGACAACCGTATCCTAACTGTTCCTGTCACCAGAACAACAACATATGGTCACAGGACGTTTGGCTACTGTGCTGCAAAACAATGGAACTCTCTTCCTTTCCATATCCGCCACCTTCCTACAACTGAATCTTTCAAATCTGCACTGAAAACTCACCTCTTCCTTGAGCATTACTCCTAACACAGTCCACACAATGCTCGTCCTTCTTAACCCCGCCCCCTTCCCTCTTGCTACTTTACCCATCTTTCTCGCAGAATCACTATATTTCTCTGTTCCTGTTACTTGATGCCTTTTAATGTTTTCTGTTTCGTCAGTACTGTCGTTTTCTTTCGTCCCCTGTGTTCTGTATCTACTTAGTCCATGTCTCTTCCTCGTTTTAAGCGCTAAGAGCATGCTCTCTATGAGTGTGAATATGCGCTATAAAAATCTTCACTATTATTATTATTATTATTACACCTCCCCATACTACTCCCGTGTATCATGGCTCAGTGAACAAGCAGATTTGTAAGAAAAATCACAGAATATTAGCAACATTTGTGGCGTTATAGGTATATTTAAAGAATGATGAAATTATAAAATTCATAGATGACTTGCCTTACAGCCAGTCGTGAAAACCTTTTCCTTTTTTTTAGACAATCGTCATAAGACTTTCTCACCAACGTGGAGTTATTTCTTAAAAAAGTTTTTGAGAGGAGGAAAAGAAGGCTTGGGTGATATTTTAATGGTAACGTGAATAATAAAATAATAAAAAGAAAGTGTCACGAGAAGTTCCCGAGTCAGCAAGACTGGTTCTCGTGAGGTCACGTGACTAGCGCCACTCACTCAGGCAGGCGGGGCTTCTCGCGGCACTGACACTCGGTGTGGTTGATGAAGGCCACCTTCTCCACGTCTGTCAACGACGCCTCGTTCCTGTTTTCTTGTAGCACCTGAAAGAAGGAAATCATCATCATCATCATCATCATCATCATCATCATCATCATCATCATCATCATCATCATCATCATCATCATCATCATCATCACCATCATCATCATCATCATCATCATGTGTGTGTGAGTGCGCGTATTGTGTGAGGGTGTGTGTGAGGGTGTGAGTGTGCGTGTGTGTGTGTGAGTGTGTATGTGTGTGAGTGTGTGCACGCACAGTTACACGTGCGCTTGTTCTCGAGTGCCTACATCGGGGTGAGCTGATGTCGTGGGTGAAGATGGAGGACATCAATCGAGGCCGAGTCTGCCGCATGGCTGCCCCCGTGTAGCATCAAAACTACTGTCGTCATATTTTACCATCAGCTCGACTACACACCAATCGATGCGAAAACTTTCAGTTCAGTGCTTTCTCGTGTCCAGCTTAGCAGACTGCCATTGCCATTCGCCTGCGTGCTGTCTTGGGAGGACAACAAAGGACTGCTCTGAATATTTCTTTTGTTTAAAATTGACCATAAGGCTATTGCAAGTTAACCGAAGCTATTGCTATGTGCACTAGAGCTAACATAAACATTGTTAACTCAGTGGTCACCCAGCAACATCATGGCTGCATGCACAAGGCATTTTTATAACAACCGCAAAGTGACCATCTCCGGATAAAAGACCTTCCCCAGAGTAATCAAAGCTTCAGAGGCCGTAGTCAGGAAACAGAGATAAAATTGACCCAAGGTCTTTGCAGATGTCGATGCTTGTGTGAGAAAAGGAAAGATCGTCTGTATTTTCCAGGTTGCAATGGCTCATGTACCTCCAAATACTTTGTCATTGCTTCTTCCTACCAATCTTGGCCAAACCAGCTGTGCTTTTCTCTGCGAAATGCTTTTCAGCTGAACCAGACAACCAAAGAACCAGACAACCTGAGAACCTGGACCAAATTTCTGAACAAAGAAAGGGGGCAGAACTTGGACGAAATGCCATTAGAGAAAAAGTAGAATTAGAATTAAATGTCTTGGCAGCTCGGAGTAGAATCTGGTTGAAATGTTTTCACAGTTCAGGGGTTTGAGTGCAGACAGGGAATGATGTCTGTCCCGAGCTACATGTTTCAATCAAGACAAGAAGAGACCAAGTAAAGAATAATTTTAAAGCATGCGATGACTGAAAATTAGTTTAGCCTTGACGAGGTTTGTCAGATTTACTGAACCTTTATCTACACTTTGGTCTTCCTTTACCAAGTCAGTAACAAGGACATGGTGGAAACTAGAAATCCTGAGAGAAAATGCTTTTAGCAAATCAAATGATGGCACATTTGATGAAGTGGACGTCTGCCGGTGTATACTGCAGTGATATGATACCCACCAACATTTCACTACACATCACCAGGCTGCACGCCCATAAAATGAGTGTGATAATTTCTACTCAAGCTCGGAATATCAGGGAGCGGAGCAGTTGAGGGGAAATCTGACGAGAGATCTCAGTAAACAGACACCAGCATGTAGCTTGTCTTTGTAATTTATTGTACAAGTGACCAAATTTCTCCTTCAGGCGAGCTCACAAAAATATCTCTGACATTCATAATGGGGAATCAGATAGTTGAGTGGTTAGACTGCTGGATTCCTAATTGAGAGGCGAACCGGTTCGATACCCGTGTAGCGCAGATCACTTCCCCAGGTGACTCAGGTGGCGGGAATGGCTACCGGACTCCATAGACTCCATAGAGGGCTGGGGAGGTAATGGCAGCGGGGGAGACATGGACATCACCCTCACATACAGCTGGCTCCTAGAAAAGTCAGGTCTCTAACACCTCTTCCCCTAACAACCTGAAAAGGTTAGTGAACAACCTTTAGCTTACCTTTTACATTCATAATTATTCCATCATCATCATCATCGTCGTCGTCGTCGTCGTCAACACTACTACCACCACCTTTTTTAATGAGCAAAGAGAAAATGCGAAAATGTGGTGATTTACTCTTCGATCTGGTTTTGTTATCAGAGATATGTTAGCTGATAAGTGGCCAAAATGAAACAGGAGTAAATTGTCATGACCCTATCAATAGAGCTCTTAATGATCTCAATTTCCTTGTCACACAGATCATCAAATGTCATTTCATCTCCTTCCAACCACGTGGTCCTGGCATACAATTAGATGAAATACATTCTTCGGTCCTTGACTCCTAGATGGCGTTGATGTGCTGAAACTACCCACTGGAACTAATCCCTCCTTTAAGGGTACAGTGGCACCTAGCGCTGTCAGCCATCTTTACTTTCTGTTTTGAAACATTATTTATAGCTGCTGTCCTTCTCGTGACAAGTACTTTTGTCACACTGTTTGTTGTTGTTGCTGTTTTACTGCAACATTTTGTCCCCCAAGCACGAAGAGTTAGAAATAACAGCTACAACTTAGCACCAACCGTGAGGTCATGGCGCTGTTAGTCATCCAACATCTCCTGGTGTCTGGTGAAGTCACGTGACATGACCAGGCGTATCGCGGACATGTTTCAAGCCTGTGGATGCATGTTTTTTGGGCCGCCCGGTAGTGTAGTGGTTAATAAAACACTTGCTAGTCACCACTGCAGTGAGAGGCCCAGGGTTCAGATCTCGTCTCGGGACACACTGTATGTGACACCTATGCGCAGAGCTGGGCGTCGGCGGTTTTCTGCAGGTACTCAGGTTCCCCCCCCCACCCCGCCATACCGCGAAATCATCTTAGGGTTGAAGCACTTTCCTACTTAACCAACCAACCAACCAACCAACCAACCAACCAACATACTGACTAACTAACTTTGTGAGGAAAGACTTTCTTTTACAAACTTGATTAGTATTTGTAAGCTTGTTTCTTTGAATCCTCATACTATGTCTTGTAGGTTTCACAACAAGATTCCTGTATTCAGATTAGCGCAGCGATAGTTTACGCTTTTTAAAACCATTTGCTTCCGGAGACTGCTGCTAATCTCTTATCAGGAGGACAAAGCAAACGACTTGGTGTGCATGGCGGTCTCCGCCCTGGTGGCCCCCAGGACCCTCTTTGCTCGCCACCGTCTAGCGGTGAAAATGGTTTGGTTCTGTCATGTCGCTCCCAACCACACCCTACCTTAGACAGTCCTCCAGGGATGTGGGCAGAGGTCGTCGGCGGGGTAAGCAAAAGAAAGGGCGGCTGACTAACATGAAGGGAAAGACAGGCTGCCACATGACCCACCTACTCTGAGAGGCCAAGGAAAGGTCTTGGTGGCGCCCATTAACCCCTCTTACTCATCCTGCCCCCCCCCCAAACGACTGGCCTCAATTGATGGGCAGAGAGCGTGCGTAGATTTCAAATGTATTTTCATGAAAACTATCAGTCGACAAAGCATCCAGCAATGTTCACATCTAAACACAACTACCAGGAGCATAAGGAAAAAAATAAGAAAAATTGTTCAATTAGCAGCTCAGCATAAGTTGCATTATATAGTGATATACATATTATGTATAATATGTAGTGGAGGGGGGAATGTCTGAGGGCATTTAAGTTTAATAAAATATGTACGTGTGGTTTGTATGTGTTTATGTATGTGTGCGTGTGTGTGTCTAAGAGAGAGAGAGAAATAGGATATTTTTGCGTAACCCTGATTAACAGCTGTTTCTAAGAACAATTTAGGAAATGTGCTGTAATGTACTGAAGTGTAAAATAAATGATTTTTTGAAGTCGTGTGTCTGACTCCACAGAAAGCGTCCTCATATATTAAAAAAAAAACCACCCACAGGCAGTTATCGTCTCGGGGACTGTATAATGCTACTACGGTTTCAGATAAACACCATCGTTGAAACTGAAAACACACACCAACCAATCAGAGAACTTGAGGACAAATGGTCGAAACACACCCGCCAGTCAGCAAACCTGATGGATGGAAGATAGTCGACACAAGAAACAAGCCAGTCAGCAAATGTGCGGGAAAACAATCCACAAACGGTAATTTCCGCCAAAAGATCGCAATGTACGACGGGACACTTCAAAAGTTTCAACATGGCATGATACTGGTCTGGGCAGCAGGCAGGACACTTCATATAAAAGTGTCTACAAAGCATGATGTGGGTCTGGGCAGCAGGCAGGACACTTCATATAAAAGTGTCTACAAAGCATGATGTGGGTCTGGGCAGCAGGCCGGACACTTCATATAAAAGTGTCTACAAAGCATGATATGGGTCTGGGCAGTTGTTGTTGGCTTTGAAAGGGAAAGTGCTTCCACCTCTCGGTGATTTCGCACTGTGGGGGATGGGGTCTTTGGGGAGTGTGGGGAAAGGGTTGCTGTTTTGTGGTGCCTGATGCGTGGTTTCACTTCTGTGCGTGCCCTCTATTTTTGTGGGTGTTTAGGTTTTCCAAGTCTGCATGGGTGGTGTATTGTATTTGTGCCCTCTTCATCCATTATTGGTCTGCCAAGTTTGCATGAGTCGTTACAGTGCTGCTGCCCTCTTTCCTCCTGCTGCTGCTGGTGCCGTTTGTTGCCAGTGTTTAGGGGTCCTGCCACGTGTACCGTGGTGGTGTATTGTGTTTCTTTGTTTGGTTCCATGTATTGCTCTTCCTCAATTTTTTTTTTTTTTTTTTTTTTTGGGCAGCAGGCAGGACACTTCATATAAAAATGTCTACAAAGCATGATGTGGGTCTGGGCAGCAGGCCGGACAGTTGATATAAAAATCCTCGTCTGTTTACCTCAAATAACAGTGGTCGACAGAAATATGTCGATGGTGAGCAGCAGCAAGAAGAAATAATTCATTGCCCCACAGAGACAAGGTCTCCGGACTTTTTCTTGTGAGCAGCGAGATAACAAAGGGATGCAAGACTGAGGTCACGAGTGCAGAGATATGTTGATATCGTTAATATCTTGGCCAATGGGAGAGCCAGGAACAAATTTAAGGAAAACCTCCACACCACGCTAGTCCCTTGATTGTAATTACCAATATTACTCCAGCATAGATAACCACATATCTATCCAAAATATTCCAGCGCAGTCCGTTCACTCCAGATTCCAAGCTGACATGTTCTGAGAAGCAGAAGAGCAAGAAAGAGGAAAAGGTAGACATCACCGATAAAACCTGCACTGGGTTGCAATTATGGGCACAAAGAGTAAGCACTGTAATGAGTTAGGGGTAGGTCTTGTATTGTTTCGTGTGTGAATGACGTCTTGTGTTTGACGTCATGTGTGCGTCATTTGTTCGTCGTCATTTTGGGAAAAGAATGACGTAAAAAAGAAGAAAGACGACGGTTATGGCCAGATAGGAAAGTGAGAGCAGCGAGTTCTTCATCTTCCATAAATCAACTAGAAATCTCTTCACCTTCATCCCCACCTACTGGGGGCTCGTCGAGCGTGGTGTATGTGTGTAATATGCGTCGTGCGTGTGCAAGGTAAGTGTATGTGCGTCCTATTACAAGCACTGACCATGAATGTCCTGAAAACTACTCGCTCCGTCTTGGGCCCGCACTCCTGGCGAGGACCACAGCAGCCACTGTCGTTGCGACATCTGTAGATGACGGTGCATGGCGGGTAGAGTACCCTGTCCAGCATCTTAGGGTCTTCCACGTTGATGATCTGCGGCTGCGGGACCCGGCATTCTGATAACGGACTCTTCTGCACTTCTTCGATATGGTGGGCAGCTTCTGCCAGTTCTGTCAACATAAATATGAGTCGTTCAGTATTTTCTCTCTGCAAAATCATATTTTAAATAATAAACAGTTTGAATAATTGATCTAATTATGAACTAAGATATATTCATTAAACCATACACGTTTTAATCAGAAAAAATCCTCTTGAACCAAAAGGTCTCAAGCAAGTGAGATGCCGTTATAGCTCTGTCATCAGCTACATTACAAAAAACAGAAAAGAAATATTGATGTCTGATATTGTAACCTGATACTGTTTATCTCGGTCCTAGGTTGGTGTGACGTTTGACTGAAGACTAATGTTCTCTGATCATACACACACTGCTGTCTGTACACTAGATCGTCTGATCTCTGTTTTGTGTTTTACACACTTGCCCTCTCTATACTTGTCTGTGTCTGCCAAACATCACTCGAGTCCTTCGCCTCTGTGTTGAAGTGAGCGATGGGAGCAAAGAGGTCTAGAGTTATGGGTGGGGAAACCTTGCTGAGTATGTATAACAATGTCAATAGTAATTTTGTATAATTAATAATTTTATCAGAGCCACATATACACAAGTATGTGTCTCGAGTAATACGTGAAGTTCTAGACTCTAGAAACATACTCGGTGGGTATCGTTAACTCACGTGTCCGGAGTGAGACTGTTTATGTTTCCGGAGTGTGATACTGTCTACGTGTCCGGAGTGATACCGTCTACGTGTCCTGTGTGATACTGTCTACTGTCTACGTGTCCAGCGTGATACTGTCTACGTGTTCAGAGTGATACTGTCTACGTGTTCAGAGTGATACTGTCTACGTGTCCAACGTGATACTGTCTACGTGTCCTGTGTGATACTGTCTACTGTCTACGTGTCCAGCGTGATACTGTCTACTGTCTACGTGTCCAGCGTGATACTGTCTACGTGTCCAGTGTGATACTGTCTACGTGTCCAGCGTGATACTGTCTACGTGTTCAGAGTGATACTGTCTACGTGTCCGGAGTGATACTGTTTACGTGTTCGGTGTGATACTGTCTACATGTCCGGGGTGATACTGTCTACGTGTCCAGTGTGATACTGTCTACGTGTCCAGTGTGATACTGTTTACGTGTTCGGTGTGATACTGTCTACGTGTCCGGAGTGATACTGTTTACGTGTTCGGTGTGATACTGTCTACATGTCCGGGGTGATACTGTCTACGTGTCCAGTGTGATACTGTCTACGTGTCCAGTGTGATACTGTTTACGTGTTCGGTGTGATACTGTCTACGTGTCCGGAGTGATACTGTTTACGTGTTCGGTGTGATACTGTCTACATGTCCGGGGTGATACTGTCTACGTGTCCAGTGTGATACTGTCTACGTGTCCAGTGTGATACTGTTTACGTGTTCGGTGTGATACTGTCTACGTGTCCGGAGTGATACTGTTTACGTGTTCGGTGTGATACTGTCTACATGTCCGGGGTGATACTGTCTACGTGTCCAGTGTGATACTGTCTACGTGTCCAGTGTGATACTGTTTACGTGTTCGGTGTGATACTGTCTACGTGTCCGGAGTGATACTGTTTACGTGTTCGGTGTGATACTGTCTACATGTCCGGGGTGATACTGTCTACGTGTCCAGTGTGTGTCCGTGAGTGATACTGTTTACGTGTTCGGTGTGATACTGTCTACATGTCCGGGGTGATACTGTCTACGTGTCCAGTGTGATACTGTCTACGTGTCCAGTATGATACTGTTTACGTGTTCGGTGTGATACTGTCTACATGTCCGGGGTGATACTGTCTACGTGTCCGGTGTGATACTGTCTACGTGTCCAGTGTTATACTGTCTACGTGTCCGGAGTGATACTGTCTACGTGTTCAGAGTGATACTGTCTACGTGTTCAGAGTGATACTGTCTACGTGTCCAGTGTGATACTGTCTACGTGTCCGGAGTGATACTGTCTACGTGTCCGGAGTGATACTGTCTACGTGTCCGGAGTGATACTGTCTACGTGTCCAGTGTGATACTGTCTACGTGTCCGGAGTGATACTGTTTACGTGTTCGGTGTGATACTGTCTACATGTCCGCGGTGATACTGTCTACGTGTCGGAAGTGATACTGTTTAAGTGATTAAATATGTGTTGTTGCCAGCTGCGATAATCGATTGACCACAGCAGCAAGGGATGCAGACTTAGTACATTTTTCCTGATTCTGCAGCAAGTCAAATACAAGCTTAAACATTTTTAACTTTAAATATTCTACGCCGATGTGTTAAAAAGAACAAAATCAAACGTGATTAAGCCCGCATTCGCATGACTGGCAGTTAGTCACCACAACAGCATAAACAGTTTTTTCTGGTGTGGGTTTTTTTTATGTTGTGGCTGCAAACGCTTCATCTTCTTGGCTTCACGCTGAGCCTGCTGCTCATCAAAATACAAATGGGAACAAATACTATGCATTTTCAACAGGGCTTAAGGCACTAGACAAGAACCAAATCCGCAGCCAGGCCTTTCATTATTGCTCAGCACATATCGGACAGAAGTGCATTACCTGCCCCTGGTGTCATTTCAGACATTCGCGCCTGGACATCCCAGGCATCCCAAGTTTTACTCGGTGAGCTGTCTTTCTATTTTCAGGACCTATTTCTTTTCTAATAGTGTTTCCCATCCTCTACTACACCGATTCTGCATGAGGAGATTAAGTGTCCATCGCAGGCAGACCAGTCTTTGTGATCCCACAGACGAGTGTCGCAAGCAGCCTCTGCAGCAACCAAATACAGGAGCTTAGACGAGGAGCTGAGAAAGTGCTGAAGGGTGAGAGCTGCACGGGGCCAGGCACGTATCACGAGGGTACGGGTGGGAGGAGGGAGAGGAGGCTCCCTTAAGATGTGAAATTCTGCCCACGGATACGCAAACCAAACGTGAAATGGCGTGCAACTGCCTGGCACTAATTCCATCGAGCGCGCGCGCGTGGGCGCTGAAATTAAAAAACGTGTTGTGAAGACCGTACCGCGTGTTAAAAAAGATGACCCACCCGGGTCGGCAGCCTCACAAGATATTACCCTCCTAAGCTCTAAGTGAACTTAGAATTCCCAATTCTTCTCTTTCAGAGGGCACCAGGGATTATAAAGTCTCTTCCACACAAGTGCACTCTTAACTCCTTCATCTAATTGATGGGTTCTTTCTATTTTAGGTCCATTTCGATTTCACAGAATTTGTTGTAAAATTAAATATACTTATAAATATGAACTTGCATTAAAACCTAAAACCGTCCCATGTTTCTAGAATGTAATCCAGTTAGCGGAATGCAAGTCGCAGATCTTTCAAAAATGAAATGGCGGCTACATCGCACAATTGCAGTCCTTGCTGTGACTTGTTTGTTAACTCATACCAGCTCTCGGACTCAAACCAACTTCCTAACCTCACTGTCTGCACATCTACAAGATACTGAATGTTTGACTAGAAGATTAGTCTCAACTTGGCATCACCCTGTAGCAAGAGCAATGTAGCTGTACAGCCCTGTCTAATGTTTTATTTCACAGTGTCAGTTGATTGTCAATGGAAGCTACTGCTCCTTGGGACTGCTGGCACATTGTGCAGTCTTTATCTATCTCGAGATCAAGGAACGGCGTTTTGAGGTACCCCCATCGTCCTATCACGATCCCCTGCTGTCCCCTCCGAACAGGCGAATGATAAGCCTGGAGTTTTTATGCGATCCTCCCACTTTGTTCTCTGTCTGCCTTATCCTCTTTTATCTCGGAATGAGCCAAGGATAATGGCATTTTAGAAGTCAGATGATTTAATTAAGTATCAAAGGAAGATAAAGCGAATCCCGGGTAGGGATGTGCTTCTTGCTTCATGAGTATGAGGCGTTATCCTGGCGCGACTAACTCGCTTAATGTCACAGCAGACAGTTGCGGTAGGGAGGCCCCACGGGCCACCAGTTGGGTAGAAAGACCCCTTCCCCCCCGCATGGGCCACTGGTTGTAGTAGGGAGGTCCTGCGGATCACTAGTTACAGTAGGGAGGCCCCACGGGCCACTAGTTACAGTAGGGAGGCCCCACGGGCCACTAGTTACCGTAGGGAGGCCCCACGGGCCACTAGTTACCGTAGGGAGGCCCGACGGGCGACTAATTACAGTAGGGAGGCCCCATGGACCACTGGTTGCGGTAGTGAGGTCCCGCGGACCACTATTTACAGTAGGGAGGCCCGACAAGCCACTAGTTACAGTAGGGAGGCCCCACGGGCCACTGGTTGCAGTAAGGAGGTCCCGCGGACCACTAGTTACAGTAGGGAGGCCCCACGGGCCACTATTTGAATAGAAAGACCCCCAAGGGCCACTAGCTACAGTAAGGAGGCCCCACGGGTCACTAGTTACAGTAGGGAGGCCCGACGAGCCACTAGTTACAGTAGGGAGGCCCCATGGGCCACTGGTTGCAGTAGGGAGGTTCCGCGGACCACTTGTTACAGTAGGGAGGCCCCACGGGCCACTAGTTACAGTAGGGAGGCCCGACAGGCCACTAGTTACAGTAGGGAGGCCCCGCGGACCACTAGTTACAGTAGGGAGGCACGACAGGCCACTAGTTACAGTAGGGAGGCCCCACGGTCCACTGGTTGCAGTAGGGAGGTCCCGCGGACCACTAGTTACAGTAGGGAGGCCCGACGAGCCACTAGTTACAGTAGGGAGGCCCCATGGGCCACTGGTTGCAGTAGGGAGGTTCCGCGGACCACTTGTTACAGTAGGGAGGCCCCACGGGCCACTAGTTACAGTAGGGAGGCCCGACAGGCCACTAGTTACAGTAGGGAGGCCCCGGGGACCACTAGTTACAGTAGGGAGGCACGACAGGCCACTAGTTACAGTAGGGAGGCCCCACGGTCCACTGGTTGCAGTAGGGAGGTCCCGCGGACCACTAGTTACAGTAGGGAGGCCCACGGGCCACTAGCTACAGTAATGAGGCCCCACGGGCCACTAGTTGAGTAGAAAGACTTCCTTGGGCCACTAGCTACAGTAAGGAGGCCCCACGGGTCACTAGTTGCAACATTTTTCTCTGTACTCCACCCAGCAGCGAACAGACACAATATATTTCAGGAAGGGTTAAAGGCAGCGGGAAGAAAGGGTTAAAGGCAGTGGGAAGAAAGGGTTAGGCTCCGTCTTGCAAATCATTTCCCGAGACTTGGTAAATCACTTACAGTTCTTTGGCCCGCGGCTATTGGGCCGCAATCATCATTTTCAACCTCGACACCGGTTGTGTCTTCAAATTGTAAGCCTCCCGCAGAGTGTTCAACAGTCCAACCCACATGAATTTCTTAAACTACCTTTTTGTCGCTGGCGAAAATGAGTCAATCAGAACAAACATTTTTTATTTCTCCGCATCTCCATAAATAGCCTGATGTTTGCAGTTAAGCTTTTAAGCTAACAGGGCGCCTGTTGGCAAGAAATCAATGCCCATAAACGGAAGCCGTTAAAATCGATAACAAAACTCTCCGGAAGCAGCAGCCTTCAAGGCTGAGGATGGGTGAGGGTAGAAAACAGTGGAAAAAGTGGCAAGTGGACCAGCATGGCAGTTGCTGCCGTCAGCCACAAAGAGTTTGGGCAGCAGTTCGGTTCTGGCAGTTTTCAGCTGCATGTGTGACGAGTTCACAGCATGTGACAAGCTGTGATCAGTACAAAGGGAAAAATCACGAGAGCGACAACGCAACACACAGTTGGTAGTCAGAAAAAAGGTAAAACTCTTCTTGACCACTGGAAGAATGAAAGGAATGGTTAAAAAGAATGAAACGTAGCCTTAGAGACAGGGATGGAACGAACGTGGTCTTGAGACAGGGATGGACAGAAAGTGGGCTTGAGACAGGGGCGATGGACAGTTGGCTTAGAAACTGGAATGAACAGAACGTGGTCTCGAGACAGGAATGGATATAAAGGAAACTAGCAAAGATATCAGTACACATAACAACAACGTGAATACCACTATGTTTTAGGTGACAATGGGAAAACTCAATATATGTACAAAATATATTAAAGCATAAAGGTTTTATTTACAGAAACAGCTCATCAGTTCACGAGTATGGTGGTCGTTATTTACAGGTTCTAAAGCACTGATAGAATAAACAAACCTTCTAGAAAGTACTGTATTAATGGTCTTGATGTGTGACCTACAGCACTGACAAGATAAAAACCTTCTAGAACAATGGTCGAGAACCCCCGGAATCATTTGATCCACCCCACCAAGGCAACCGCAGATTTCAGTAAATTTATAAAGTTTTTCCAGGCCAACATAAACTCATATTAAGTGAATAATAATAATAATAATGTAAATTTTGAGGGACAATAACAAGTCCATCATGGGGGAGACAGGACACACGAGAAGATGACGGGACAGACATGAACGCTTCTCGTCGGCTGCCCGCAGCCTGTGTGGACGAGTTTGGAGAATTATGCATGCATGTGACCTTTACCCTCAGCCGAGGGTAGACCACTTCCTGTTTGATGTCGGCGGTTGGTGCGTGTAGCGTTCTTTGACTTTGTCGGCTCATACGATAAAAATTGATCGTCAGCATTGCTGTGTACCTTAGTGTACAGTTCGTCAACAAGAGTCCAACATTATCCTTGGATGAAGTTCCAAAGGATAAGCAAATGAAAAAAACTGACGAAAACGCGGATTGTGGTAACTTAGAGGACCTCCGTGCAAGGCAGGATGGGATTGTACACGTTACAAAAGTATTAACACTGGGGCGACACTACAGCCTGACCAAACACAGCAAGCTGACTTTCAAGTAAATAATTCTTGTATGGACTGCCAATGATGTTATAAATATTAAACTGGCCCTAGCAGGAAAAAAGGTTCTGCATCCCTGTTCTAGAAACTACTGTATCACGAGCTTCACGGTCTTCATGTACGGTTACCATAGCAATGTTACACTAAACAAACCTTCCAGAAGGCGATCGCTGTTGCGGCTGTCATCATTCAGGTATCCATTGTATTCTCCGTCCATGTAGTTGGATGGGTCTGAATCTTCGTAGTCTTCATCCTCAAACTCATCGTTTGATTCGGTCCGTTTCTTCTTCATTTCTACAGCCTCGTTGTCATTGCGTGACGTCAGAATCTGCCTGATGGCTTCGTTACTAAGGTCTTTGTTTGCTAAAAATATCCGGAGAATGTCGTACTCATTGTCCACTTGACTGATTTTCTCCTGGAACTCTCTCAGTGGCACAGACCGCAAGTGCATTTTCTGAAAATATAAACATACGCACAAACAAAAACACGCACATGACAGGCACCGACACGAATACACACACACAACACGAACAGTAAAATATTAATAAGTTAGATATCAGTGCATGAAACATATCCCCCGTCTCTTGCCCTCCCATTAACCCAGTCTCTTGCTACATGAACCATTACATTAGAGAAGTGTGCGGGTAAACTGTAATGTAAGCCAAGATCCACAAATCACACACACACACACACACACGGACACACGAGTAATAAACTGTAAGGTGTTACTAGTCGCCGACTATAATAATCACATATATAATATGTGATGGACCAGCTGTACAATCAGCAGCCAATTGGAGTGTTTGTCATTGGTGGCTACATTGGACCCTTTGTGTTGTATAAAAACCTGTTCACACGTTCACCACACAGGGAGACAGACTTATCACAGACAAAGGGAGGCAAATGCTCTAGCCTTGGCTTCCAAGACTTTCGCCGTTAGCTGGTTATCGTTCTTGGCTTCAACAAAACCGTATTGCATGTTAAACATTTTGTACATTAGGCGTTGAATATAAACATTTATCAAAGTGTGTGTGTGTGTGTGTGTGTGTGTGTTTGTGTGTGTGTGTGTGTGTGTGTGTGTGTGTGTGTGTGTGTGTGTGTGTGTGTGTGTGTGTGGTTGGGCGGGGTAGAGAACGCGTCCACCTACTACAAACAAACCAGGCACTCAACGCATATTTTTATCTGCAGTAAATAATTTAAAATGTACCCGGTCTCCTTAAGACTTCTGCAACTCTATAAATAAAAAGTTTTTCTTACAGTCTACGATCATCCACCTTTTTACAATAGTCAGCCGGTAAGAAAATATGGTAATATTTCGATCATCTTTTGCTCGATACTTTTCTGAGCCTCGGAACTCGCAGTGCAAAAGTTTTGAGCAAATTCCTGAGTTACCCTAACCCTAACCGTGATTGTAATTATTCAAACGGAACGGTGCTGAACTCACCTAAAGGAACGAAGCGCTATCAACGTGTGCTGAGTGCGGTAGAAAGTTAATTGTCGAGTGTGAGGACCTTAAGTGACAGGAAGACCAGTACCTTAAAGAGACCTCGACTCGCCGGCACCAGCGAGAGGACAAAGGTTAACCAGTCATCTTCTCCAGAGGAAAACCGCACCTAAGGTCGAGGGGGCCAGACTACGATAACCAGATACTGAGTCGGTTAAGTGTGAGATTAACCTGTGAACTCTCTCCTAATTACGTGAAGACACCGCATCGCTCTACCTTAGCCTTATAAGCACGAACCGAGGAAGAGAGGAGGGAACATCGGGCTGACAGATTTATTAAGGAGGATTTTATGGGAGGGGGAAGCGGCTTGTGGGATGCACGTGTTTGGTGCGTTTTTAACTAACATCCAATTGTACACGTACAACGACCCCAGTGAACTACGGTTGCCGCTTTATTCCACTTTCGTCAATGTATTCGATAATATTGCAGAGAAAAACCGACACTGAAAGATGTAACAATTTATTCTGACGCACTTCTTCTGTTAATCCTAATTTTTCCTCGTTTTATTATTATTTTAACTACTACTTTGTCAAGCAAAACTGTGGCCTACTCACCATCATCATATGTGCCGGTAGTAAACTTTCGTATCCGTCTCCGACCTTGACCCCACCTGCGAACCCGCCCGTGACCATACCACCGGTGGGTTTACTGTCGATCCTGTGGTCTCTGAAGGTGGCATGCGCCAGCAGACCTCCCACGGCTGTCAGGAGCAGGACGAGCAGACAGCGGCCCACGTAGCGCAGTCGTAGCATCCTCGACACCACCTGCCGGAGGGAGCAGCATCGACCTCTCCACAGCCCTCGCGCCCTGGTGTTCACAACCGCAGCGTCAGCCGAGCGAGCTGAGGGCGGTGTTCCGGGGAAAAGTTCCTCGTGGCTGGCGCGTCGACTGACGGGAGCCGAGTGTCCGGGACACGGTGGATCTCTAGCAAGGGGGGACTGGTGTCGGGGGCAGACAGAAGACGTGGAACTGGCCTCCCACTGACTCCCCTCCCATGGATATCGCTGACCACCTCGGTAGCCTGTTAGTTGCGGCTGTGAGCCGTGTCTGTGCAGCCCATCACGACACAGGCCACGTGCAGTGCTGCCCGGTAAGAAGGAGTCCGAGGCGCTGATCTGTCGCAGAACAAGAGACTCTGGCGATGGCTTCTTCCTACACTGATGACTGTTGTTGGCACTATCCGAGTTGTCGTCGCATATTCTGGACTCGGAATTCCATTGTCTGCTCCCCCTTGCGCACAGGGGACTGCAGACAGATTCGAACCGAAGTTTGTGCACACACTCACACTCACTGTTTGGCGCCCGGCGGTCGCTGCACCGCAGATAGGAACAGGCAGTGACCTGCACCCCTTGACCGACACGGCAAGTCGAGCTCTGCGAAGTTCTGTGAGAACAAAAGTTCGCTTCCGGCGTGTGGCTATACTGGAAGTGACGTATACTGTGACGTGCACACGCCCCTCTGTCCTCGCTGGCACACCTGTTGTGGCAAGGATCGCTGGGTGGCAGTAAAGGTGTGGAACGGAGTGGGTCAAGGCCACACTCGGGTGGCGGGTGGACTGCGCTGACCAGTGCAGGCGTCGATGAACATGGGTGACACAAAGTCTTCTCAAGACCACTGCTAGCTTGCGACAAGCTTGTGCGATGGATTTGGCCAGGCAAGGGGCCTGGACATGGTGTGCACCGGCTGTCGCTGTGTCTGGGTGCTGGGTGCTGTGTCGGCAAGATGCTAGTGGGTGCGGCTGCGCTGATGAAAGTGAAGGGAGGCTGGGAGAAGGGCAGATGATACCGCAGGTCAAATGAGCCTTGAGTTTCCTGTAGCAATGCCTGTTCTTCTGGTAGTCTGGCAGCAGGCTGGGCTGTGGTGCCAAACGTTGATGGTCTCGACCGTTGAACTGGTGCCCTGTAACAATCGAACAGCGATAAGTCAGCTCCCACTTTGCTTGACCTGCCAGTGACCCCGCCTTTCAAACATACTCGCTTTCAACCACACCACGGACTTGCTGGGAGTCGGGAGCTGTATAGTGAGAATAACTCAGCATTGGTTTTCCACACCGCACCTGCAACATGCAGACTCTGTTCCTCAAAAAGCTGCCTACTGAATGCCCTACAACTGTGAAAATGCTTAAGGCATTTTAAAACATTTTTTAAAGAACGAAAAAAGAACAAAAGAAAGTTTCGTGCAGTGCTGCTCAAACTTCAAGACACCGAGATAAAAAATAACCCTACTGGTCCTCATGTTAGACAAAATAGCTGTTTAAAACAAAATGCCGAAGGATCCTGTGATGGGTTAATTATGTCATGGTGACTCGGGTAGTTTAAACATCCTGTCACTTTCTGTGTAAAAATCTATAGAGTGAAGAGCACTGAGGGATCCAACGCTTCAAAAAAAATTTGTATAAAATAATTAGTGTGTATACAGCACATATACAACGATACTGATTGCCATAAAGTGCCTTACGATTGCTATGCCAGAAATCTGTCTCCCCACCAGAGGCTGCACACCAAGTCCTGTGTGATTTCCAGGGACACAGTCAGCTCGAAGTAACTGAGTTCACCGGGGCAAGAAAAAAGTCTGGGCCTTTTGCAATCTGACCAGAAGCGAACCATCAGGTACAGCATCCGTCAGTTACTTTTGCCACTAATTATCTACGAATGATCCGGCACATTTTTGTTATGAACTCATCCACAGTCGGGACTCTCATTGTTATCACTGCTTCACACAGCACACACCAAGTGCTTGTGCTCATCCTCATGCAAATCGTCGATAAAAAAAATCTGTAGAAAAGGAAGCGAGAACTGTCCGCGTAGTCGATAAGCAAAAGATGAAAAGCCTCGGCCAAGGTAGGAAATGCATCTCTCCCCACAAAACGATAACCATGGCAAAGAGATCCCCATAATTTATCGCCATCTACTCTTACAATGGAACCTGCCTTCTACGTCCACTCGAGTATACAACTGATGATAAATATTATTATATTTTTGTTTGTGAAGGTCCGACATCCATGGAGTTTTCCTGTTATTCGGGTGGCGAAGTGGACCTACGAAAGATGTGAACAGGAGAGACAGGGCTTTCAACAGCCTACACTAGCATCTTCATTGATGCAGCAGAGTAAATGCAAAGAGCTGATAGCAATTAATTTGACTACTAAAACCCACTGTTCAAAGATATCGTTTTGAGTCCATTTATACTGAAATAACTTGCTTTTCTGAAAGTAACAAAACTAACATAAAAGTAAATAAAGCTTATATAGGAAACAGCATATCTTGCGAAAGAAAGGAAAAATGTGTGAAAAAGAAATCTGAAGTTTTCCTATGCACTTTAACAGACAGACAGACAGACAGACAGACAGACAGACAGGCAGTCAGACAGACAGACAGGCAGTCAGACAGGCAGACAGACGGACGGAAAAAAGGCTCCTGGAAGAAAGATACTATTGCTGGAGGGCAGTTGCAGAAAGGTCTCCTTGTCCAGGCCCTGGGGTGGCACGTGATAACTGTTTACTTGTGGGACGGAAGGTCAGCGACATGGTGCAGACCGCCCACAGACCTCACACAGATTGAAATGGAAGAAGATGGATGGGGTGGGGGGAGAAGGAGAGATAGATGGTTGGGGGAGAGAGGCGAAGAACGAGAGAAAGAGAAACGACGACTGGAGAGGAAGTGACCGAGACCTCATGTATAAAATATGAATAATCAATGGGAATGTGAGAATGCACAGGCGTGTGATGTAACAGCCAGCAAGGTAATAAAGTGGAGCACTGTGCTAGTCCCGGACACACATGTCCCAGACATTTCTCCTCAAGGCCCTGGCAAGCTCCAGCCTGCTTCTTTCTCTTCCACCAGCTATTGCACATCTGTAAATATTATTTTGCGTCTCATATTACTTTTATCTAGCTTTCGCTCGATATTCTCTTGACGAGCATTTCTTATTGCTGCTTTCCAAAACATAAAAATTCAATAAGAAATGCAAACAAAACAACGAGTTTGCAGTAGCATGTATTCATAGTCACAGTATGCATCTTTTTGTCTTTAGGTCATCTGTTTGTTGTAAGATGATAGTGAAGTATATTTAAAGGCTCGCCGACAGAAAAATTATTATCAAAGGGGTTACCTAAATTGATCGCATGACACTACTTATCTTATAACGTGACATAAGTTCTCTGATTACATGGAACTGTTGTTTTTTAACTGGAAGGAAAAACTGTTTTGCTAACTAGATTCAAGCCTTTGAACATTGCAGTTGTCACCTAGATGTCTGAATGAGGTGGCAAAAGTCAGTTTGCAGAGCGGACAGCACCTACAGCACATATGATCTCATCTCTGGAGCTGGCCGAGGGTTTCAGTGACAACCTGGGTCCACGTGTGCTCTTCACAACAAACAATTGAAAATTCCCTGTGAATTTGTTTGATAAACTCTATTTTTTAAAGTCTTTCCAGGAATGTAAAGTTTTATTTTCTGTGTAACTGTGTTCAGTGTTTAAACCTGCGTGCATTTCCAGTGGCCTTATCACAGCCAATACACTGTTGATGGCGCCCTTATCTGTGACCCGCCACAGGACCACACCACCAGCACTTACATCATTGCACTTCACCTGCCAGCCCTCAGGACCAGGCACCCAAAATACCAAATGATGAAAATACAAGAAACCCACGACAACCAATTCTCATGGGAGGAGAGGCCTCACTAACTAACATCTACAATTGTCTTTTCATCGAATTCCAGTGCGATCTTCAATGTGACACACCCGTCGTTGGTCTCTGACCAGGGAGGAGTTTCATGAGAGGAGCCAACAGCAGCATTTTCTCTCTTGCTTTCATCGACATGGAGCAGCCGACTTCGTTTACTCTTTCAATTCCAGCGAATCAGATGAGTTACCCACGGCACATGGAGACCTACATCAGAGAGCATGAACCATGTCATCCTACATATAAAGCACAGTCTTGCAGTGTTTGTCTGTGTTTTTCGGTAGAGGCGGTGTTTCTAGTTGAGAATATTGCAAAAAATCCGCTCATTGTCCGATCCTCAAAATTAACCTGGCAGCATTATTCATCTACAAGCAGGTCGTAATCTATGCTTGGTTCGTCAATGTTCCACTGGACATGTTTATTTTCAATTTTAGTTGATCCATCATGGAATGTCATCGGCTTAAAATGTGAAAATATTATGGAGAAAAAATTACTCTATGGAGCGGAAAGGGGACAAAAATAGCGGGAAAAATAAAGGAAAAGGTGCAAAAGAAAGAGATGAATTAGAGAGCAAAGGTAGGAAACACTAGTCATCTCCCCTTTACTCAAAGTTTGTTGGACCCGTTGCCCGAACATGAGCCGTCAGCCTGTCAAGTTAGGGAAGAGGGAGTAGTTCGACCACTGCTATCCCAACCACACCCCTCCCCCCACCAGTCAACCCAGATGTCAGGAATGGCTGCCTGATTCCATGGACGGTAGAGGAAAGACAACAGCCAGATGGCGAAGAGGTGGGCACCACCCTTACAAAAAAAAAAAACAAAAAAAACTAAACCTCAAGAATAGCGAAATCTCTTCAGATCTTTTCCTGCTAGCGACCTAGCCAGTTTTCCTTCAACGACTACATCCTAGAAAGGGAGGAAGGAAAGTTTACTTAGCCATCATAAAGCGCGTGTGACTAACTAAAGTCTTCCACAAGCCTTTCTGTGCCTCGTCTTCCTAACTTCCATACAATCAAACAAATGTAGGAACATTCAAGGCAACACACCCCATCTTTCTATCTCCCTGCTGGCTGTCAGAGGATATTCACCAAGCACTCCAATGATGCCCCATTAACATTTTTGCTTCAAAGTAAAAGTATTAAGGTGTGCGCAGGGTTTGTTAAAGTGGGTATTAGGAATATAATTGCACACACAGGCTGGCGGTAATGTTTACTGCACGCAGGAAGCGGCGATGATGAAAACAGGTCCGCACACATCGCTCCTTCTCTCCTCTCTGGCAGGCAGGTGATGTATGATGGCACATGGAGTCACCTGCCAGATATCTTTAGACATAACCTTCCCCTCCAGGAAATAGCTTACCTGTACTCAAACGAGGGTATGCATTATTTTGGATGCCCAGCACAAGAGGAGCGGCTGGAAATAGAACAGAATGCTGCTATCGCGAAGATAATCTGGCGCAGGAGGCAGGTAACTCATCACCTCGCTAGCACATTGTCTTCTAAACAGGGCCGACCTTGCTGGTGTCAGCACTTGAAGGTGCAGCCCTTCACCGGAACTGTGTGACCTTATAATAAACAAGGATTTCATTGCCATACATCCTACCTCCCTCCCTCTCTCTCTCTCTGTCTAGCGCTTTCGACCACCCGCTCACAGACTGCCTCTTAAAACACACACATTCTCTCTGACACACACACACACACACACTTTCTGATACACATATTTAAACACTCTCTCTTTCTTGACCCACACACACGCACACACACATGCACATTCCTTGTCATTCCACCAAGCACTCGTTGTTGTCTCACAACGTGCGTAAAGCTAAATGCTCACCCAAACCGTTTCTAGAGTCTGATGGTTAAAAATACAAATAAAAAAAAGGAAGATAGGAACCATTGACTGTCTCCATGGTGAGCTGCAATGGAAGAGAAGGAAAAGCTGGGTGGGATGAAAGTGAAGAATCACAAGCGTGAGCGAAAGTCACTGTGCATAGGGTGGTGTGATGAGATTATCCCCTTGACTAGCATCGCTCTCTCCTCTACTCTCTGGCTTTGTTTATTACAGGAAAGGAACCTCTCAGCTGTCACTGTGTCACAAACGTTTTCTCCTGCAGCTGTCCTTGTGTTTATTCCAACTGTCGTTGGTTTGATAATGAGGTCTTTACTCCAGCTGTCCTTGGTGTGACAGCGAGTTCTCTGAGACAGTTGTCCTTGATGTGACAGAGAATTGTCTGAGACAGTTGTCCTTGATGTGACTGAGAGTTGTCTGAGACAGCTGTCCTTGGTGTGACAGAGTTCTCTGAGACAGTTGTCCTTGATGTGACAGAGAATTGTCTGAGACAGTTGTCCTTGATGTGACTGAGAGTTGTTTGAGACAGCTGTCCTTTCCTATGAGAAAAAATACTTTTGAGAATGTGGCCCTATTCTCTAGTTGTCGTTCCCTTTGAGACTTTGCTGTGAAACAGCATCTACTCCAGCTGTTGTTGCTGGTGGGAGAAAGGATTTTTATCTCACTTGTCTGCACCTTGCACCTGACAGATATCACAGACAGGAATTTTCTTACTGTGGGAAAGGGGTCAGGGTGGTGAAAAAGTGAGACCAAAAAAAAAAAAAAAAAAAACAATCAAAGGCAGCTGTGACAACTGCCAGTAGCATTCTTCCGTCTGATCAATCCGGGAATATAACAAGGTGATGTTTAAATGTCGCAAATACAATTTACATGCCATTAACACAATACGTGTGTCATTCTGCATGCCCCCAAGTCATAGTATGTGTATACTCACTAGTAGCAGCCAAGACTTCCTATATCGTCTGTAGACCCAGCCTGCAGTGGATATTCCATGACTAGTGTACAAATGGCTATAGAGGAACATTGTAACAGTAGACACACTGGAGCAATTCACTGGAGGCCCACAAGACACCCTGCAGCTCAACAAGACCGGGTACATGCGGTGACCCCACACAGTATTTGGCTGGAGGGCCACGGTGTGTACCAATCCCTTCATCCTGCCCACCATGGCCCAGTCGTCACAGTCGCCCAGCACATCAACACACACGACAACGTACCTGCTGTTCGGAGTCGAGTCTTCTGCAGACGACTGTCACCACAACCGTTTCTTCGTCATTCATGGCCACCACTGTCATCACCTCGCGCACCCATCAGTAGGCAAGCCATCACTAGGATTGCGGGTAAGGGTGTGGGCCACGGTGGTTGTCGAGTGGCATCTGCCCTCCAGCAACCCCACAGTGAAGTGTGCGTGCGTGCGTGCGTGTGTGTGTGTGTTCTCCTCTCGGCAAGCTTTCTTTACCAGCCTGATTGTCTTTCACATTTTCCCAGAGGCGTGCTTGCCAGTGAACCTCACTCTGGGTTGTTTAGGAAGCACCCTGACCTCTGGCAGTTATGCAAGCCTTATCTTCACGTTCCGCAGCTGGTTTCCCGCCTTGTCGAATGGCTGTCGGCTTTGGTAAGACTTCTGATGACCCGAGAATCGTAACAATACGTAGAGATAAGGTCTCCCCCATTTTTATGCCTACATCCAGGAACGAAGGCCGTCTTACAAAATGTGCACAATAATATGTGGCACGAAAACCAACATACTGCTCCATGGAAGTCGAACCTTTTTCTTTACTGTTAATGTCGGGTGTTAGTGCCTCGCCCCAGTTCCACTGAGGACTCGTACAGGATGGTGTTAACATAGCTACTGAGCTCTGCTCTCTGGTCTCACGCCTCAGAAAGTTGAAGTCTGCAGAGATACAAAACCCGCTGGACTTATCCTTGAAATATGCGAGAAGAATGCCACAGAATATGCTTTAGCAAGCATAAAAACAGACTTTTTGCATCCAATGGGAGCAACAGCTTTCAGCAGATTATCAGTGGCGAAGAATTGTTTCCCTCGAGTTCAGCAAACCACGTGACCCAACCTCCCATGTGCGGGCGACAGCAGCCCTCGAGATCCGCGTGCAAGATACACTTATCACACCAAACAAACCGGTGTGCAACTTCTCTCCCGTTTATTTGCCCTCTCTCTCTCTCTGGGATGTCAAGCAACCTTCCATTCCGCCCAGAAATCGATTCTCTTCACTTGGGAGGGTTGAAAGAACGCAGATGTGAGACGAAGAAAGTTCTTTATTCAACAGCTCATTTTCCTGGAGAAGACACAGCACTACTGTGTGTGCGATATGCCATTCCTTTGCTCTGGCTTTAAAGAACAAGATTTTTCGTTCAAAAGGCCAATACATTTATTGACAGGCAGGCAGACGATGGTACAGAAAATCAGGCCGACAATGATGCAGACATGTAGGTAGATAGAAAGACAGACTTTATAGGTATGTAAAATATACGTGAATACACAGTACATACATATAAACATGCATGCGGACATGCAAACACACAGAAAGATGGTTAGATGGTCGGTTTGTTTAATTAGTGCGAAAGTGCTTCCAACTTGTGGCGATTTCGCACTATGGGGGGAAAAGGGAGGGGGTAGGAATACCAGGAGAAAACCCCCTGCGCCCATGTGTCACATACATAGAGTGTCCCGAGACGAGACCTGAACCCTGAACTACAGTGGTGACCAGCGAGTGTTTTAACCACTACACTACCGCACACAGAGAGAGACTACACAGCACGACCTCGACTACAACAGACATGGCCTTCTGCTGTTCAAGACGATGAAATTAAGCATATAGGCGATTATGATATTATAATAGTTCCAAATAATACGATGAAACTGTTATGCATTAGGGATATTATAACATTATAATATAAAAGTTTAAAATACATAACAGTTTCATCGTATTATTATTATTATGCCGAATTATGTCCCGAATAGAATCCAGGGGAGACAATTCTCTCACGTATCTGAAGGCCTGGCCGTTGTAAGGGGAGAGAATGCGCCCCGGCCTGCCATGCACAGTGCACAAAATCACTAGAAGTGGCGCAGGAAACAAAAATCTTTCTGTCACGGTTGATTGCCGCCACTGACCTGCCAACAACTCAATGAAAGAGGATTCTTGCGCAGAGTCTGTCTCCCTTTAGTTCTCGGAAACTGTGTTTACTTGTTCATTTATGAAGGGCTTGTTTTATGACTGTGATGAATTCCCCAATTGTTGGTTAGATTGTCTGAACATATTTGCTATCCACATAACTCTACATACCCACAGACATCACTTACTTTGATGTCATGTGACACTTTCTCTCCGACGGAGAGATGGAGGCCGAGCCCTGGTGAATTCAGGGTGTACATTGTTCAAGAAGCTTAGGATGTCCTCTAAGAACCACAAGAATAAGATCAACAAAAGCCTCAGTATACAGTGGAGTCGCCTGTCAGCAAACACCTGGTCTGTTTTGCTGTAAAGATTACTGAGGGTTGAAATCAGCTGTTTGTTATTTTCCCTCACACATCTCGAGGACTGTGCCTCTTGCTCGTTGAGTCGAATTTCTTGTTTCCAATGACTTTTCCCTGGCGGTGTGGAGTCTGGTCTTGTCGAACCATCTTCAGCCACTGTGTCGCCCATATAGACAGTCATGTAGTTAGACACGAAGTTCAAATATGAAGTGTGAGGCACAAGTCAGACAATAACTAACCTCAGCGCTTCTATCATGACAATCACACGGTTGTTGTTGTTGGTAAAGCGTGTACAAACATGAGTGGAATTAACTCTGATCTGATTAACACAATCAGTTGTGCATGAGTCAACCTCGGCAAGGTGGTAAATGGCGTTCGCGGATCTAGTTTGGCAAGAAAGCACCCGCTAAGGTGTACCCGGAACACCAAAGCACAAGAGAAGACCCTCGGTCCTAAGTTACACTTCACACCACACGGGGACCTTCTCTGTCATTACAGTTCCCCACAGGGTTGTAACGATGAAAACAGGTAAGGCGATGAGAAATACCGAAAATTCTAGGGTTTTGCATCGTCATTGAGGTGACCCATGTCCTCGCAGTTAACCTCGCCCTAGTTTACCCACAATTCCTTGCCACCGTGTTTATCCCGTCACGCCACCCGCCCTTACTGGCAATTCCCTTCAGCTTCTGCTTATCTTTCACTGCGTAGAAAGTATTATTAATTGTTGCTAACATTTTTTAACATGGGCCTCAATTGGATTCGCTTAATAAAATTCTATAGTCAACAATACCCTGTTTTACACACCCTTCCATCAACAAGCGGTAAAACTCGATCTTTAGAGCGCAGCGTGCGTCCATTTTTCTCCCAGCGGGTATTTCTTTTTAAATGTTTATACTTGGTGTAAAATACACCGCACACCACCGCTCACCTCCAGGTTGTCATAAAAATAAATGTGCCATCATGTTTACCGTATTCTCTCTTCTGCGTATTTCAACTGCAGATAAAAAATTATTTATATTTTGTACTTCTCTAGCTTTAGTTTGAGATAACTGTATACGTGAGTGCGTCTATATGGATAATGTGTATGTGTGTAAGTATGTATATCTATATGTATATGTGCATGTATCTATGTATGTCTACATTATATGTGTGTATGTATACATGTATGTGTACTGTAACTTTGATATAATTGTATTTTGTCATACTCTATTTCTTTAGGATGGAAGATCGATTTTCTTTTTTGAAAAGGTAACAATTCATAAGGAAGACTTCATTTCTAGCATAGTCAGCAGCAACTTTATGTACAACATCCCTCACTTTGCCTTTCCCCCCTATATTCTACGCCTCACCTGCAACCCCCTCTACCCGCCCTGCCCTCGCGGTTGATTTTAGTTTCATTCACACCAGACCAAGTGAGGTTCTCCCCACCTTCACATTCTCACTCGTTAGTCGAGCAGCCTGCCCTTCTAGAGGCTCGAGTGCTGGAACTGAACTTACCTAGCGAGCTGCACTCCACGGGTACTTGAGAGACATTTGCTGAAACCCTTCGGTGTGTATCTCAACACCCAAGTCTGTCGAGCACCCGGAGGTCATCAAACTTTCCACTCAAGACCTAAAGCATTCCTCCATGTTTTGAAACATCTTGGAGTGGAAAAGCGAGACGAGAGAGAGAGAGAAAAAAAAACCCCGAAGTGCTTATAAAGTAGTCTGGCCCCCCACACGGCGATATCAGGTATGAGTCATGCTAAGGCAGAGACTAGTGCTCAGTGGAGCATAACGGACCACCTTCACCCACCGAGTTTAGGTCCTCTTTTATAAGTCCACCGAGTTTAAGATTTGAAGATAGGAAGTAGGCATGATGGGCTGTAAACTGGAGAGCCGGCTATCCCTGATGGTGAGAGGAGAAGCTATACTTCCTGGGTATCTATAAACCAGACTCGTGCTACCTCGGAGGCAGCCATCGACCGGGAGAGCTTTCTCTACTGTAGGTGCAGGTAGCTCCAGACCATGAACTTTGGCGAGTTACAGCGAACGTCCGGCTCACCAAACTACTTCCGAGATTCTGTGTTATTAGACATATGATAAATTACTGTTGGTGTGTAGGAGCGCTCCAAACTTGTTCCCATATACCCGCGGTTCTCAACCTGGGGGGGGGCGCGCCCCCCTAGGGGGGGCGCAAGCTGCTGAAAAGGGGGCCGCAAAGGCGGTCATTTTCTCATATCTCATATAGGTATTAGTGGCTAAGGGGGGCGCGCGGACGTACCTTTATTCGTCTGGGGGGGCGTCACAAGTAAAAGGTTGAGAAACGCTGCCGTATACACTCATGATGATTGCTTCTTTGCTTCCCGCTGTTTCGGATTTAAGAAAGGGTGGGAAAGGGTTCTTTCGGATCGTAGACGGGAGGGGGGGGAAGCCTGCACACGACACTAGGGCCAAATCGAAACCGTCTCCCCCGTGCTGATGCAATATGGTGAGACAGCGACAAGAGGCCGTAACATTATCCCCGCCTACCCTTCTGTCAACAGGAGCAACAAGGGTGTGGCTGCTTACAAAACAAGAAAACCCGAATGTAATAATAAAAACAGATATATCTTAACCGTAGACACGCATCATTTTATAATCCTGTCCCGACTTGACGGCAGTGAAAGAAGCAAGAGAAGGGACTAAACTCTGATGTCGAGATACAGCGCAGTGGTGATGTCTCTTGACTTAAGTAGTACCTACAGTAGTCATTATCAATGAGCTGCAATCTCTTCATCATGCAGTAGACCAATATCACTAATTCCATCGACAGATAAATAAACCTTACGTAGCGTGTTAAGCTAATCAGACATTTCTCTAATCAATAATATTCTTCTACTTATTTCAAACAAATTACAAAGTTATTTCATGTCAACCAGATCACATCACTCCACATGGGCAAACTGCTTTCCATATTTTTGGAATATATATATATATATAGGCCTACACACATTATATATAATCATGGGAGACAAGGTGTTACGCTATATTTCACGGTATGTGTCCAAAACATCTTCAATGATAACAACATCCATCTACTCTCAACATTCGCACAGCACCGTGCAGCAAGGTAGGAGAAAAGGTACATTACAGGTTGGGGACAGGTGACTCGCTCTGCTTCCGCCAGGTGCGCCTCGACCTCTTGTGCTCGGTTCGCATCACTGACACGGTGTCTTGAGGAGCAGCAGCGACAAGCCACGCGTGGGCCGTCAGGTGCGCGATGATGCAACACTGCGCACCTTTGTGAAAGTCTCAGCCTTCGCCGCAGTGTCTGCTCGCTCGCGCCGCGCGGTGGGTCGAGTTGGGTTGCGGGGGAGTGGCGGTCGCTTGGGGGACAGCTTGGCCGCCAGGTGACAGGGTTCTTCAGCATCTTCCACGTGTACACTCTCGCTCTTACTCTCACCATGAGTCCTACGATCGTTGCCATTTCACCCCGCGCCACTTCCGGCGATTTGAAAGCGAACTCAAGCCACGGGTGTAATGAAGCCCATCAGTCGCCGACAGGCAGGCAAACAGACCAGCTGGTGGGTCGACACTTTGTCATGGGCTTTCTCATTTAAAACTACACGAGGACTGACCTGGACTCTATACTTTCTGATGTCAACGGAGCCCAAGGTGTCACCGTAACAGGGATCGAATCCACGTTTGTGGTGTGGTGGAAAATGAGGTCATGGCCTCTTTTCAAAACCGAGGTGAAAACTGCGATCTTCAAATGGTCGCAGCTAGCAAACCAAACAGCGGCTTCTTTAGTGTTTCTGTTTCTCTTTTTCACACAGAGATAGGCGGCGAGCTGCACCGAGTCTTGACAAAATATTTTGCCTGTGGGTCTGCCTGCCTAGTAGCCTGATAGGTGACTGCATGTCGAGAAGACATTCGCCGCCAGGGAACAAAGGGAAGTAAGACTGTGCTGGTCGCGAGAAGCGTGGGTGGCTGGGGGGGCGGGGGAGGTACTAATGAAAGGAGGGATCTGCTGGCAGTGGGGAGAGAAAGCTGCTGCCTTCACAGCGGTGCGCGTGAAAGACGGGAAGGTGATGTCAGGTGAGGCGGACGGCGCCAAACCGAGCATTGGCAGTGGTCTGATCACACCGACAGGTGACGCCACCACCTCACCAGCATTTGCAGGTAGTTAAGTGTATCGATAAAGCAAGGCTAATAACACAGACTGCGCTAAAATACTTGTCATATCATACGTCATACATTTTAGACATTTACTGTCTCCCCTCCCACCCGCCCCCCCCCCTTTTTTTTTTTAGTCGTGTTGACTGCATCGTCAAAACGTTTTACTTGGCTTGTGATGAGTCGTCAACGAGGGCCGCCTGCTGAGACGGGCCACAAAGACCGTACCCCCTCCCCACCGCTGGCTCTCGTTTCGCTCGGTCTAACGACTCCCCCTCCATCTCCACCCTCTTTGAGCCGGTGACTTTCACGAGAGAAGCACCCGGTGACCGCCAGCCACTCTACCTGAGGAGGCTGGCTATTTATAGCACGGCACGCGGTGAAGTCACGTCACGCTCCAAACACACGCGCCTACAACGGACAGCAAGACTAACATAGTGAAGAGAGGTAACATAGGAGGACACTGCGTGCGTGTGCGTGTGTGCGTGAGAGAGAGATGCAAAAATAACAGCTGCGGAGCGATGTCTGGAATAGAATGTGGCGCCTGGGAGGTGTGCCAGCTTGGTCCTAATTCGTGTGGCTCTACCTTCACTGATGGTGCGTAGCGAACTTTCCAGAGCAACTCACCCTCCAGCTATGTTGGTCACAAAGACATCGGCGCCGCGCACTTAGGCTGTCATTTCAAAGAGAAGTGGGAAGAAAGAGAAAGGGTACTTACTGTCCCAGGTACAGTGACAGGTGTAGTAGCGGCAGGTATAGAGAAACACGTGCCCAAGGGCCGTGTGGTCACGTGCTGTCTTCTCAACACGCCCTACAGACTCCAGAAACACAGGCGGAAGGACTGTGTCGTCCAGTGCTGTCCTCTCCTCCCACTGCTACAACCCCAGCAATGCCAGGCGTTTGAGCCGTGTTTGCCACTAGCGGCGGGAGCCATCCACCTTCCTGACTAGCTGTGATTTACCTGAGCGCCGTGATTTACCTGAGTTTGGCGAACAACTACCCGTCAAGCGCATTACATAGACAGGCGCCACGGTAACCCTCTCTCTCTAGCTGTTTCGCCTCCACAGCTTGAAGTGGGGGTGGGGTGAAATTAGGGGGTTCTTGGAGGCATGACTGAGGTGTGAGGGTCGGGAGAGACGGGGGTTCGGGGGGGGGGACGGGAGGTGTGAGGGTGGTGAGTGCTAAACACTCAAAGTCCATGAATGAAATAGACGGCATTGTGTAAGGAAGGGAAGGAATTATAAGGAACCACACAGCTCAGGAAAGTCATCCAACCCAGCTGTCATCGTTACAATGACAGCAATTAAGTGGATAAGAAGGCGGTGAGAGTGACCTCTGACCTCAAGGCAACCTGTAGAACGTCCGCACCTGACACACGTGCAGGCACGCGCATGTAAAACAGTGAATAGCAATATTTTATTCAATAGGCCACTTATATCAAATAAAGCCCAAAAAGAAGTAGGAGACGAGAAAAAGAGATGACCAGCACTGACAAGAGCAAAGTGGTGGTCAACAGCAGCGGCAAGGAAGAGATGTTCATGAGCGGAGGACATCTGGAGGAAAGCAACAGCTGAATACTTACAAGCCACTAATTCAAAGAGAAACCTCAACGGAAAACATCCGCATCGTAATCGCGACAGGACAGGGGCAATCAGTAGCCTGGACAGGATCTGATTATCATATTTACTGGAATAAACAGACTTTACATCTTCCCTCGTAGAACCAATCCTCTTGAAAATCCGGGTGTGAAACGTGGACTTTCCCTGTCGATATGAAGATAAGAACCCGGATGTAAAGCGTGGACTCTGCTTGCTGATATGAAGTTGAGGATCCAGACATTCAAGAGCTGAGAAGGCTACTCCGGACCTGGTACTGGGAATATAAACTAATGACCATGTACTAAACACAGTCACCACCCTCGTACACCAGGAACCCCTGCAACAGTCAAAGGTGAAATGGTCTGGTTGGGCCACGTGACTCGACAGGACACTCTAAAACCGTCCTTCAGGCCATCTTGGAGGGAAGTTGACGTGGAGATGGACAGAAGGAGAAGTAGCTTGCAAACATGAAGGAGTGGACTGGTTGTTCCATGCAGGACCTATTCACCACCACTCCAGACAGAACTAAATGGCGACAGCCGCTGCCTCAAGCCCCACCCTTACCCCGACCCCTAGTACCAGTGGGTCAGTATACCCGTTTGTCAACTGGTCAAGCAATTGGATGAATGAGTGAATGAATGATGTAGAGAAAGTAATGAAGCTTTTCGTGTTCTCGGAACGACTTTTTTCTAGTCATTCGTATTTGCCAACAGCATTGAAAGTATTCACGGGAAGTAAGTATGTGGCGCAGCAACGGCCAGCATCCTCGGCTTGCGTCCCTTGAAACGACGAAGACCGCAGTAGAGAGCAGTTACCTGCCAGCCCCATGCTCACCCGTGTGCCAACAACGGAGGTTGCATTACAGCGACCACAGAGGTACAGACCAGCAAAGTGTGACAACTGTGATCACTGACCACTTCACCAAACATGATGTACACCCAGCTTCCCGCTAGCGACTGAACAGGTGAGCAGGACTAGAGACAGACAATCCCACAGCCTGCTGTCATCACTGACAGTCGTGCACATTCATGCTCCTGCTACTGATGAGTAGGAAAGAAAGACAGAAAAGGAGAGAAATTAGATATCATTTCTTAATTCCAGTGTAAGATGGCAAAGGAAAGTTTAAGGTGGGCAGGTACACAGACAATATGGTGCCCTCCCCAGACCCCTTCCAGTCCGCGCACGTGTTTCTGAGATCCCCCGTGGCCGAGAGAATGGTACTGTTAAAAGTGAGGAAATATGGTTGGGGGAGGGTAGAAGCCTACAGCCCTATCTATGAGTGTCTATCAGTGAGAGTACAGTAGTTACCTTTTACCTTTGGCACAGCTGGCCCCGGCTCCTAGGGCCCGTAGCCGCTCCTTCAGCGGCCGGATCCTGCCCAGGCGACTTCCGATGGTTCGTCGCCGTAGACTGAAAAACAAATAATAATAATAATAACAGAGCGAACAATAATATAATCACATTGTAGAAATATAATTCACTATAATCATAAACACATGAAAACATACAGAGTGCCGCAAGCTACGACGACAACAGCAGTGGTGACGCTAGTGGTGATGGTGCTGATTAGTAAAAGTTGGAAAAAAAAACTTAGGACAAAGAGAAGCCGGAGTAGCGGTAAGTACTGTGGGTAAAACAGCGACAACTGACAGCAGTGACACGAGACACCAGGTGGTTACCAACACCATGTGGTTACCAACACCAGGTGGTTACCAACACCAGAGTCCTACAGACTGACGACAGACAACGAAGAGGAGGAATTTCGAGGAGACCAGCCTGGTAAACTCCAGCGACCACCTTGCTCAGCCCCCGTGTATAAACCAGGTGAGAACGTGTGATGAATGACGAACGCGAGACCAACAGGCCTGGTGTATAATGAACATGTGAAAAGTAAGCCGGATGAATAATAAATAGCAGGAAGTGAATGTGCAGACTACATACAAACTAATGTTGTGCCCAGTAAAGACATTTTGTGTCTAATAAGTCATTTGTACACACAACCAAATGCGTTTTTGTTTTGTCTAAAGCAGCATTTTCAAAAATTCAGCCATCATGAATGCTTCTTAAATTGTGACATTCCTTAACCAATTTTTCTTTTTCGTTCTTCTAACACAAGTATGAACAGACGTGCGCACCTGCCAGAAAGATGGGCCACCCGGTGGCGCAGCGGTTAGCGCCTGTCACCAATACAGTGAAGGTTGGATGTCCTGGGTTCAGCTCTCGTCTCAGGCACGCTGTTCTTTCTCTGCATGTGGCATCTGTTTACAGGGCTGGCTGCCTTGCCGTGATATAGCCTTAGTTGCTGGCTCGGCATAAAACAATAATCCCCTTTCCCCCCCTGCGAGTGAGGTCTCAGTTTTGTATCCTTGGTGGTAGGAATGCCTAAGATTCCATCTCAGCCTGTTTTATATTCCGCTTAATGAAATCTGCTAAGGAAACCAAGAGGACATCACTCAGTTTCAGCAGCGCCCCAGTCACCCCTTACATCACAGCAAACTGTAACGGAAAGCACTCCAAGAACTCACATGTCCACCTCACCTTAAGTACATACTTGGTGACTGGTGCTCGACCCCCCCCCAGCTCCAAGACCCTCGGCAACTACAAAAAAAATCACCAAAGTTTGTCGAATACCTGAAGAGTTAATGGAGGGGACTCGTCCTGCCCTTAGTCCGTGCGACATAATTGTTAGAGGGAACTGGAGACACGAGGACTACACAGACTGTAGGTTGTGGTCTCACTGACCTACACACTTAGTCTCTCACACTTTCAATACGACACCAACACAAAGTCACAGAGAAACTACCCATGGATCCCGAAGTTAACTCTCCTTGTGTATATTTTATATATTTTGTTGGGAATTTACTCTGCGGAAGTCTCCCTCCCCTCCACACTGCGGAGACAAGTACAGGCTGACTGATGACAAGGCGCGGAGCTGCGGTGGTTTAGAAAGATAGACGACTGCCTGTCTGTGGGCTCTACTCCATTCATCGCACCGCACCCGACCATCCACCCACCCGTTCGTTTGTTTGTACACATCCCTACTTCACCCACTTGTCATTTTTTGTATGAATAAAAAAAACCAGTGAAGGTCTATCTTCCAACTCGAGTAGGTAAAGCAGACATTTTTGGCCACGGGCCACCATGGAGCTGTACAGCCACCCTGTATAGCCACCCTGGAGCTGTATAGCCACCCTGTATAGCCACCCTGGAGCTGTATAGCCACCCTGTATAGCCACCCTGGAGCTGTATAGCCACCCTGTATACCCACCCTGGAGCTGTACAGCCACCCTGGAGCTGTATAGCCACCCTGAAGTTGTATTAGCCACCCTGGAGCTGTATAGCCACCCTAGAGCTATATACCACCCTGGAGCTGTATAGCCACCCTGGAGCTGTATAGCCACCCTGGAGCTGTACAATAATCTGACTTGCAAGCTTGATGAGGGGCTGAGGTCAGTTTATGTCAGGTCCTATATGTCAGCCTGATAGAAAACTAATTGTCTGCAGCGACATACTTACTATCGAGTTACTGTCAGTATTAAATGTCCTCCGTGTAGCCTTCTATCACAACTCACTATCATGTGTCAGACCCACATGGTCTTCATTGTCCTACTTCTTCTTCTCTCTCTCTCGCTCTCTCATATTCTCTCGCTCTTTGTGTGTATGTGAGAGAGAGAGAGAGAGACAGAAAGATCGGTGCCGTCTCAAACTACAAAGTACAGATAGGTGGTAATTTCTTCTGCGTAGAATTTTGTTTTCATTTATCTTACAACTGAGAAAATAAACAAACATTACACACACACACACACACACACACACACACACACACAGCATACACACACACACACACACACACACACACACCAGAGACAAAGTGGACAGAAATATTCTTGTCAATCTGGTGGGCTTCGGACAAGCTGCGTGGATTAGCATTGATTTCAAAACACACACACACACACACACACACACACACACACACACACACACACAGAGCATACAACAGTGTGGGCAGTTCTAAAAGTTTTGTATATGTTTGCCAAACTGTGTAGTAAAGACTACAAGGCTGATTAACCACGAGGCAGTGTATGTTGAGATACCTGTGACTGAACAGTTCATCTCCTTGACCATGTCTTGGGTTACTTTCTACAGGATGATGTCACTAATGTAGCAGCTACACTGTATCACCTGCCACCTTCACCAGTCACGTGTTACAGACAGGTAGCCTTCTGTCATTGTGTATGTAATGATGTACATGTATGTATGTATGTACACCACACCTGAGGCAGACTAAACTAACATGACTTGGACAGGGTAGAAGTCCTGTCAACAACACATGGTATTCCCGTCCTGTCTCCATACAGTCTCTCACTTCACTATCCTGTCTCCAGGTTCTCACTTCACTATCCTGTCTCCAGGTTCCCGCTATACCACCCTGTCTCCATAAAGTCTCTCGCTTCACTATCCTGTCTCCAGGTTCTCACTTCACTATCCTGTCTCCAGGTTCCCGCTATACCACCCTGTCTCCATAAAGTCTCTCGCTTCACTATCCTGTCTCCAGGTTCTCACTTCACTATCCTGTCTCCAGGTTCCCGCTATACCACCCTGTCTCCAGGTTCTCACTTCACTATCCTGTCTCCAGGTTCCCGCTATACCACCCTGTCTCCAGGTTCCCGCTATACCACCCTGTCTTCAGGTTCTCAATACACTATTATGTCTCCAGGTTCTCACTTCACTATCCTGTCTTTAGGTTCTCAATACACTATCCTGTCTCCAGGTTCCCGCTATACCATCCTGTCTCCAGGTTCCCGCTATACCCCCTGTCTCCAGGTTCTCACTTCACTATCCTGTCTCCAGGTTCTCACTTCACTATCCTGTCTCCAGGTTCCCGCTATACCACCCTGTCTTCAGGTTCTCAATACGCTATTATGTCTCCAGGTTCTCACTTCACTATCCTGTCTCCAGGTTCCCGCTATACCACCCTGTCTCCAGGCTCTCACTTCACTATCCTGTCTCCAGGGTCTCGATATAGCACCCTGTCTCCAGGCGCGTGCGCGCTATGCTGTATGATATCGTGTATGACATTATATATATATATATATAAATACACATCAAAAGAAGCATACCTTATTCCATATACACCCGTACTGTAGTAGTGTCACAGCGAGGTACATACACTCCTGTTTCGATGATGTGCAAACTTTTGTCGATGATAATGTCGATGAAACATTCTCTCGACGACCTGGTGAACTCATGGTCTAGCATTTCACTCAACAAGATGGAGGTACAGCTGTACACAAGCTCGTATTGAGGTGAAGATGACTGACTTCAGTCAAGATCCACTGCGGCCACATAAAACTCATCCTCTGTAAAGTACAGGTCTGCTAGGAAGTGGGAGTAGTTCTAGAAGGATCTGCTTGTTGATAAATGTAAGGTTAGCCTGTACTGAGGTCATGCTGGTCTGATATCAAGTCAACAACGACGTGGACATTATGCTACGGCAACCCCCTCCACCCACAACCGCCACCACCACCAAATACCTCGCCAGCACACGGCCAAGTCCCTTGGGTTACGTCTGTATAGCAAACACTTAGCTTATCAGGCTAATGGCAAAGCATCTCTAATTATGACAGATTTATTACCGCCCTTGTGGAATGCCATGGCACGAGATGGCGCAGCAGGTAACAGCCATCTTGACGAAAACCAGATTCACAACCACAACCACACACACAGACAACTCCGGGGGGGGGGAGTTCATTTCCACCCGACTGCTGGTCGTGGAAGTCGTCTGAGTTGTGGTTGTCATGGACGAAGATGACGTTGTTGTTGTGTGTGTCGCAGTCTTCTACAGCAGACACCGAGGTTGGGCGCGGGAAGGGAGTGGTTAAGAATGTCTAGTGAATTCGAGGTAAATTGTAAGAAGAGTAAAAGAGTTTGGCTTCCCCATCCACGTTGAGGTTGTTGTTGTTTTAAACTCGGTGCAGCACTCAGAGAAAAAAAACCTAAGTGCATATTCCCGTGATTATCTGCGGCCGGAAAATGTCACGGCGCTGAGTTAAGTCTTCTCCAGTTCAGGATGAGCTCGCGGTTATGTGCACGTGGCACCGCTGTGTGTGACTGTGTGTGTGTGTGTGTGTGTGTGTGTGTGTGTGTGTGTGTGTGTGTGAGCGAGTGTCTAAAGCCACTGATAGGGTACAGCTCAGTACCACGATATATTTCCCAACCCTTGGTTGAATATCCTTCTCACTGTCTCGCGATACACGCTGACAAATATCCACACGCACAGCAAGAGGCCATCATCGTGAGGTGGCCATGATTAACACACATTCCCAGCTCTCCCACTCAAAATATAAATGTATCCATACACTACCCTAACCCCTGTGTTCTTGACCCCCACACCTCTTGACCTTTAATACCGTGGATTCTCGGCATCATCGTCAATAACATCATTCTCGCCGTCATCATCAATAACATCATTCTCGCCGTCATCGTCAATAACATCATTCTCGGACTTTCTTGGCCATCATTCACGTGACCAGAGCAATGGACTGTTCACAATGTCCGTTAAGTCAGTAGTAGTACTGGTCTGTGAGACACTGGCACTGACTTATCCCCACGTGCCTCCTTCATAGTAGGAAATGTGCTGCTCATCTATTATCCTTGAAGGCAACATTAGTCTGTGAAATATTTGAGTTGAAGTGCCAGCAGATGTTGCTGACTTGGTTGGTAGCAGTAGTCTCGGTAACTCTATCTGACAAATGACAGACTTTATTGCACTTTACTGTCAGCCTTAATCTTTCCCTCACACCCTCAACATCTTTCTTGCCTCCTTCCCCCTCTCCCTCCTTCGCTATTCTCACGAGGGTTGCAAGGTAGACAAGAGGTTACTGCCTCCGTCCTCTATAAGAAATGGGCAGATGGCTTGGCGAGGGATTACAACGGAGTCAGTTTGGCAAACCTCATGGCATGGTGACAATGTTGAAACATGTGACAGCGAAAGTTATATTCGCCACCATTTTAATAGTTTCTCTTCCAAGACATCGTCAACACTTCTCACTCTCTCAAAAGGGGGTGGGGGGTTGCAAAGACTTGCCACGTATTGGCCTGCACACTGTCCCCACTCTCAACACCCAGCAGAGCATTTACACCCGAGGGAGGTATGACTATATTATACAGTTGTATATAATACAGTTGTATATTATACACATACACAGACTGCAGATGCCAGGCTAACAGTCGACACACAATAATCAAGTCAACACACGAGGCTGACAGGTGTTGACTAATACAACCCCCTGCCTACCTCACACCCCCAATCCTCACAACCCCCCTCGGCATTAGTTCCCTCCCTTGTCTTCCCATGCAGATAGGCGTGAAATAAATTTCCAGAAAAAGACAGGGCAAGCCTCGACAGTCTGCCATCAGTGGCTTCGCCCATTTATGCCGAAGGTTGAAATGTTTTAGTTCGTGCATGAAGTTCACACATGTTGCGTAGAAAAATATAAGGACTACGAATTTGAAGAGAGAAAAAATATTATTACTTTCCATTGTTGAGTTATGTAGTGTTCCAAAATTGGAACACTAGGCAAATCCACTTCTTACATTAGACATCACGTATACAATTATGTTTCTTATCTCAGGAGATGGTAAATACCTGCTAGTCAGTGTGATATCCAGCAGAGCATTGGACGTGTAAAGCAACTTCACATTTTTCACATCAGGTGTCTTCTTATGACATTGAGCACACCGAGTATCACGTGATTCAGGCCATCATAAGGTGAAGCACTGTTGCCTTTCTGAGGTCTTCCTGTTGGGCCAGGGTCTACAGGGTGACCGTGGGTCTCCAAATAATGGCATGCGATATGTCGCCGAAGCATCCATTGGCTTCTTATCATATGTTATCATGCATCTAGCATTGAGTTTGCTTATGAGAGGTCGCAACTTAGAAAACCTGTCCATTGGTTGCAAACTGGCATTGTCATCAACATGCACATTAGAAAATGTGATTTCAAAGATATGCAGGTGCGCGAAACAAAGAACCTGGCAGATTATTTATTGTTATGTCTTCTTCATCTCCACACTCCTCATCAGAAACAGGCGATGTAGCATTTTCAGGTGGTTGTATCACTATAGCACTTGCTTCAGTGGTGTCATCTGTCTCTAACAGGTCAGTAATTTCATGTAAAGATAGAGCTCGAGACATTTTTCAGAGAGATCTTCAACCGTGAATGGAAAAATATACTATCAGTCCAACAGGTAGGGGTTTTGCCTGGTGTTCCAAAATGGAACACACACAATTTGAAGTCTGTAACTAATACAACAATGATAACTTCGGTAGTTTCTTTATACAACACAAGACAACCATTGGGATTACACCAGAGAAGCAGCTAAAGAGGCTAAAAGTGAGTACACCTTCAGTCAGCCGTCAAATATTTATGTGAAGGGAGAGAACCCCCCCTCCCCCATCACTGCAGGGTGTGAATCTTTAAATACTGAAGGGAGACAAGCGTTTAATTAAACTGGGAATGAAGTTACTCCCGGTGTTGTCATAAAACAGCCTCTTCTCTCTTCTCTCGATGATTCTGTTGGTTTCGCTCGGCACCTGTACAGGTGAGGTTTTGTTTCGCACTGTTACCTGTCATGATGGAAACGTTTGGCACACGGGACACCAGGCGGCGTTCTACTCCTGTTGCCTAGCAGCCCGCAGACATGTCCAGACATTTCAATGAGTTTATTTTCGGTGTTACACACCCTGCGCCGGAAGGCCGCTCTGTTTTTTTTTCTCTTTTTCCTGTTTCAACTGACGAGAGAGATCTACTTTTCAAGGTACTGCATTGTTTCTAGGGCGGACATAACCTTATCTTTCAAAAACATCTTTCTTTGGAGGACATTGTACAAGTCCCTGAAAATTTACCTCCTTCTCCTCATTTCTTTGTGGGGCGGAAGGAGGAGGAGGGAGGGAGAAAATGTTTTAGTTATGAACACGCTCTTCGTCGTATCTCAGAGAGGAGAGGGACTTCCTTTCCACAACTCAAGTCTGTTTTAAGTCTGGCTAATGGTGATGCCTCATTACAATCACACTGCCATCCGAGAAGGAAAACTACACCGAAAGGAAGCTTACTAGCAGGACATGGTAATCGAGATAAATGTCAGCCTACTGGCTGCAGAATTCTCTCACCTTAACTCTCTCTCACCAGTTGCCTTTGTTTTTCATCTCACCTTGCCTCCCCACACTCACACCTCCCTTCATGCCGACAGACAGACGCAGGTATAAACATCATCTTACGGGTTTTCTTGCTGGTGTCCTGCTGTACTTTAAGAAGCATATCATATTTTCATACAAAACATTCTGTTTTGAAAGTACTTTTTTCGCCTGCTCACCTCGGCATAGTCATAAAGCCGCTGTCGTGATTGGATGTACGTCCTCACGCTGGCAACGTAGTACGTGACGTACACCGTCAACGTCGCTGTTTATTGTTTGTCAACAAACATGACAGCGTGGACATGGAGGTGACAGCCTGTACACAAACATGGCAGCTTGTGATGTAGGCACTGACGCTCCTTCAGCTCCTGATTTTCATACAAATTGAGAAAGAAGCCAACAGTGACTATACCAGTCTCGTAAGTATTAATTACGGATGTAATCATCGTTGTATACTCGTGAAAGATGATCTCCATCAAAAAACAGCCAATAAACCGAGAAGACGTTGACCAAAGGTTGTGGAGGTGAAGGGACCAGCAACTAATTCTTGCCAACAACATGCTGGTTGCCTCCCTTTGTATTCAGCACCGGCAGTGACACCTCACGTCCACCTCCTGTCAGCCGCCAGGGTGCGCTGAGTTATGGAGACAGAGGAGCGAACCCTGTCACACTGATGAACTCACAGCTTCCGGCATCGTAACATCATGTTAACTAGCAGCTAACCAGTCAGTAACCACCGCCTCGTCAGGACCACTCGCTGTCACATGACATCTTCCTTCCCTCGACAAGAACAGGACAAAGGCCGCCACCCTCAGGACTGTTTCCTTTTCCGGGATTATTCGTCTGCATTGTGCATGAACTCAAAGGTCACATGAACGACTTTTACAGCTAGATTTTTATTTTAAATTGTAAACCTAACTCGACACTGAACGGAATGACAAATTCGCAAATTCTTCTTCTCATCTCTCACTCCCCTCTTCTTGACTTCACTCGCGATTACTTCTCAGACAGGACAAATGGTACACAAGGAAGTCTCAATGTTTCCACTCGTTTTCGGGTTACCTACCCTACTCGTCATCAACTTCGGCTAATAATTCCACCCTCAAGGCATATTTCTCTCGACAGAATTTGAAAGAAATCTTGCATCTGTTGTTTTCGGGTGATACTTTTCAACTGTGCCTCTGTTGACTGTATGTAAGGTGTTATATACATCAACAGCCTCAAAAATTCACTTATTATTATTATTATTATTATTATTATTATTATTTGTATTCATATAAGTGAACAAATTTATCTAACTACCTTGACTTTTTACTTCCCCAACTGTTGTACAAATAATAACATTTTTATTCTTTAGTAATATAGTAATGTGGTAAACATTATTCTAAGATGCTAAACAACGATACATGTTATTATTCTCAATATTACTATTTTATATAACTGACCCACACTGAGTAATCACCGATGCAATATATTTTACTGATAATTGCTTAAGCCAAGAGTAGCAGCTCTTGTGCCGAGAGTTAACTCCCCGAGGCTGAGCGTAAGAACCGCTTGACCGAGAGCAGCGCCGTTGAAGTGGAAAGTAGCGGCCCTTGGGATAAGAGTAACACTTTTCTGGCTAAGAGTATAACTACTTACACTGCAAGTAACTCATTCACTTTCGCTTCTAATGCACTGAAACAACTTTTAGATCGAGAGTAACGCTGACCGAAAGTAACAACTCGTAGACCAACAGTAGCAATCCTCAGACCAACAGTAGCAATAATCCGAACAACAGTAATAATAATCAGAGCAAGAACAACAGTCCTCAGATCAACAGTAATAATAATCAGACCAAGAACAACAATCCTCAGACCAACAGTAATAATAATCAGAGCAAGAGCAACAATCCTCAGACCAACAGTAATAATAATCAGAGCAAGAACAACAATCCTCAGACCAACAGTAACAATAAATAGACCAAGAACAACAATCCTCAGACCAACAGTAATAATAATCAGACCAAGAACAACAATCCTTAGACCAACAGTAATAATAATCAGACCAAGAGCAACAATCCTCAGACCAACAGTAATAATAATCAGAGGAAGAACAACAATCCTCAGACCAACAGTAGCAATCCTCCGATCAACAGTAGCCATCTTGTGACCGACAGCAACAATAATCAAACCAAGAGCAACAATCGACAGTTCAACAGCAGCAATAATCAGACCAACAGCAACAATAATCAGACCAAGAACAACAATTCTCAGACCAACAGTAACAATAATCAGACCAAGAACAACAATTCTCAGACCAACAGTAACAATAATCAGACCAAGAACAACAATCGACAGTTCAACAGCAGCAATAATCAGACCAACAGCAACAATAATCAGACCAAGAACAACAATTCTCAGACCAACAGTAACAATAATCAGACCAAGAACAACAATTCTCAGACCAACAGTAACAATAATCAGACCAAGAACAACAATCCTCATATCAACAGTAATAATAATCAGAGCAAGAACAACAATCCTCAGACCAACAGTAACAATAAATAGACCAAGAACAACAATCCTCAGACCAACAGTAATAATAATCAGACCAAGAACAACAATCCTTAGACCAACAGTAATAATAATCAGACCAAGAGCAACAATCCTCAGACCAACAGTAATAATAATCAGAGCAAGAACAACAATCCTCAGACCAACAGTAGCAATCCTCCGATCAACAGTAGCCATCTTGTGACCGACAGCAACAATAATCAAACCAAGAGCAACAATCGACAGTTCAACAGCAGCAATAATCAGACCAACAGCAACAATAATCAGACCAACAGTCACAACTTTGAGTGACGTATCAACATCAGTAACACAACTTCTGAATGAGTTCTTGAAAGTATTAAGCCCTCGTTGTGAGATCCTCATTCAAATCACATCAGACAAAACTATTTCCAACATGGGCCACACGTGAGAGGATGGGGTAAGTATAAGAACGACTTAACAAAAACCGTTTACTCTGACAGACATGTTGCCGTGTGGGCGGTGCTCTTGTGCTGAAGGACCTTCTTGCCATGTCCCGTGCTTCATGTAAGGAAGACCACAATCTTCTTGAGAAATGCTTTGTACATAAAGTATTCTAAGTGCTGGCAGCTGCTTGCAACACGCACTCGCTTCTTCTCTTGACGATTTCATCTGGTGATGACTGTTCACAAAAGTAAATAAAATCATAATATAAAATCTTACACCAGAAGGCTGAGTTGCCAAGGACGATACCTGAAGATGCTTATGTTTATCGTTGTCTTGAATGAAGGTAAATATTGCTTCCAGTCTATTGACAGGTGAGGGTAAACACCACCTCAAACCCACGTCAGCAGCCTCGTCTGGCAAAGTGGTTTTTTCCCTCCTATTGAGGGTAGGATACAGTAAGGGGAACCTTTTTCTGCTTCTTGAAATCACACGAAGGGGGGGGGAGAGAACTTGTCAGCAGGTAAACATATTGCTGTCCTTTTTCTACACACACACACACACACACACACACACACACACACACACACACACACACACACACACACACATGTGTAAAGTTCGTTCATAACCTGGGAGACATGGAAAACGTTTGACGAAGTTTGGGAAAGGTTTTATATAAGTGCAAAAAACATCTTTGTCATGTTTGATCAAATGTTTGCCCACGCTGATCTAGTGAAGAAAGTACACAGGTCATGGTAAAATAAATGAACACGTGGTGTGTTCCACAACCTCCAACATGAAGCAAATGTTGGAAACTGTTTGGTGTTGCTTCCGAAATGTTGGCGACTTTCTGTTGAAATAACCAAGTTTGGGTAAACTGTCGTCCCCACTTGACCACCCTGGCAATTTGGAATTACCTCGCAACCACAAACACACAGTCTGGGAAAATTTATATTGTGTGAACATTTTAACGACCTGAGATTGCAAATCATTCTTTCAACAAACACTTACACCAGACATCTGCTGTACATCTTCCGCTGGAGGGAAAAACTCTGAAAGTCCTTCTGCAAGCGAGTGACTAAAGGAAGGGCGAGGTGGCGGGTAGGAAAGTTAGACTGCTGGAGACAGGTTCTTCTCTTTCCTAGGGAAACGGGTGGCCAGAATGAATAGTAGTGACAAGAACCTGGGCGATTTACTGTCTAGTCTGTAGACATTGAGGAAGGTGTGGGGGGTGTGTTTCTGATCTTCGTGTTCTCCACATCACCTTCTGCGGGGCTTTCACGTGTTTCTTGGCAACGAAACTTCCTGGAAATTAAATACAAACAGGGCTAGAAACTTACACTGTTATTCTCTTGTGTAGTTTTACAGACTCTTTCCGGATGTGTGGTCTGTTCACTTTGCTTTGTGGTTTAGAGTGTAACTCTCTTGTCATTATTGGAACCTAAGTCAATGCAAAGTTCAGGTGTGCCTTTGAGAACAATAACAAAAGGTTTAGTCTCAGACTATGTCAGTCCAGTAGTTTATATCAATGATACAGTGACCAGGTACATTACATATTTATATCACACATATATTGCATTCATACTTATCTATAATAATCAAAATGTTTGGCACACACGCGCGCACGCGCGCGCACACTCACTCTTCTTGTCTGTACTCAGCCACGATCGCATACACACAAAGAGAGAGAGAGTCTGGAACCTCTATTTTGTTTTTAAATTTAAACCTGCATCATGACTTCAAGCATGGCAAAGCCCAGATTACAGGTGAAACGTGTGCACCACCTTATCTCCTTGTTGGTGAGTTGCCTCCCATATTGTATGGACGCCTTTTCACTGCGATTCCGAGGCTGACTTGTTTATTTTACATTTGGTTTAACTGCCAAGAAATATCTGCCAGATCTCCCACGTGCACATCCGTACAGTTCGTGTGTGGCTGGTGCCCCAAGCCTATTACCTGAACCCCTTGGGGTCGAGTTCAGGCTTTGTATCAGCCAAGTATAAAGCTCATCCATGTCCGTGATGTCAGTAGTTTGCTCTCGGCCTGCCTGCGGTCGGTGTACAGGGATCCAGTTTAATCTTGCTAATAGACCCTTCGTGTTCATAAACATCCACAAACTGTTTTATATCCTCAGTAATGTGACTTTTGCTGCCCTCGTGATCGTACAATTCCCCATGCAACCTTTTTCCAACCAACAAGGAAATGATAATGAGGGTTTCTCTTCCTTCCTTTCTGATACACTACCATCCGTGCAGCTGCGCCCTTTCTCTCTCTCTCTCTCTCTGAGCGGATAAGCAGTTAGTACAGCAACCTTTGTTTGCTTTGGCCACCAGTTGAAGAGTTTGATCACATGAACATATTGGTAGCTGCTTCAATAAAGAGAACAACTACATCGTGCAGGTATCCTCTCTCAGTTAACAGGAATATAAAGTTTCCTAATGAACACCACAATTTGTTTCCTCTCATGGTGCACAATCAAAGACGAAAGTCTAGGACTGTTTCGCTACTGCTGGTTCTGCATCAAGAGAGATGGTGGGTGATGTGTAAATGACAGGTGTGTACAGGTGTGTAGAAACTTTTACAAATGTTTTGTTCGCGACACCGCGGTCAGCTCCCACGGCTTTTCATCAACACGGTCGTCCTGCCTGTTCTTAAAGACAGTGATGATGATGTGCATGTGCCCCACACCCAAAACTACACAAACACGATGTAAATAATGAAGTCTGATGTTTTCTGCACCGACAGACGACAGGTAATTTGTGGTTCAGTTGTACAGGGCTGTTTTCATCACGAAGAGACAGAAACAAGATATGTACCTCGTGCAGACGGCTCCAGGGCAGAAAGACCAGGGACTAGGATTCTCTTTCACTCCTCGGTAAGCAGCAGTATGTACGTCACACACGTGCACACCGATGAGGTCACAAGCTTTGTGCTGAGCACGCGGGCTCGTCTCTCTCTCTCTCGTCAGAGCTCAGATTGCGTGACGACCCTCTCGCTACCTCCACCAACTCTTTACCCCGAGGATGTTATTCCTGCACTTTTACTACGTCACACTGCACCGACAGCTGCTTCGCCTGGCACCCAGCTAACAGCTCACTTTCACCCGTTTCACATACCGGGTGTTGGGGGTGGGAGCTGCGTGTACTGCGAGCCCTGCAAGAGACAACTCCCCCACACCTCCACACACACCCCGCTACAACCAGTTACATCAAAGCTACACTCGGCTACATGTGAGCCACTGTACAATGGTCAAGTCAAACACAGTCATGCCCAATGTCGCTAGAGGTTTGTTTGAATAAGGGTTTATATTTTATCATACATAAATAGTGTCCGGAAACTTCACGCGCCATATGGGCACTTTTATACTTCCCCCTGTTCCGCTTTCATTCTCTTTGAGGAGGTACAACCATGAGCAAGACATCTGTTCCTGTCGAGGGAAGGACACGATGAAGGAAAGGTAAATAAGACAGCACAGGGTCACAAGTCCTCTTTTCATTTTTCTTTGTCCTCTGGAGGTCGTGGCTGACTTCCACATCTACGCAGTGGGTGAACGAGTCAGCCAAAGAAGACGAGAAAGAAAAAAAGTCATATTCAACATTTCCGCGTTGCGTTTCCACGCCACTTCCTTTTTTTTTCAACCACTCCTCCTGACACGTGAAAAAAAAAAAAGAAAAACAAAGCATGCGGTTAGAAGATCGGCGATGGAGCTGCAGTCACCATGGCAGAATGTACAGAAAATCAGTCAAAAAGATCGGTTGTAAAGACTGCACTGAGTATAGGATGAGTCCAAGATTAACTCAAACAATTTTAGTCAACCTGCGCCTGGACACCAACTCCCTGTGAAGTGTTGGGCTCTCATTTTCCACAACGAAGGCGAGGATGATGGTTTGAACTAAATAGTGGGGAACATAGATGCAACCCTTGCTCACTCCCACACCAGCGAGGAAGAAGAAAACAAAATTTGGCCTGAACACATGGCAGCCTGTGACTGCATACATCATCTTGCCGGAGATCACCTGTCTCTTCATGTCATAAAAGTGTGACTTGATGAAACATGGCGACAGACGAGCCAGGAGTTTTACTGCTGCCCCTTCAAGACCGCTTGCTGTGTCTATACCCTCGTCAGCTTCAAAGCTACAAGGTTGTGGTTGTGGGATGTTGTTAGACACATCAACAGACAAACTGTTAGATAAAGCGAGAAAGTGTAGTGGCGGAGAGAGAGAGAGTGAATGAATGGAAAGGGCGGGATTGTGAACAGTAAAGAGATAGACTGTGTATATATATATATAAATTATGAAAGTAGAAGGTAGCAGCAAGGCTTGTGAGTAACAACGGGAGAGGGAGGGAACGAAATACGAAGAAAAGGAAAAAAAAGAATTAAGATGGATACTACAAATTAAACCGTAGCGCTGAAATGGTGGAAGAAATAAACAGAAAGACAATGAGACAGAAAGAGAGAAGGTGGACAAACAGCGACAAAGAAACAAAACTTCGCAAAAGAAAGAAAAAGAAGGAAACGATGTAAAGCAGGCAACTCACAGAGCTCGTTCTGAAGAAGCTGTCAACTCTCGCAGAATCTCGCTTTGATCAGACGAGGCCATTTCCGCTGTGATTGGTCTCACACGAAGCAGCACACACTAAAATGTAAACAGATCCCAAGGTTTCCGCTCTTGTGACAAGAGAAACACTTGAAGAATGTGAACACCCACCCCTCCTCGTCTGCAACTCACGGCCTTGGCGCCACTACCAGCACGAGTCACACAAATGTTGTGCGGATCCAACGATGGCCCTCGGCAATTACTGGCAATACACTTGCCTGTCGATGTAAACCCCAGGATTAAGCAATGAAATGGAGACACAGGCCGCAAAATGTAATCTGCCAACGCTGCGAAACTAATTTCTTTGAGATGTTCAAATAATTCCGGCCTCTCTTTTTTTTTTTTTTTTTTTTTTGTTAGCGGAGCGGCGCTAAATGGGTTAAGGGCACCGATTAAAATTGTGGTGGTATCGAATGTCCCAGTCAGTCACTGTTATACCCATCTGCTTCATGTGGCAAAACTGTTAACCATTTCAACACCCATAGTCGTGTAATAATCCTTGTCGCGAAACCAGAGGCCTCGGCAGGGGGAAATAATCAGCATTTTGCAGCAAACTCTGACCTCTGAATTTAGCGGAGAAGCCGAGCGCTTGAGGTCCGTTGGGACGAGCTTGCAACGACCTCCAGTTGATGCGCATGTGCAGGGCTGATGGGCATTTGCAGGATAGTGCTATCACCACCGACTCCGCATCCCAGTCTTGATCGCTTTTTTTTTTTTTTTTGCTCGTAAGACGGTTTTGCAAGAGAATATATGTTCAGAGGCCGCGCAACTGGTGAAACATCATCTTCCTTCACCTCCACCAGCAGCCCGCCGTTGATACGAGGCCATCGACAAAATAAAAAAAAACTAATCTCAAGCCTTCAAGAAATGACTTGGCAAAACTTTATTCTGCTCTCCTCTGGCTGAGCATCTGCGTGAAAAGTTATGAGTAGTCACACACCTCCACAGATACTGTGGTATCTACAGCACGCGTCTCAGCTGACAGCAATGTCACCAAGTCCGCCCTCGGCCTGTGACAAAAATGTTTATCAGACTGACATGTGATGTTTCGGAAACAAAGCCATCCTTACGACCTCGCAGATAACAGTACAGTGACAGCACATTTGTTCAACAGACCACACAAGCACTGGATCCCTTTAGTACCACCTCTTGACTAACAGTTTCACTGAAGTTGGTCGACTTTCTCAAGCAGAACACAAACTCGTCTCGACTTCCACGAATTTCTCACCTGCTCTTATCTTGTATTCGTCGCTTTGCGATGATCGCGATTCTTCCGCGCACGATGTGACTGAACTGAAATAAGCACGGCCAGGTATGTACTCTCCGAAATGTTCTTCCACAGGGATATCACATGACAGGTGTGTGGATGACAAGCTCCACACACACCCGATCTCATTTCGCTGGCACGGTTCAGTAAGAGTGCTACAAGCTGGTCAGATTGTTACAGCAGTATGTCTGCACCTCAAGTCAGCACTTTGTTGTGTACAGAAGCAGCAGAGAGAAGAATGCTGACCGCTGCAGGTATCTACAGGTAGCTCCAGGTGTTGATACCACACACCGTCTGGATGAATCGTCCGTGCGTCAGCAGCTCTTGGCAGCTCGCACTCGCCGGCGGTCGCCCCTCGTCTGGTCCAGGCTGCAACTTGATCGAGAATCTGAGGCACGCCAGGCAGACAGGGGCTCCGATTATATCAGCTGAGTATTATGCATCCCTTGTCAACCAAGCTTCGTCCTTATTGTCCGCCCAGCGAAAGGCAACACCTGGACATTGTCTTCCAAGTTTCCTGTTCACACTTTAACGAAAAGGTGTGGACTAGAGGCACAAGAGAAGGTTCTTTTTTGGCTGAGACCCAGAAACGGGATCTCGACACTCTACTCGAGGAATTTCAATTTTTTTTTTCGGTTGGTAGCGTCCGGCAGATTTGTTATGCAAGGAGCGAGAAACGAATCTCCAAGTTTCTCATACAAAGCTTGGCAAAACTATTTCAGGAAAATTCCTAATGAAAACTCAACCCGTTGTGTTTCACACACTCGCACCTCACTACAGCATCCAAGTGAAGGCTGCTTGAATAAAAATGATTGACTAGATAACACCTCGTTCACTCTGTTCACATCTTGATTACACAGCTTTTACATGAAACAATGCAAGACCTGCCTGCGGTAACACAGGAAGAACTCAGGCTGCACAGCGAGTCCACCCAGGGTATGCAGACTCCGGTTGTAGGTTATCACAGTCTTCTATACTCCACGTGCAACTCTCACAGATCACCCGCACTCGCAGCATCCGCTCGTTCCTTTCATGTACCAAAACCAGCCGTGAATGCGATCTGTTTCGGCGAAGACATGGCACAGCTGACAGGGTGAAACAAGGTACCAAGCCCTTTTGTCCGTTGGTTTAAACCCTCGCTTGAAAGGGGTTGGCTTAATGCCATTTGTCACAGGATGAGAAGCCCGCGGCGCTTAATTCTCTCTCGGACCCAAGGGTGTGCGCCTCTCCAACATTGGCGGCCCTGCAGACCGACACACTATCATGAGCTCTCCTTCTCTCTCTCTCTGTCTATCTGTCTGTGCGGTGGCTGTTGTGGTTTGCCCCTTGTGGCCACCGATGTAAGGGGTGGTGTCAGCGGGTGTTGCCCCAAGAGCGCTGGTGAGGTCAGGCGGCGCAGGGGCTGCAATATGCACCTGGTTTGACGGTCTTGTGGGTCAGCACTCGGCAAACACTTTAACTGCTGTCGTCCTCCCAGCCCCGGCCTGCTTGTAGAGACGTCCCCCACTTTGTCTTCAACCTAAAAAAAAAAAATACAAGCAGACGTAGCAGGGATTAATTATGACTCAGAAACAAAGCACGTGATTTTTTTTTAATGGGATTCCTTTACTCGTTGCGTAGAGAGACGAGAAGGGGGGGGGGGTACTTGTCGTAAAACTGTCGAGGTACTAACTTTAGACTTTGCTGCATACAAGTGTTAAGGGTTTGCTGCCGCTTTACTCCGCCTTCCACCTCCTTATTAATTCTATTCCTGGGCCGCTGGTGTTGAGGCTGAATTAACAACAATTGTGCAAAGGGTCGCGGAAAAAGGTCAAAGTCGACAGTGCCTGTACCTCCATACTACAGCACTCTTCTCTTACTTTGCCAAGATTCTCGGTCTTTTTACAGGATGGACTGGCTTGTTATCTAGTCTCAGGTGCTGAATAAGCCTAAAAAACCAGCCAACCAATCAAAATTCTTTTCAAGACTTTACCCCCACAACTGCTTCAAAATATTACAATAAGCTGCTTTTCTCATTTTCTTTCTTTCAATCCACGAGACATTAAGATAATTTTCCTGTTGATTTCTACGAAATGAATTGTAATCATGAAGACCACAGTAGCAGTGAATCCTAAAGAGATTTTCACTTTTATTCTAAAAAAGAAAGATGTCGAAGATGTCGTAGCCTTACAAGTCTGAACCAACAAGACAATTGACTGATGTCTGAGAATACGAAAGACTTTCATCTAAACTGTCCCAACTGTAGCCAAGATGCTGACTGAAGGTTTCCTGAAGACGACTGGTGGTTCAGTTGGCGATGTGGACAACCCAAGTGATGATGTTCCGCCATGTTACAGGCAGAAGGCGACAAAGGTGAGAAGGGAGAGAAATGTGTGGAGGCAGCACAGACTTGTCTTATATTCTCTTAGATTGCAGGGACAGCAGCCTGCACGAGGCCAGGCCAACGAGCGCTTGACGAGTTGCTCCACAGTTAGTTTTGGCGTGCGCTACCTGTCAGGTGAGCGCACTGTCCTATCTTTTGGCTGTTTGTTCAAGAGATGGTTAAGCCAGCCACTTTGTTTACCAACACTCACATTTCAAAAAGCCGCCGAAATCCATTTCAGATTGTTGTCTGAAAAATACACCAACGTACAGCGGAGTACATTTGTGAGGGAAGGAAGTAAGCTGCAGGCACAAAAACTATCAACAGTGCCACCAAGTGCATCCGATAATGGAAAACAAGAAGACAGAAGGCGCCACTGTCAAAATAAACAAAGAGCTGCCACAGGTAGTTTATTGGCAGTAATTAACACCAGTACCTCTATTTACTTCCGCGGGGGGAACGAACCCGAATTGAAAAACGGGAAAGAAGATTAAGACTTGGGTATCTTTAACTTGAATTTAATAAAGTCTCTCCCCTCTCCCTTCAACACACACACACACACACTTTCTTTTATCTTTGCGCTCCTATATTCCACATAAATACATTTAGAGATACATGCATATAAAACACAAACACCCAAGTGCAGAGTGTTGCTAAATACTGACATATACATCAGCTACCCCATGTTACCCGTACATACATTCGCTAGACACATACATAATTACATTATTCATAAATGACTAGTACTGATATTCACATAATGCATACATCAGTCACACACATACATCACTCGTTTCACAAAAGACAGTCTCTTCTTTTGTGCTCAATGGTGAAATATCATCTCTCCTTAAAAAAAAAATATCCTGTTAATTATTGATAAGAACGATGAAGAACCTAAAACACCTCGTGATGCCAAGCAGAGCCATGTTTATGAAAAGCACATTTGCCGATTTTCTTTGATGTGTGAGAATCTAGCCAAGCAAGCACTGACATCCATGTGCAGTATGAAAGCCACTCTCCCCTCCAAGTAAAAAAAATCGTCGGTCTCTCTCTCTCTCGTGTGTTTCTCTGTACCTTCTTCTGTTGATCTCAGAAAGCGGAGCATCTTTCTTGGCGCTGGAATCATCGGTGTGGGGGGGTGTGTGGAGGGGATGCTGCGCCCCTCCATCTCCTCAATTTTGGGGATAAAAAGGTCACAGGTCCAAGAGCGGGTGAATCATATGGTCCTATCTGATTAATGGTGGGAAAAACACAGGGCCAATCAAGAAGACAGGCAGCAGAGAGGGAAATGAGGGAAGGTAACCCTTGAAGTAAGTCTAGCTAACAAGGCGCCGCCAAGGGGAGCAAATCATTCATCTCCCCTGTCTATATCCCTCGTCCACCACCACCACCACCACCACCTCCAGCACCCCGAGGAGTTGCTGTCAAACGACTGGCACAAAAGGCTGCCTTTGTACCGACGATTAAAGGCCAGGGACATGGAACAAAACACTGGTGTCGGTGGGTGAGGCATGCCTGGTGTGGTAGATACTGTGGAAGGATTATCCTTGCTCCCTGGTATGCACACACTATACCACTCACCCCTCCTGTTTCTTCGCCTCTTCCCCCCCCCCTTTTCCCATCACTCCTTCCCTCACACGCCTTTCATTCATTCAAATATTTTTGAACAATTTTGCCTTCGCTTATCACTAGGTTCCCTGATAGCCTCTACATCTCTCGCCACGGGCAAATCAAAAGGGTCGTGAAAAGGATTCAAGAAACTCTATAACAAAAAATATCTAGAAAAATGTAATGTAAGGCTGAAATAAAAAATAAGAACGGACCAGTAGATAAAAAAAAAATTTATATTGAATCCAAAAGTCTGATTTTCTAGGTTGCTTTAAAAAGTCTGCTGATTTAGCAAAGAGAATAAATCGTTTACTGAATAAAAAGTTATTTGTGTTTTAGTCTTTCACCGGTTATTTTCACCGCTGGTTCTACCTCTGGAAAAAGAGTTTTTCACATTATCGATGCACGTTAGCATTTAACAAAGATAACATTTGTCACATGTTCTGTGTAGGAATATATACAAATCGGGATCTTTCCTTTGGAAAGCATAAATCGAAATTAATGTGAGAAATAATATGCTCGTTTTTCTTAACTTGGTCGGCGCCACGCGCCCAGTGGCGGAAGCGCGTGAGTCACGCGAGACTGACTACGAGACTAACGACGAGAGGTGGAGGCTGACGACGAGAGGACGAGACTGACTGCGAGAGGACGAGACTGACGACGAAAGGATGAGACTGACGACGAGAGGACGAGACTGACGACGAGAGGATGACACTGACGACGAGAGGACGAGACTAACGACGAGAGGATGACACTGACGACGAGAGGACGAGACTGACGACGAGAGGATGACACTGACGACGAGAGGACGAGACTAACGACGAGAGGATCACACTGACGACGAGAGGATGAGACTGACGACGAAAGGACCAGACTGACGACGAAAGGATGAGACGGACGAGGGTTTGACGAGATCAAAGCGAGCGCTGAGAGCGTGAGTCAGGCTGCACTGCTTGTACTTGAAGACAAACTGACCCTCCGGACCCCCATTTCTCGGTGAGGTGCGCCTGGCTGGAAACTGTCTCGCGACTGTTTGTAATCCGTATTATACCTGCTACACACAGGTATTCTTCAACTCCCTTTATAATAAGAGTACACAGGGTTCTAGGCCCTTTATTGAAATTATTGTTTCCACACGTCACTTCAAAGGACGTGCCCTGCCCTGACTGTGTGCTTCAGTGGCCCGTCTATCATCTTGGTTACCGGTGTGTCTGTCAGTGTGACACAATTCTGTGTGGAGTCTCAGGCGGTACATGCTGCACAATTTATAATGCGAACAGAAATATTGCATGGCTCAGACAATAAAGGTTCGGTTTTTTAATTAAAAGCCGATTAACACCGAACTGGTTTCGTATTGATCGATAATCTACCCTCTGTTTCCTAACCTACCCCATCAAGATGGGTGCCTACCCTCACACGCGTGAACAATCTAGCAGACAAACCTTATTTTACTTGTAAAAGACGAGAAAATGGCGGTTAGGGAGGAACCTTAGGATTGTGATGTTAATGGAACTTCCACTGTAACTTGCGGGAATGTGTGTGCGTGTGTGTTGTTGTTGTTGCTGCTGCTGCTGCTGCTGCTGCTGCTGCTGCTGCAAAACTACGCGGTTTTTTCTTTTTACATTTCACGACAGCTTGATGACTTCGTTAGCACAAGGGTACATCAGGAAAATTCCCTGGCACAGGAATGAAGTGACTTGCACATTGAACAACGAGGCTAAACTAAACAAAAACTCACTCTTCACAAAAAGAAAACGCAAAAGAGCGCACAGAAACCTCGGCAAGACGCTCGTTTTAAAGATAGTACTGGATCCTGTTTACAGGTAAAGATTATCGGGCCTGGTGAGTAGCAATCACAAACAAGACAGAGGTAATCCCTTGAGATATCAGGTGAAAAAAGAACAGCAAACCATGCAGCACCTGCATATCAAATGAAGTTTACATTTCAAAGACAGGCGGCGCTTGTTGAAGTCGCATCGCTAAGCGCTGAGGTAATCAGAAGATTCCTGTAGTTACCTGAACGATCGCCAGCAGACAGCCACACACCTGACAGCTTCACACTTCACCAAGCAACACAATCTTACTTCTCACCTTTTTATCCGCATTAACGGTATCACTTGCTCGCTTGAGATTAGACTGCCTGTGTGTGTGAGTGTGTGTGTGTGTGTGTGAGAGAGAGAGAGAGTGTGTGTGTGTGTGTGTGTGTGTGTGTGTGTGTGTGTGCTTCCTGCTTCACATTAATGTTTTCGTAGCATATCATACTAGTTTTTATTATTCAATGGAGTAAATTACATTCATCCAATATCTTGATGTTCTTTAAATCAAAATAAAACTTTTTCCGACATTACTTTATGTTTTATGAACGTAGCATCGTGACCTTACAGAAATTTTATTCACACACACACACACACACACACACACACACACACACACACACACACACACACACACACTCTCTCTCTCACACACACACACACACACACACACACACACACACACACACACACACACGAATGATCTTTTACTGATTCCGTTGAGGGATGAATCATTTCTTAGTGGTAACTTGAGGTTCCTTCTTGGTTTTGTTTTCGCTCATTTGTTTGCTGCCTGTAGTTTGTGTCAGTGAGTGAGTGAGCAGGCACCCGGTGCTCTCTGTAGCCGGGTATCACCTCATGTCAAGATGTAAGTAAGGCCGCTGTGGACAACATGTTTCAGACAACACGGAGAACAGTGTGAAGGTGACATGATAAACACTCACTTCCTCATCAGGATGTCGGGGGACGCTCCCACCACCTCACAGTCTCCCACTTACAACAAGAAATAACAGGAGGGATTCTGTTTTTTTCAATGGAGGTCATTAGACATGCGCACTAAGATACGGAACACGTTGACGTCTCCCTCCAGTCATTGACACCACAGCCTTGAACCTGAGACCTGTTGTCAGTAGAGTGTGTCGCTCAAACAAACCAAGCAAGACAATTTTGTCCTGTGTGTGACTGCCAAGACTCATAAGATGGCTGTGATAACTTCTGTACTTTCCCCTGTCGCTGACTTTTTACAGGGAGTGAAAGGTTGAAGTTCTTGGAAGTGAGTCAAAATCTCTGAATGTTGACATCCAGATTAGTTTACTTCACCCAGTTTACATAACACCCTCGACAACCCACCTTCAAGCTGTCTAGACTCTAGACCCTCGCACTTTTACACAGTCGGTGAATACGATGCCAACAGAACATTTTATACTAAACTGTGAACATTTAATGTTCAACATATTTTAGAACTCTGTAATTTAAGACTTGGCGGTAAATAATGTACCTGTAAGCCCTGATAAAAAAACAATTTACCCTCGGTAAAAAAAAAACCTGGGTGTCAGTGACATCTGTAAAATGATGTGTCTCATGTTCGATTCTCCCACTCACTCTACCTTCTTGTCTCTCTTATCCAATCCACGGGAAGAGGCGCTAACCCACCCACAGGTATTTCTGGCTGTGAGAAGTATCTTTCTCACGAGTATGACGTCACTAAGGTATGTCCGACCGGCCCGTGAATCCCACAAATGCTTGAGTCTATAGACCAGACGGGGCAGCAACAAAAGTGTGTTTTCGTTGCGAGTTTATTTTAAGATAACCTCTCGTTCCTCAAGACTGAACTTCATTATTGACTCACTCGACTGTCACCCGACAAGTGCGACTCCGGCTGGCCCTTCAGAAAGTCTGCGGCAGTGGGTTCAGCAAGTTCTGCTTAGAGAACCTTTACAGAAATATGATGACATGCAAAGGTCACGTGACCGTCGCTGTGGGACTCGCTCCTGACTTTTTACAAGTTGTGTGTACAGCACAGAAAACCCTTCACACCGAGCCAAGTAGAAATCTTATTTCAAAGACGACTTTTTACAAACCTCGTTCACTATTCTTCTTTAGACTCTTGGTATTCAGCGATACATTAGTTTTGTTTTTCAAACAAATAAAAATGAAAATAATAGTTTTACATTAGATAGAGCATGATGTGTTGTATGTATTATTTCTAACTGGGTAGGCTACAGTTATGAACAGCAAGCCAAGCTTCCCTCTTCCCTGCGACCTGGCTACTTGCTTACTTTCTCCCTCCCCTCCTCCTGTCTTCCTCAGCCTGTCTCCTTGTCACTGCCGTCTCTTAGGTTCCTCTCTCTTCGCCGTAATATGCCTCCCTTATGCAATTTCTTTTGTGTATCATTGTTTTATCTGGAGCCAGCGATATTAAAAGGCAGAAAATAAATATAAACAAGTCCCCGCGCAAAGTACACCACCAGCTACAGTCTACCATCTTCACATAATCAAAACGAATATTCTCACCAAGACTTGCGCGGTCGGACAAATGGTGTAAATGTGCTCAGAGTCAAACAAGTATATAATATATATATATATATATCAACAAACTCTACTTTATTTATTTTCTATTTTTTAAAGCAATTTTAACAAACTATGTATGGGAAGTTGAGGTTGACAATAACAAGGTAGTCAAAACAAGTGACTTACACTAATTATAAGAGGCTAATGTTCTTCCTTCCTCCAAGCCAGGTAGTCAGACAGAAATCATGTCCGCGCACAAAGAAACTGGTTGCAACAATTCATTCAGATGTTGCTCTTCTACCAGCTTAACAAGGCTGTCAACTAAAGACACTTTTTTGCATTTTTCTTACAGGACGCATCCATCAAACTCAAAACAGATTTTCAGGTGTAAAGCAGCTGATTAAAATAACTTCTTCAAACTGCCCCTCCCCAGACAGGTAGCTTTGACTTGTCACCAGATTCTTCAGTCGCATGTCTGTCTGTTTGCCCTCCAACCAGACACTCAGTGTTGTGCTTTATCTCTTCATCTCTCATTCCCTATCAGTTACACCAAGAATCTGTGATTAAGTTGCGACTGAAGGGGAGAAGAGGGGTGGCCCATGTGTATGTAGAGACATCCAGGGGCTAAAGCCTGTTATTAAGCTGTTGTTGAGGCACGTGCAGCATGTGGAAGCACATAAACACGAGCTTAATTGTGGGAGAATGTGCATCTTGTGGGTCAGCAAACAAAGTGTTGATCATTACTAGAGTGAGTTTGTCACTTGCACATTTCTGTCACAACCTTCTTCCACCAAATCATCCTCCTGTCGTATCCAAGCGATCCAACCACACAGCTTTAGCTTGAAGTCAAAATTGTAAATTATGCCAAAGCGACCTCATTCTCAAGCCGGGGTCAAAGGTCATTCATTCTGAAACATTCTGTCAGCAGCTTTGTATATTTTATCTTGACAGAAACACTGAGGCTTGCATGTTTGCGAGCACGCACAAGTGTGTATGCTTGTGTGTGTGTGTGTGTGTGTGTGTTGGGGGGGGATGTAGATGTAGACGCACATACATGTGTGTGTGTGTGTGTGTGTGTGTGTGTGTGTGTGTGTGTGTGTTGGTGGGCCTATTTCTCGCTGGTCAGACGGACATGGTGTGTAAAAAGAAGGTAAAGTGGGTGAGATGTGGGTGAGATGTTGATGATGTGGAAGGCAGGGCAGCAGCAGACACCTGCACGTGTTAGAGATCTCGGCGCGGAAAGTGCACGAGACTTGTCGCCTTATCAACACATTCACAACAAACACACGCGCCATTATCCCACCAGGCTCTTCCCCCATCAGAAACAGCGCCCACTGTTGGATCTGAAAGATGGAGGGACGAGGGTAGGGAAGAGAGAGAAAGAGAGAGATAGTGCAGTGACATGTGTCACCAAACCAAACTATCCAAACACTTTAGGTATTTTTTAAATAAACACAAGTATATTTTATGTATATATGAGAATTCAACGCCAAGATGGAATTTTTTTTTAATTCTTTGCGTGTTCTTCTTGCCGTTATTTTCATAACATTTTTATTTTTGTTGGTTTAAGTTTACTTTTGTGCGCAACGGCCAAGTGAAAAGGGGTTATCAGCGAATAAAAACTCTTTTCCGAAAGTAAAACTCTCTTAATCCAGGAGGAATTATTAAAAAAAAACTGGAAGTGCGAAGTAAAATCTGACTCGTGGCCAACGAGAAGCCATCGCGTGCACATCCTTCATGCATGCTGGAAAGCGATTGGCCGATTTCATCAGCTGTCTACACCCTGGGTGAGACATGGCCAGGGGCACAGTACCTGACTCACATTCTTGCGCCGGGTGGCATCATGACTCCTATTTGCTTCCCATACGTAAAACCGCCTGTAACTTCGCGCGGAAAGCGGGTAGAATAGGCATCGATGTGTATAAACCATTCAACACGAACAAAATAATTTTCAGTCGAACATATTTTTCATCTTTAGACCAAGAACAAGGTAAAGAAAAGTTCAACACCCTTGTCAATAAAGAACTGTCATTGTCTCCCGCGCTCCCACGACCTCAACCAACACCAACCAACCCCACTACCCACAACACCTACTACATCATCTTTTACAAAGTTTTATGTCCCAGTACCATTACTATCACTGATAACCATACAAGTCATTTTATCGCTACCACTTCAAAGAGTTTCATTTCTAAAATAAACTGATATAATCTAAGAATTAAAGTACACGGCACAGAATGTTATCCTCTGACTGCGTAGACATGATATCAAGCACCTTTAAGAAATCTACCTTCAAAAGCAATCATGTTTATTTAATAAAAGGGTCACAATCTCGCCCAGTAGTCAATTAATATTAAAAGTGAGTGACACATTCCTTGCTGGCGATAGGTGGAGGAGAGCTGGAGAAGGCAGGAATGCCAGGAGAGGTCGCCATCGATTGTGACCATGTTATCCGGGACCCTTGACTCTACACCCATACTGTGTAACATGATTTACACCAGTCACCGGCGGCAGATGTTGTGAGGTCAGTGCGGTTACCAACATCAAACAACTTAGTGTCGGCGACTGAGATGAGGACTGACCCTGCAGTGTCACAGGTCATGACACTTGTCTGCATGTTGACTTCACTAGGCACGAGTGTAGCCATGTCGGCAGTTGAAGATAAGAGAGAAAAAAACAGATAAGAGCGACGACGATGATGATGGTAATGAAGGTGATTTAATCAAGTTCTTAAAAAAACATCAGAGATCTCGGGAAAACCGATGTTTAATTTCGAGGCTGCTTCGTCGTGGGCAACGAGAGGACACAACAGTAGGAAACCTGTATTGTACGAGCAGCCACCCTGCTTGACACTCGGGTGTCCGAGATACCCCTATTGTGTTTTGACAACAATCTCAACCTCTGCTAGAACATCTATGAAGTTTTCTTTCATCCTAAAAGCCATGACCACTAATAGACTCATTTTTTCTTTGATTAATCCATTCAACTTTTACATAATTAAAGTCATTTCGGGGTGCGGGCGACTGGGGGAAGAAAAGATAGAAAAAAGATGGAAAGTAAAACTGACAGAGACTCCTCCATATAGTGTCTGATTTCTGTAGTTTATCCGTGGGTTTTTCCGTGAATCTTTCTCCATAACATTAATTGAAAAACCCAGCACTCACCTCTCTACCCATGACTAGGCGGCGCCGATAGGCAGCTTAGAATGTTGAGGGACTGCCAAGAAAAACCCGTTAATGCTGAGCCGATAAGGCTGTGAGCAATCGCATTAATCTGAAACCCTTGGGACCTGCTCTACAATGTCTGCTCTTCCGTCTGGAGATACTAGGGACCGACATACCAGCCGTCAGATGGCGCTCTGCGCCCCGCAAGACAAGCGAAGAACACGAACTTCCCTCGCGCCACAGTTTGTTCGGGAGGGAACAGGTTAACATCGTCGCAGACGACAGAAGATGGCTACACAAGTCACATGGCAAATAGATAATGCCACACACACACACACACAGAGTTTCTTTCTCTTCATGTCCCTGAGCAGACTGCTGGCTGATGATGGTCTGGCCGGCCATCAACAAATCGCATTTTCATGGCCGCAGGATGAGGTTAACAGCGATGTGGATGACTGGCACTCGGCAGAGTTCAAGATAACTGATGCCTCTAGCAGAGAACAGAAACTTGTTATCAACTATTTGCGAGAGACTATACGATATGCAGTGTCTATACACTCAAGTCTGTGAAGTCCGGGGGTGAGAGAAAAATATATTTGTAATGTGATGTATTTGTAATGTATTTGTAATCATGTATTTGTAATGTATTTGTAATGTGATGTAGTTGTAACGTATTTGTAATGTGATGTATTTGTAACGTATTTGCAATGTATTTGTAATGCAATGTATTTGTAATCTGATGTATTTTAATGCAATGTATTTGTAACAATGTATTTGTAATGTATTTGTAATGTGATGTATTTGTAACAATATATTGGTTTGTAACAATATATTTGTAATGTGATGGATTTGTAACGTGAAGTATTTGTAACAATGTATTTGTAATGTGATGTATTTGTAATGTATTTGTAACAATATATTTCTAAAAATATATTTGTAATGTGATGAATTTGTAATGTGATGTATTTGTAACAATGTATTTGTAATGTGATGTATTTGTAAAACTGTAAATGTAACAATATATTTGTAATGTGATGTATTTGTAACAATGTATTTGTAATGTAATGTATTTGTAAAACTGTATTTGTAACAATGTATTTGTAATGTTATGTATTTGTAACAATGTATTTGTAAATCTGTAAATGTAACAATATATTTGTAACAATGTATATGTAATGTATTTGTAATGTATTTCTTTATGGATTAAGGGAAAACATTTGACTCGTGTTGTCGTGTAATGTGACGAAAACAAACACATACACATACACATACGCGCACAGGAAGACAGGTGAGAGGAAAATAAGAGGGAGAAAGAGGATTTCTGTGTTGACATTTCAGGTTGTAATATCTTAATGTAACATGCACGAATCATGTATTTTTCATGAGACGCTTACTTTTCCATCAATCTTTACTTCTCTCTCTCTCTCTCTCGCAAACCTCTTCACTCCCCGCTGCTCTGTGTTTCAGCGAGTTTTGGTTTTTTGCTGATATGATGATCTGGCATACACCATCTTTTTCACTTTTTCACTAAATACTGTTTGTGACTCAGGATAGGACGAATTGTAATCAGAGAAACACCAGAGAACTGACCTGAGTGTATGACATGGACCGTATAAGCCAATCTCGATGTGAACAAATGAAAAGTTAGAAACTTTAGTAAAACTAGAAAAATGTTCTCACTCGCACCCGACATTCCCGGGTGTTACCAATGTTGGGATACATTCCCGGGTGTTACGAATGTTGGGTTAATATTTGTGTCTAAATCCTGTGTATCTGGACATTTAGTCCTTTAAACATTTCACAAAGAAAGAGAAAGAAAGACACTTTGTTAGTTGATATCAGTAATCTTGCTCACTTCGTCCTTTTCTGACAACCATGATATTAGTTTTATCCGAACTCACAGTCACTTTTAATGTATCAGTTTTTGCTGAAGCATATTCCATTGGGTTTGCATCCCAACAGTTTTAGAGATGATTATTGCAGCAGCAAATAGGCTTTAATAGCTTCGGGTGGCAGCTGTGTGCCATGCTTCCCTCTTTTATTTGTTTGTATTGTTAGTTCGTTTATGAAGGAGAGCGGCGAAGGGTTGAGAAAACAATCTTGCTTGACTTCTTTCGGATATTCGAAGAAATCGGTGTACAAAGATTTTTCTCGGAAAGTTGCACAGACTGAACTGTAAGCTTCTCGCAATGCCTGGTACATGAGAGAGAGAGAGAGAGACTACAAAGCATAAAAAGATACAGGTAAATTCTCTGGTCAAAGTTTCTATCTTGAGCACAGAGACCTACCACAAGGGTTGCTACACAATATATCTCCCAGCTCACCAGTGTACTGTTCTCTCTGTCCACATTGTGGGTCCTCACATACCCTGCCAGCTGTCAGCTCAATTACAGCCTGAGACCAAGGGGGTCTAGTATGCTTTTATGATGATTGTAAGTAGAGACCTCCAGAATAGTACACTGTTTATCATGACAGGGCTGTGACACTGAGAAACTTGCATACATTTTATGATGATAGTAATCTGACACCAAGAGTCTGTTCCCAACTTTGACAAGCCATGAAACATCTATGTTTTTCCTTGGACTTTGAGCGAGCCACTTTTAACCCGAGTGGTATTAATAATGAATCGTTAAGGAAAAAAGACATAATGCGAAGCAATGAAAAGAAGGAAAATAAGAGTTGTTATGGAAATGTTTCAAAAAGTTACAAAATTGTTCTCTTTTCACTATAGCAAGTTTAATTTCTCACTGGCTGCTGCTGCTGGGCATCATGAACAAAGGACAGGTTCAGGATATTACCATCATGCTTATTCCCTGCCGATAGGGCCAAGTTCCACCCCTGTGATAGCTTACAATCACAGCAGGATTGTGAAAGGTGCAGCGGACCTCACCCGAGGCGCGTGACCCCTCGTCAGCGTTGTACTGACCTCACCCAAGGCGCGAGACCTCGCGCCTTGGGTGAGGTCAGTACAACGCTGACGACCGCTTTTCTTGCCCAAGAAATTCCCCCTCCTAGTGAAAGTTTCCCCGTCTTGGCAGTGCGTGGCAACAGCTTATGAACCGGATACAAAGCCCCGTTGATAAGGAAAAATATACGTTTCGGGTTTTCCACTTAATCAATGAACTCTCCCCCCCCCCACCCCCCGTTTCTCCCTCCGAGTCCTGGAGAACGTTAAGGTTTGAGTAAGCAGTTAGCGCGGCTTCCGGGATGAGAAGAAGTTTGGAAAGGAGTGGCGGAGAGCCGCCTATCTAAGCACACAGTATGCTTTTTCTCGTGAATCAATTAATGTTATCAGGGCTATGAGACACACAACAGTTAGGCCGGAATAAATCTTGCCAACGGGCTGGGTAGCCACGCACGTGAAGCAGACCGTACAGCGCACTATACTCACAAACAAGAACACGACAGCACGTGCAGAATATTAAATTTTGCACGTCCATTTGTACTTATCGTTCGCTTGATATGCCGGCCTCTCTTTCCTACATTCTCCATGTAATTCATACAAATATGCCGGCCTCTCTTTCCTACATTCTCCATGTAATTCATACAAATATGCCGGCCTCTCTTTCCTACATTCTCCATGTAATTCATACAAATATGCCGGCCTCTCTTTCCTACATTCTCCATGTAATTCATACAAATCTGGAATTGACCCTGAGGTCAAGAGAGACTCATACTGTTAAATGCTTGTGAGCATCAATCACAGCCGACCCTTATCGCCACATCCATCTTGCTGGTGTAGAAACTCTTTAACAACTGTTGACAAATATGACTTGTGTTTACCTGTGAGGGGATTGATACACTCAGCCTGCTTACCTTGCCGTTTGGACAACTTTTTCGTCGACCCCCAAACACTGACATTCATTCCCCCCGTCAATGTAGTTTCATGGTGCCCCTTACTATCGAGAGAGAAATGGGTCAGCGTGGTTGCCCCTAACAACCAGTTTCCCCTTCGTTCACCTGTCGATCTTCAAATACACTCTCCTCAAAGCTCGGGCGTGCTCTTTCTACATTCCTGGGACTGGCGCTGCGTGGTACGCATGCCCAGACATCGGGATGTATTGTAATGGCGAGCTGTTAAACTGCTTCGCTCTCGTCAGTCTGGGATAGTCAGCTCTTTAACAACTAGTCTGGGGGATGGCCGTGCCCACAGCTGAAGCCAACAAACGGTTGAGCGCCTAACAAGAGAGAAAGTGTGTGTGTGAGAGAGAGAGAGAGATTATGAACTACGGTTTGCACTGATGTTAAAGGAGAAGGCAAGTGAAGTAGCAAGTTGGCCTTAGATAGAAATGATAGATACTGATGTTCTAAACGGTTTCCGCTCAATACACAATCGGATTTCGCTATGTTTCCCTACTCTTTCGCGAAAGAGCGCCGACTAACTGTAATTCGTGAGGAAGGCGGTACATTTAACAAGAGAGCAGACTAACTCGTGGGGTAGGTGGTACAGTTAACACGAGAGCAGACTGACTGTAATTCGTGAGGTAGGTGGTACATTTAACAAGGAAGACTTCCTCTGTCTCGCCAGTGTACTCAGCTCATCTCTTGCTCGCTGTACTCCAGTTGGATTTTGTATGAATGATCCCTACATCCATGCTGCCAGTGTGTTGATGATCGCATTCTGAAAACAGAAGAGATGGAGCTCTGGTGCCAGATGGGTCTGATAACGTGGATCGAAAGATTGAACTTTTGTAGTACCGCCTCATAATTGTGTTTTACTGTACCGCCTCATACCTGTGTTTGTCGTACCGCCTCTTAATTGTGTTTTATTGTACCGCCTCGTACCAGTGTTACTGTACCGCCTCATACCTGTGTTTTGTCGTACCACCTCATACCAGTGTTTTAGGTGCGGTTGGAAGATAGACTGTTTTGCAATCCGAAATCATGAGCGGAAATGATTGAGAAGGCCAGTACATGTCATATAAGCACAACTCGTTGTTTTACTTGTCATTCCCTTTAAAAGTTAGAACCCGCCAGTCAAGTGCTGAGACCAAAAGGTTCCCAGCGACTAAAGTACAGAAATACAAGGGAGAGCACTCCCACTGGCCTAACTTTCTGCTCCTCTCCCCGCCCCCCCCCCAACACAGCGGCTGGCGAGAACACATATATGGGGACATATCCCCCCATGAACAGTATAGACATACCATAAACACAATGACAGGCCAGAGACTAAACATGCTACACGTGTCACATGCCGGGTGTACAAAGTACTCAAAGTACTCAAAACTGAGTGAAGCCAAGTGAGTCTCTCTGACAATGTGCAACACGAGCAGTTTCTCTAGAGTTCCATAATGACGGAAATGTTCAATCAAAACAAAAGGAAACCTGTTCATTCAATGCATCTACAATCATTAATATTGACATACAGGTGTTTGCTCCTGTACTTACACGGGTTCCTTTCCTATTGATACAAATAACGTGTTTCCCACATTTATAAATACAACAGTGTTTATCTCGGTCATCAGGTGTCTTTTGTATTAATATACACCATGAGTTTTTATTTCATTTATATGGCCCCATTTAATCTGGCAAATATACAGCTGGACAGTTGCTGGAGATCTTTCACACTCGATGTTCATGGGAATCTTTAGCACTGAGGTGATGCTGACCTACTCTTTCCCGAGTACATGTAACTATACCTGCTGTATTAACCAGAGTTCAAAGAACTGAGTGTGTGCTGCTCTGACCAGCAGGAGACAGAAGACCCCTGAGTCTGGTTTCTCTAACCAGCAGGAGACAGAAGACCCCTCTCTGTCCACTTCTATTGGACTTTAGTTTTTGCACATTAATTAAGGGCTGTTCCTGGAACTCGATATAATACCGTGAAGATGTCACAAGCGATTCCTAGTAAATATACAGTACGAAAGATCGACATGTTAGAAGAACAAATAGTCCCTGAGGGGTAGCGACTTAAACGACCACTACCACTTGAGTTCACTGCCAACAGACGAACACGCTGACATGTCATGTCATGAACTACTGGCAGACAACTAACTGTACGACAGACTAATACATGTGAAAGACTGTCAAAGGCACAGACCAGACTAAAGCAACAACAGAGTGGGCAGTTCGAGACCAGGTCCGGCAACACCAGCGTAATTTGCCACAACAACCATAGGTGAGCCTCAGTGGCCGCCGCTAAAGGGGGAGGCCGATCACGTGATGCTGGACTGCGGGGTGGTGGGGGGCACCGTTCACACGACACACTTTTCAGGCCAAATAGTCGGTGGTCATGTGACCTTTCACACGCTTCTCACTCACACGCGGTGTTTGAGCTGATGCTACATCCGAGGGTAACTCAGGCTAACACGTGCGCACGCACTCGCCAAACCCCTTTCCCCTACTGTATATAAAAAATATTCAAAGAAAAAAGGTTACCAGGCGACCGATTTCATCACACACTGGTTAGATAACGATGATGCTGGAGGTAAGTGGTTCACTTTGTCCAGTACATCAGGAATGCGGAACCCAACCCTCTCCTTCCGCTGCCTTCACCTCCGCTGATAAACAACATGCACCGCGCAGTGTATCAGTCACTCAGTCCTTTCAACACATACACGGAGTCTGACAAATACGTCTTCTTTCACACAAATTAAAAAAAAAGAATGATTTGTCTAACGAATCTCTCTGCTTTACTAAGTGTAAATATAAAGAAGAGAACAAGGAAAATACACAAATGAAAAAATCCGTTATTAACCGATTCGTACACCTAGATTATTTTAAAATAAGAAAATTCCTACCATTTGAGTCTTTCCTGGTCTGTGTGTCTACAAGAATGCCTAAAGCCCTACTCATTAAATTCACTCTACTAATTCCTACTCATTAAACTCACTCTACTAATTCCTACTCATTAAATTCACTCTATAATTCCTATACTCGCCCTACTCCACTCATTCTTCTTCCTAATCCCTACCCTAGACTCTGTTTTTCTTCCTCAAGCTCTTCCCCCTCCAAACTGACCCCACCCCCCACCCCCCCACCCCCCGCTCGCGCTCTCCCTCACGTCATTTCCTTCATTTTTACATCACTCATACACGTCTTCCGAACAACTGACGTCATTCACGCTCTCTCGTTCTTGCACACTAGTCCTTATAAAATGTCAGCTTAATCAAACACTACAGCGAATAACTATGATACCTGACACACCTCTACAGAGCATGTGATATTTTCTATATCAGAGCATCAGCCAGAGACCCTGTGCTCAAGGTTAGCGCCTTCTAACCACTGAAATAAACATGGCCAGACATCGTTTATTTTATCCCCGATGTCGCGCTGTATCTCGTAAACAAAGTCTACTGACATTGCAAGTGAAGTAGTCTGAACATTCTCCTGTCTCTCTTACAGACTTTTACGATGTAGCAAAGTATCTCAATATACATAAATACTGGAGGAACTCAGTTCCTATACGATGTAGCAAAGTATCTCAATATACATAAATACTGGAGCAACTAAGTTCCTATACGATGTAGCAAAGTATCTCAATATACATAAATACTGGAGGAACTAAGTTTTACAAACATGGCAACAGAACTGTTCACGGATGAACCCATATTTCTATTTTCAGTCAAACTTGTTTTTCCAGTTGAGTTTCCTTGTCCGTTGTCTAATTAAAACTTTCTACTCATTGCCTGCTCGTTGACTCAGCAATCCCGACGGTTCACCTGAGACGTTTGAACAGGTGAGAACTGTTCTTTCACAGGTGTGGCAGCTTGCGTGATTCAAGGCATGCATCGCCAACTGTCATGAAGGTCGGGTAAAACAAAGCATGACAACTTCAAGAGCGACTCCCTATCGTGTTCGTTAATTCTTTCTCACTACACAGACCCCGTCATTCGCTTTAAAATGTTTGTCACACAAGTATTAGCAAGATAAACATCTCTAAGCCAAGTAGTTCTGTGCACAAGTATCGCTAGCTGTCACATGGGGGTGTGAAGGAGAGGCAGAAACACCCGTACACACCTGTAACAGCAGGACAGGTAAGCTTTGCACTCCATCACGTGAATACAGGTAAATCATGTAGATGCTGTATTGACATTGTCGCAGGTGAAAATCTCCACTTCCTCCTGTCGCATTCCGCAGTCACTGCGCTCGGCTGACATCACCCACCTACTCACTGATGGTTCTCACCTAACTGTTACAGGCAGTAAGTACTGGGAGACAGGTAAAACATCAGGTGTTCCGCACCGCCGTACAGTTCACTGCTGGCTACACTGTATCGCACACTGCAAGTACCGCCTGGACATGTGACTGTATCGTAACACCCACTGTAATGTACCGCCGACTAATGTACCGCGAGTTGGAACTAATGCCGGGTGCGTGTACCCCACGGATAACTTACAACTTAATCTGATACAGATTCTGACATTTGTGTTACTCATTGCTAAGACAACACTTAACCCCAAGCTGGCAACTAAGAGGAAATATGTTTCTGCCTGCCTGCTGTCAAGGGATCAATTAATTAATCAATCATGCAATCAACCGACCGATCAATCGATGGTCAACTGACCAAGCGAGCGAGTGATGAGGTTCGAAGCAACTGTGCCGCGCAAACTTTTTCAAAATCTTGAGACTGTTGGTCTGCAGCAGCCACAGAAGAACATTGTGGTATCTGCAGCGACTTTTCTCCCAAATTGTTGTAAGACTAAACACCGCTCGCGCGAGGTGGGGGTGGGGGTGGGGGAGGGGGGCTACCTGCCGCCGGCTACGACTCTCGCTTGCCACAGACGCCCACTCACTGCCATACCTGCACGTGCAAACACACGCACGTGAGCATGCTTGTACCTACAGGTATGCATACCCACACGTGCATGTCAGCCATGTGGGGCTTTAGTCTTCGTTTCCATCATTCATGCTGAAACAACATAATCTCTCTCTCTCTCTCTCTCTCATACACACATACATAAGTACCGCAGTAAGCTTCTTTCTTTAATTACTAAAAATAGACATATGTATTAGGCAGCCCTTGACTGTAGCTACCAGTACAGATATACCGCAATGTTCTCTGATAGATAGTCCAGTCTATACGCATCTTGAGTGACGCGTGCTGGTCTACCTTTATTCCTGAAAACAAAGAGAATTGTCTTACTGGTAGTTTGTAGAAGATGTCGCGGGATGTGAACCTCGGTGACTGTTGCCATTACTGCGTGTAGTACTCCGTGTAGTACAAGTCCACACCTACTTCAGTTCCGCTGGCCTCCACGTGTTACTGGGAACAATCTCAGCACCCGCCAACTGGCCAGCCACAGGTATATTCCACATTCTTCACTCCTGTCGCGAGGCGCTGGCGGCGGGGGAGGGGGGGTGGCGAGGGCGGGGGGAGGGCAGAGTACAACGGCCGTCGAGCGCGCGCCGTGCAGCGTGGCACGTACCTTACGTCATCAGCTGCACGTTACTGATTGACTGCCTTCACACTGACTGACCGTCCCGCAACCTCCCCCACCTGTCCCCTGCCCGAGCCTTGCACGGGGGTCTACGTGCCGATCGGCTGCATACGCGCACCCCTCGTGCAGTGCCGCAGTACTACGTCAGTGTGGCGTAGATAGGACGGCGAGCGAGGACAGAGATAGAGGACCCTGGTGGTTGTGGCGGTCGACAGGGTGGCACAGGGCGCTGGTAACATGACTGCCGATTATGTTTGTCTCTTCTTCATCTGATTGACGATTTACAATGATGGTGGTGATGAATTTTGTTATTTATTATTATTATCTTCATCGGTGTCGTCATCATCATTCAAGACCTCCCCCCCCCCTCCCGCCCTCGACTTGAGCAGAACAGCTACAGCAACATCGACTGTGGTGCTGACGACGATGTTCCAGTCCCAATACAAGAGTTTCTCTCCTCCCCCTCACTTACATTGTCTTCTCATCATCCCCCCCCCCTCCTCTCACTCCCCCATTACGACCTCCCCTAACCCTGACCTCCTTCTGAGACTAGTATATCGCAGATTACCCGAGCTTGACAGTACAGTGGGAAGCTGTTGTGACAGAATATAGTGTTCTTGGCTAAAAGACAGATGCGCAGGTCTGAACCGAAAAAAAGGTGAAGAAAGAAACTGGTGTCGCCATTCACATGTCCTTCTGTCACGCATCACGATCGGATGACACTACATTTGTCCTCGACACAAGGGAGATCACCAGCGCCTTTTGGCCAGACAAGAAAAGAATGGAAGGATAGTCTTTCCCACGCCGAGTGTCCTTCAGTCCTTCAATCAAACTTCGTGACCATAAGAATGTCAGTGTTGAGTGCATGGTTGCCAGGATTTGCTGAGCAAATATGTCATTGTGTGTGCAGGTGAATGGTAGTCACTCCCAGCCTCATGGGAAAGCGGGCGCTGCGGGTCGTGCGGGTCACACACAAGGGTCGTCCCCTCCTCCCCACCTGAACATCTTTATGTCTGCCTACAGATGTCTAAAATGGTGACTAAAAATAGCCTTTAAAAAACTCAGGGAATCCTTCAGCCACCTATGAAGTGATTAGTATGAGCCTTGTCGTGTGCGAAATCCACCAAACAAATGATAATTTCTCAACCAGCAAAAGAGCTTTTTACTGCTGTAAATGCTGTAAATTCTAACAATTGCTAACTTAAAACATGACTACTGTCATTCATCAAAACAAACAAATATAAAGTTGTATCAGTGAATAATGTACTTCGTAGCTACAAAAGTATATAAAGCTCAAAACGAGTTTGCGGTTCAGAGTAAATACATCACAGAAAAGACAACAAAAATGTTGATCGCTCTGTAAATGAGTTTCAAAATATGTCTCTTGCTCTGTCATTGACAACACAGGGTGGCCTCTGCTTTTACTGTCCAGACTGTTCAATGTGGTCACAGTAGCCACCAAAACCTTGCTATTCACACAGTAAATGCCGAGCTCTTGCTATTAACTTACAGTAAATATCTTTCATTTTTGTGTAATGGTGTATCTACAATGCTTCCCACTTCTCAGGCGGAAAATGTTATAATGAAGCTTGTCTCTGATCTGATGATGATGATGAGGAGGAGGAGAAAGACCACCTCTGCCCCGGTAAATGTGTATCCAGGCCGGAAGATTCCAGAATGACCCAACTTATTTCCATTGCTCACAGAATCCCCCCCCCCCACACACACCTCTCTCTCTCGTTCAGAACCTGGAAACAAACTTTCATAACAAAATCTTAGCAAAAGAAAAGCAAAACAAGGAGCATTTGCGTGTCATTTTGCACCAATCCCCCCCCCCCACCGTGTGATAGGTCGCCCGATATGACCACAGAATCAGTGTGGCTGGAGATGAGTAGACAGCAGGTGAGTACTACGTGCCAATACTCACTTACGCAATGAGTCACCAAACTGAAAACTGCAGGAAAGACGCAGTTGAGTTTTTCCAGTTTTCGACTCATCAACCGTAAACAGTCTTACACAAGAAACGCAAAACACTAAATGAGTTCCAAGGAGTGTTGGGGATCTCCCGCCTGTTTCTTCCTTATAACGTTGAAAATAAGACAGTTAACCGAGGGCTACAAATGCTAAGAGTGGACATCATGGTTCAAGGTTGATCTACAGACTGTTTACACAAATGTGACAAAGATTGTAAGTCAAAACTCAGGTCTGGAAAGAAACATCCTGTTGCTGCTGCTGCTGGTGTACGAGGACTGCCAGCTTCATTGTTGTCTCACAGGAGGCGGCTATAGTCCAGTGGTTACAGGCGCTCGGACCGACATCATTATTCTGTCAAACGAGCAGGCGGCTATCCTAGTGGTTAGAGTTAGAGCAGCGGCACTCCGACATCACGTCAGCCGGTTCGAAACCCGTGTGACTGAGCATACCTCCCCTCCTCAGCTGACCCTTTGTGGTAGGTACCCGAGTCCGTAAAGGGGTAGGTAAGGTAAGGCAGTAAGGGAGAGGTGGGCACCGTCCTCACAACACAAAAAAAAAATCTGGTCTCGATATGAGTGAAGGATTTTTAATACCTCATTCCCCAACGACTCTAAAGTCGACTACAATTTTCATTCTATCAACAAGAAAAGTAAATAAATACTATTTTTAAATTTAATATTTTACTTGCCAAAGATAGAAAAAGTGAATAGAAACTCAAACTGTACAGCTTCCTCTGGAAAATAATTTCACGGTCTCTAATCGGAGCTATTCACCTGGAGCCTAGAACGCAATTTAGAAAAACGAGGTATGGGGAACTTTCTCACGCCCTCCCCCTCCCCCCACAACTGCGAACACATCCACATATTAAGCACCTTCGTCGGCATAACATCAAAAGAAAAGAATGAGGTGCGTGGAGGTGATTCTGCGCGTTTGCGTAGCCCCAGAGCTTCGCTATTTATAAATCCGACAGCAACACAAAACGTTCGGCAGTGTGTGTGTGTGTGTGTGCGCGTGTGTGTGTGTGTGTGTGTGTGTGTGTGCGCGTGTGTGTGTGTGTGTGTGTGTGTGTGTGTGTGTGCATGGTGAAGGTCAAGGAGGGAACTGCCTGCGAGGAGCCGTTGCTTTTATAAAGCGAAATCAGGGGGCCTCTACTCCAGCTCCTGGTTGTCCTCCCCTTCCCAAGGTGAGCACGGCGCAGGTAGCGGTCGCAGTAACTCGGAGTTATCCAAGTGCCCCCGGCCAGGTAATAAATCAGGTCAACTCCACGAGGCCAACAACTTCTTCATTCTAGAGTCTAGACTTTTCAATACACAACAAATGTTCTTCAGGGTTTTTTCCTCCGGTGTTATTTGTGCATTGTTCTTCTGTACCTGCAGATCTGTACCTTCCATAAGTCACGTACCATGATATCACTGGCTTTGAAGTAAATAAAGTTCACGCGCTGCACCGTATCGAGGCGACGAGGGTCAGAGATATCCACAAAGAAATGCGGTAATCAAGATTGTGCTTGAAGCACAAGTAATGTTTCTCAAAGCTAAGCATTGTTCTCAATTCTCGAGATGACTCCTGATGCTAACAGAGATAGTTTACATTTATTATATATGAGTCAATTCAACATTTGCCTTTTGAATGCTGTTAAGCAGGATTGGTGCAAAGTTGATGTAGAAGATGTGGTGGTGGTGGAGTATTGGTTGAGATAATATCAGCGGTCGTAGACTATCAAGGTGTGACTAATGGCATACAGCCGGCCTCTTTTCAACAATAAAGCAGAGCTGGCAGGTTAGGTGAGACATCTCTCAGGGTATGAGCAAGTGGCAGACAATCACTAACACTGGCCAGTGTGACGTCAGACAGCCCTCGCTCATGTCGAAGCTACGACAGTTATAGTTATTGTGAGACGGAGCGTTTTTCACACCCATGACCATGTGATGATGATAGTGAGTGTCCAGGTGTAATGTACAATACCTGGAGAGTCTGCTGGCTGCTCACCACTCTAACAACTATAGGGAGCCTACTGTCGACCTACTGTCCATAAATGAAAAAGTTGACAAGGGACTAATGAAAGGGTATCACTTAATATCAAATATTAGTGACTCACTACAATAAACGACTAATACTTGAAGCAGTTATTAATCGAAAGATGGCTTTAATATTCTCGAGTTGAGAGATCAACATCGTGAAAATATTGACATGTGCATTGGGGAATTTTTCTAGGAGTTGTCGATGAAATCTTCAAGATGCCCCGAATATTTCTGAGCAACCGAAAATGTCTGGCAAACTCACGCAGGATGCTCACCTGGAGAGCAGAGTTGTTTCCACCCAAGACCAACGGAATGTTCAAAATGTCAGCCAAGCAAAACACACGTGTGTTCATCAGTCATACAGATGAGTAGTGTACCTAGTTAAAGTGACTAAAATGTTTGGCTACTGTGCATGTTCATGTACACCTAGTTGTTGACCTATTGTCGGAGACAGGTCGTCAGGTCACGTGCTAAAGTCTACGTCAGGTCACGTACTAAAGTCTACGTCAGGTCACGTACTAAAGTCTACGTCATGTCGGTTGTTGAAGACGTAGCACATTTTTCGTGCGCTTGAGCTGACTGCCAGTCCGTGTCCCCCTACTGGGCTTGGGGAAAACTAATCTTGCTGTTCCCCCCCCCCACAAAAAAAACTTTGCTTCAAGCGAGAGAGGAAACACGTGTGTAACATGAGGCTAAGGTTTCTCTCTAATGTCAAGGCATCACCTGCTTCCCGTTAGCAACCATTGGGAAAATGGGTGTGTACAGCTGTTAGAGACTCGCCACATGCGTGTGTGTATCTGTCTGTGTGCACGTGTCTTATATCTGTCTGTGTGCATGTGTTGTATCTGTCTGTGTGCATGTGTTATATCTGTCTTTTGATTGTGTGGATGTCAGTGTGTGTGCACCAATAGTTCATGCAAAGTATTTCTTAAGTGGAGTAAATGTTCAACACACACACACACACACAGACGTGGGCATACACGTGGGCTCACGAACTGTTCGTTTCTCTGACGTGCGACACGGAGGTACAGTGCACATAACATCATCAGGTTGACGGTCAGCCGGTCACATTCCTGCCCCTCCAGTCCCCCTCCCGTCTCCCCCGCCCTCCGCCGCCTCGTTTTACTTCACGATGCGCCTCGTTGTTGTTTTGTAATGGCGCCAGTTACTGCACGCGCTTATCGTCAGCCTCCTGGCGCCACAAACTAAAGTTTTCTTCAATAAGTCACGTGACTCGCAAGTATTGTAGTCGCTGTCGCCTGGCAAAGTCTCTGCCCTCAACACGCGACACGTGCGGCTCGACTGGCGGTAGTGATGAAAGACCACGGACACTACTACCACTACTACTACTACGCCAGCGACTGTAACTCAGATGATGGTTTAATTAAAATCAAGATGAATGTTACTTGTTTTCTCTTTCACCGTCAACACAAGGGACTAAGAGGACAGCACCAGACTGGGGAAGACATTTGCCGGGAGTAATTTCTTTCGGGAAATAAAATAGTCCTATTAACCTCTGAACTCAGCAGTCTGTAAGGTAGCAAGTGGTCAGATGGCCAAGCCTGGCTTACCAACTGCTAACCTTGCTGATTCTTAGAATGGTACGGGAAAACAGAAAGAAAAGTAACCGAAGAGAATGAGAAAGAAAACAATGTAATGGCAAGACAGGAAGGAAATGTTGTGCTGGCCATTTCATGGTCTGTGCCTTACCCCTCATCTCTCTTACAAGAAAAAAAAGGTTGAGAGGTGTGGCTGTGGACACGTGAAAGCCGCCCAAACTGTGAATCGTGTTTTGCGGAAAAGGCCAAAGGCTGGCTTTGTACAGGAACACACCCGTGTGAAGAAAGGATGAGTAACAGCAGAATCTTGTCTACAGCCTTTTAGGAGGGATGGAAATCTTTCAAAATAAGAACAGAGATCACCGGTGATGTTAGAAACCTTCTGTCTTCTCTGACTCTAGTCATGTCATGTCACTGACAACAGTCCTCAGCAGCCACTGCTTTGCCTGCTTGGCCCTAACAAAGGTCTTTGGATGTTTGTTTTTTTTAATTGAAGTGCGCAGGTGACAGCCCCTTGAGTATACTCACTTTATAAGTCTTTACAGTCAACACGGCAGACAAGGCTAAGGATGACACACGAGAGCTTGTAACGGCTTGTAGCCTGCACGTGTACGATTACATGCCAACCGTCTCGCCCTCAAAGCCGCTGATTACAAGGCTGAGGCCAGATGTTCCGCAAGTAAAAACTCCTCCTGACATTCCACACATTCGGGCTCCTCGCCGGAAAAAAAGCCTCGAGGACGGAGTCTCTGCACGTGGGACGCACCATATCACACTAACACATCGCGTGCGCACACACACACACACACGTGCATGTAACATGCATGTGTGTCACACTGCTGCACGTGCTAGCGTCTGTAATCATTTCCAGCTGTGTACTTCATTCCAACAGAGAAGTTGAAGGGTCGAGATCATTTCCTACCCTTCTCGAGGACAGATTCCAACAGGATTTTTTTTTTCGAGCAACGCCTAAAAATAAGTCACGTGCTTCTGTTGCGAAACCCAGCTGCCGTCTGTGAGCTTGTGTGTTGCTACAGCAGCCTGACTACATTGCATCATGATACAACAACCTGGCTACCTTGCGAAAGGTACAGGAAGTCGGCTAAACACGAGGCATCCACATCCACATCCACATCCACAGATGGGTGCTACACAGGAAAGCTGCTGTTTAATGTCACTGGCTCGCCATTTTTTTTCACGTAGCTATAAAATTATTTGAAGAGAGATTTTGTGTGTGTGAGTGTGTGTGTGAGTGTGTGTGTGTGTGTGTGTGTGTGTGTGTGTGTGTGTGTGTGCTCACACATTGTGGGGGTACTTTGAGATTTGTTGGAATATGTTGCTATCGTGGAAGTGGCTTCACCCCATGTTCCAGGATGTTCTGCCGTGAGGTTCTCCGCTACCCACCCTATAAATTCACAGAATAAATAACATACATCCTCATCCAGCGTCTGCATACTTCATGTCTTGAATGACTCTCCTGCCTGCCATTGCCACATGCTGTGAGATGTGGACATACATGCTGTGAGATGTGGACACACATGCTGTGAGATGTGGACATACCTCAGGCTGTCTTCTCGCTGGTCTGTCAGGTGTTCACACCCTACGACCTGCATGTTAGCTCCATGCTGTATGACTTCTGTCAACTACACGATTTCAACATGTTATTTATCTCAATGTTATTGTACATCTGTAGACCCTGCCATACGATGTGTCTGTTATCTCAATGTTATTGTACATCTGTAGACCCTGCGACACGATGTGTGTTATTTCAATGTTATTGTACATCTGTAGACCCTGCGACACGATGTGTGTTATTTCAATGTTATTGTACATCTATAGACCCTGCCATACGATGTGTCTGTTATTTCAATGTTATTTTCGTGACTTGGCGGTTACTTCAATCTGTAAACTATATCATTGAGTTGTTATTTCCCGAGGTGAGGCAGGAGTGATACTTCAAATCTATAAACTATACGATTTAATTGTGTTACTTTACATTGTCAGGTAAATCAGGTAACCATGGAGACAGATTTCAACGATAAGTCTGTGGTGACAACAAAGCAACGAGCGTCTGGTCCACCCGGCGAGGGAGCATACGACAGGTGGTGGATGGTGTGACAGTGTGTCAAACTCGACAGGATGGGGGCTTACAGCGACAATCGCAAACATTAGGAGATTTATTTTAAAAGGTGTAGACAGCTCGGCTGGTTGTTTCTGTCACAATGATTGTCAGTACTCACCTTCGGCAGCAACTTTACTCACTTCTCCCTCCGTGATGTCAACTCCAACTCTTTTCTCAATAAATTCCACAGAACGCAGACGACAGTGTCGACCAGTTGCAAGGACTGCCCCGCACAAAGGAAGATGGCGAATGTTTGTCACTGAGTAACACTGTTTACAACACTATGTAACACTGTGCAACACTATGTAACACTCTACACCACGGTGTAACACTGTGTAACACTTACAACACGGCGTGTAACACTGTGTAACACTCTACAACACGTTCGACATCAGCCCACACCATCCAAAGTTTTGCAAGGACAAGATGTTTTGTATCCAATGCTCTTACCGCGGGTGATGGATCATCTCATCTATCGTTCAGCCAACGCTTGACATGGCGAGGGTTTTTGTTTCTGTGAGTGGCAGCTGGTGTAGAGACAGCTCATCGAACCTGGCCTCGCCATCTTGCCGACAGCTGCCGAGTGTAGGGGTGGGTGTCATGTGCAGCTACATCTCTTCTTTCAACCTCCCTTTAGGACAAAAGAACATCTGGTGTCAAGGGAAGATCGTGGACGTGTATAAGTTGGTGGGACAATCGCCGGCGATTATTTCCAAGATGAGGTTGGCGATATTATGCTGAGTCAGCGCCATACTGACATTCTCCTACCACTCCGACTTCCTTTCGAATCTTCATTCTGACTGCACTAGTTATTCTTTCACTTCTCTTACATTTCGTGCCTCATTTTCCTTTTAGAATTTTCTCGAACTGTGTACAAACAGTCGCGAAATGGTCACCGCCAAGAAAAAAGCAAAGATAAAAAGATGCTAAAAAAACTGGATGTAAATGAAGGACTTCCGTAAACAAAATATCTCATTTCGTGCACGGGCAGTCACCCTGGCCACGCCAGTGTAGACAACAACAACTCAAAACAGAAAAAAACCATCGCTCACTTCCTCTTGGGCCCCGGCATCGACGCAAGTGCCGGCCACTCAGCGGAAGAGGCTGAGGTCATCAACCGCCAGTCCCGCTAAGCAAATCCGAGTTCAAATGCCACTTGACCTTTGACGACGTTCGCCTGAACTCCATCCTGTCACTGTATTCGCACCACGTGATCACATCTTTCCAGTCATCACTTGTCTCGCGGACTTGCTCCGATGGTGGGCAGATTATGTTGCTCTGGCCGTTTTATTTGTTGGGTTTTGCAGGGTTACCATGACAACACAACACAGATTGGGAAGGTGTAGCTCCCCCTCCTCATTCATTGCCGTTTGGAGCTGAGCGATAAGTTAATCTGGCATGCATAAGGCAGTATCTTTCCTCATACAAATGGCCCCATAAACATCAGGAGTAAAAAAAAAAAGTGCTAAGAACATTTTTTAATGTAAGGAAGGAAGAGAGAGGAGCTCTGGCTGCTGGGGTGTCGGCGATGCCGAGTTCTTCAAGTCATCTGTCAAAAGCATTTTAAGGTTTATAGCAGCGAGCCTGCAGACAGACAAGCTTCCCGTGCTTGTGATTCACACCTTTCTGGAGGTGAGTAGCGCCAAGTTGGGTAGGACTATTGGACCAGACAGAAATAAAATCCTACATTTTATATGATTATTATTGTTTCTGATTTGTTGAATCCAGTCCAAGACAAACTGCGCTCAATTCTGCTTTCACGGCGTTTTGATTGGTTGGGCGCGTGGTGGACACTGACCCACTGTGTCCCTCGGGTGACTAAGCTCAACATTACCGACACCAAGCGTTTCATGGTGACACTACGAAGTAAGATAGTTCAACACACCCAAGAGCTTGGCATCATCCGTGTGTCAGTGATGGTGTGATTAAAGTTTGTATTCGTCCGATAGAAATATTTTTATACATCCATTTCTTCTCTTCTTTTCCCGCTCACATACTTGCATTCTCTTTGCCTTTGCCACGCAACATGGATCAAATTGCTTACCTTTAGTTTTGTTTGTCCTTTCTTTAATCTTGAGTGTATCTCGGGTTCCACAGCACCTTCCTGTTCCTTCACAGTGACGCACTTCCTGCAAACATGCGCACAAGAGACTTGTCAAGGGAGATAATGTAGGCATCTCAAGGGCTGTGATGTGCCGTCCCTCGCTATCAGTGACCGGCACGCGCTCACCACTGTGCCCCTAGTCATCCGAGGGAAGAAACCATCAACATCAGCCCTGCGCCTCGCTGACACTCGCTGAAGTCTTGTTATTGATGGACCTGTGTGTGCCCAGGGTCACACGTGCTGTACGTGCTTGTATCATGTGACTCGAGACTAGGTGTGAGGAGTTGAATTAATATTCATCCAATATTGTCGCTTTTTCCTCATACACCTGATACATCATGCATCTACAATGCAAACCATGCAGCAAACATCATCCAGGTGAAATTGCTGCATGCAAAGAACCTTGACCTGCACACTCCAACATGCACCGAGTGCAGGGTCAACCAGGTACATATATCAACAGGTGCACGCACACGCGAACACGTACACATGCACTCACTCCCTTCTCTGAACATCTTCCTGTCAAACATACATGAGTTGTACTCAGTCAACATAAAGTTCCTATCGAGTTGCCAGCTGGGATACCTGGGCATGCATCGTTTGAAGTTTAAAATAGCCGGCGCACGCACGTGCCAGGGTCATAGACTGACCTGACGACTTTTTGTTTTGTAAATGTTTGTGAATACTTCGCACCTTGTTGAGGACGAGTGATATCAAGTGCTTGCACCCTTGACAATCATCCAGCCAAGCTGACTGTTGTTTCATCATAAACCATGTTGTGAGCTTCCCCATCACCGGCCATTCCCCACCCACCCGCCCACCAACAATTATTCTCTAGTCTCTGGACATACACGACAGAAGCGCATCGAGAAAAGAGGGATTTTCCAGTCAAAATAAAAAAAAATATTTTTAACATCTAGTATTGTCTGACTTTCGGGTGGCGGGTGGAGAGGTTTTCTTGTTGCTGCTGCTGTTCCACAGATCAGTTAGACGAGAGTAATACAAACTTTGCTTCAACCGTTCTGAGTGAATACTGCAGGCAGGCAGGCAGGCAGGAATAAAATATCTACAAAACATAACTGTTCTATGAATTACTTTTTTAGAGGATATCAAGTACAGACGTGGTAGTCGTTGTTACAATGGGGTGCTTGTATTTACAGTTGTCTCTCGCCCGCCGGACCACTAAGCCTGTCATTGTCAGCCTCGTGCAATGAATTCTACAGTATTTTTATGATGAGGATATTGTATCAATGCGCTGATGTTTTATTGCCTAACATTTATATTTCCCCCTAATCGTTAATCTTGAATAAGCCTTTTCTTTGGCAACAATCTAAAGAAGCCAATAAAACAGGAATCACCCACCAGTCACCAAGTGCTGCGGTGACTGACCACTAGAAGGGGTCTGAGTGGGATGGACCCACACTACTCAATACTGATTATTGTTTCCTTCATTCGGGTACATTCTTCAAGTCCTTTCCTGATTTAATACCATATTCTTTCAATTTCTTTTTACTATTATTATTATTATTATTATTATTATTATTATTATTATTATTATTATTGATGCGGTCCGGTGGTTGCACTGATGTGATTCTCCTGGTCCAGACACACGGTCACCTGGAGCAAGCAATGAGGATGACAGGGTCGTGAGAACCGTGACATCGACACCCGAAGAAAAGAGTTGATGCCAGACAATGGGACTCAGTGTAACAATAATCTTTGTGCTTGCATACAGCAGACCTACACACTTCGCCTGCTTATAATTTTATCCCAGGAAAGCTTTCATTGCCGAGGTGCGTAAACGTAATGCTAAACCTCCGGGGTATGCTTGTCCTCACCACGTGCTGGGAATACCGGCTCACTTCTCTGTGTGGGTAGTAAAACACTCTTTTTTATCAGAAACATCAAAATCCTGCCTGCCTAGCTTTTGTGTGGCGTGAACAAGACATGGCTGAAATAAAAAGTCTGAATTAATTTATGTTGCCGAACTCTTGGAATAAGACTGATGTTTCTTGGGCAAAGCCACTGGTCGGGTGTTCACAACATTATCGGGTGGACATTTACCAATGTGCCTAATGGGATTATGTTTGGGTGTTAACCACACCCAGCACACGGTGTGATAATAAAAACTGGGTTCAAGCAAAGACCTTGACCTCAAGCCAGTCTTTCCAGCAGATGTTCTTGAAGTAAAGGGACATCACTCTTGCACTACTGAGAGAACTGGGTTTGTCAAGTCTGGATGATTATGATGTTCCCTTCCGTTAAGCACTATTATCTCTGCCCGATGTTCTCATCCTGCCGATTTGAGGAATTTTCCGCTCTGCCGATGACTATCCCAGACACTCCATGTTCGCGCCAACGAAAGCACTCAAAGCCACCGGAAATACCTGGCTTGCTTCCCTTTACAGAGTTTCCAGCCACCCGCTTTTTACTGCTACCTAGCTGACGATGCGCCAGTCATTGGCTGGAAGGGCAGAGACCCGATAGAGTTTATTGTGGGTTGCTGATGTGGGTCACGTGTTTCTGCAGGTCCCGATGGCGGAATTCTTTTTCCCACATGAGATGGGGGGGGGGGGCGGAAATTCAGCCATTCGGAGTGCACGCAAAATATGCCGTCGTCTGCTCGCTCCATTCAATTGCCCAATCGTACCTAATAAACTAAACCTAAAACTAACCCTAACCTCAAACCTCTGACAAAATAACATAGACCGGCACTCCGATTGGCTGAATTTCCGCCGCCGTCCCTATCTCATGTGGGAAAAAGAATTCCGCGTCTCGCTTCTGGTGGGTCAAAACCTCTGCTTTACTGGTACGTGTGCCAATGATACACCGATTTGTACATGTGAATGCACACAGTTTCTTTCAACTTGTGATTGTTCGGAAAAAAAAGACCGTTAGCTCGATAATGTGATTTTAGACAGGACTGACACTGGGCATGCGCGCACAGCAAGCAGACATATTGGTGACCAGCCTGGAACATGTGAATACGGTCTTAAAGCATCAGTGTAGAGGTTGTTGGTGTATAAATGCTGTGGATGGTGAAGGTGGTGTACATGGTGCAGGCGGCTCTAAGCTCAACCCATTGACCTACGTCTCTAACACGTTCTCTTGCTGGCGCCGTCTTCATTACCAGTGAATACTTCCAGACATTTCCTCCCGCAACCGAGAGAAACAAAACTGCCCCTGAAGAGCAAATCTTGACCACAGCTACTCTAGCGACACAGCATGTAACGTGAATGTGACGTGTAGTTCACGTAAATACGACGTAAATAAAGTGTGACGTGAGCAGGACGTAAACGGGACGTAGAGACAAAGTCATTCAAAGGACACGACCTAGGCTGAGCAAGCGAGGGCTTCGGGTACCATCGCCAACAAGTAGATTATATGAGGCTCTCTCCTCTCAAAGAATTTTTGACAAGATATTTAATATTTTATGGTTCCTAACGTCCAGAAAAATATTTTTCTTTATTGACCAAGTTTATTTGAACGCTATTCTCCGGTTTCTATGAAGTGTAAACGTACCTCATGTTCTAGTTTGGCTACCCAATGAGACGATACCTCGCCATACCAGAGGCAGCCCAAAAAATGGGGTGGGGAAGCTGAGCATAAGGTTACAATAATCATTGCCCCCATTGCTTCACGAGCAGGTGTATTGCGTAAGGATAAAGGTCAACAGGCAGTCTTCACCGAGTGCCGACAAGAGGGAAAGAGAGAAGACAGTTGAAAGTCGTCTCCTTCAAGGCAGGAAGTACATAAAGGACTGTACCACGCCAGAACAGTCCTTTAACTGTAGACTCCCCCCACCACCCCCCTTCAAATTGTTCAACTCTGGAGTTAAATAAAATAATAGCAACAAAGAATGCAAAGCTCGCTGTCAATAGGGAGACGAACTGTTTTCTTGCTACGGGAGGATAGTGGGTGGTGCTGAGTTGTTATCTGCTGTCACATTGTAACAGTGTCTGCACGAGACCTTGGTGACGTAACGTGTTGAATGTTTTGTATCAGTGAGCAAAACGTGCGTGACATAACGCGCTGTCTTTTGTGTGCGCAATGCGCCTGACCATGACCAACGAACTATTGTCATGTGTCATCGCTATTGTAGAGCCATTTCGATGACAGTATGTCACGTGTCGCACAGCGCAACTGACACGTGACTGATGCGCCGTCTGATGCAGTCGTGCGTAACACGTCTAACAACGAGGCACACCCTTCTGTGCGTAACAAATCCCTTACATAAGCTGACATGCTCTGTCAAAGTCATAGATCGCGTGAGGTCACCTGAACATAACGAGGTTTAACGAGACACACATGTCAAATATCATGTCATTCAAAGGCACTACAGCCGCTGGGGGGGGGGAGGGAACATCCACCCGAGGTAGAGAAGAGCTCGCTTACCTGGACTGTCTGTCAATGTCCTGACAAGAGGCGGTGACGTTTGTACCAGCAGGTTACGGTGCACTTTAGGTGACAATAAGTGACGGTGCCTGCATGGACAGGAATGAAGAGACAAATAACAATAATAATAATAAACAAAGTCAATTTATATAGCGCGTTTCTCTACTAAACACAAGCCCCCATGCCCTTTACAAAAGAAAGGCAAGTACACGCACACAAAGAAAGACACAAAATTCTCATGACACACATACTGACACAGACTCAAACATGTCAGCAGCCACAGACAACTCAACAGCTATAAACACAAGACATAAAATCCTGAAACCTGCACACGAAGCAATCCGGGGCAGCTCATCGTAAAAAAAAAAGGTCTGGCACACGGAGCAAGTGAAAAACGTGAGGATAAATTAAATTGGTTCAAAGGTGACCCCGCAGAGCACGTGACTGTCACAACGACGAGTGGCATTGTAGAGACCAGAGATTAAGAAGTTTCAGACAAGAGATGAAGGGATTAGAGCTACACAAGATGGCGCACACGTGGCACGAGAGACCACTAGTCAACCAAGTGGTCTTTGAAACAAACAACGTGGCGCAGGTACAGAAACACTATCCACAAGATAGCAGATAACACACAAAACAATCCACAAGATAGCAGGTAACACAAAAACACAATCCACAAGATAGCAGGTAACACACAAACACAATCCACAAGATAGCAGGTAACACACACAAACAATCCACAAGATAGCAGGTAACACACACAAACAATCCACAAGATAGCAGGTAACACACACAAACAATCCACAAGATAGCAGGTAACACACACAAACAATCCACAAGATAGCAGGTAACACACACAAACAATCCACAAGATAGCAGGTAACACACACAAAACAATCCACAAGATAGCAGGTAACACACACAAACAATCCACAAGATAGCAGGTAACACACACAAACAATCCACAAGATAGCAGATAACACACACAAAAAATCCACAAGATAGCAGGTAACACACACAAACAATCCACAAGATAGCAGGTACCACACAAATACAATCCACAAGATAGCAGGTAACACACAAACACAATCCACAAGATAGCAGGTAACACACAAAACAATCCACAAGATAGCAGGTAACACACACAAACAATCCACAAGATAGCAGGTACCACACAAATACAATCCACAAGATAGCAGGTAACACACACAAACAATCCACAAGATAGCATGTAACACACAAATACAATCCACAAGATAGCAGATAACACACACAAACAATCCACAAGATAGCAGGTAACACACACAAACAATCCACAAGATAGCAGGTAACACACACACACAATCCACAAGATAGCAGGTAACACACACAAAATATCCACAAGATAGCAGGTAACACACAAATACAATCCACAAGATAGCAGGTAACACACAAAACAATCCACAAGATAGCAGGTAACACACAAAACAATCCACAAGATAGCAGATAACACACAAAACAATCCACAAGATAGCAGGTACCACACAAATACAATCCACAAGATAGCAGGTAACACACACAAACAATCCACAAGATAGCAGGTACCACACAAACACAATCCACAAGATAGCAGGTAACACACACAAACAATCCACAAGATAGCAGGTACCGCACAAACACAATCCACAAGATAGCAGGTAACACACACAAACAATCCACAAGATAGCAGGTACCGCACAAACACAATCCACAAGATAGCAGGTACCGCACAAACACAATCCACAAGATAGCAGGTAACACACACAAACACAATCCACAAGATAGCAGGTAACACACACAAACACAATCCACAAGATAGCAGGTAACACACACAAACACAATCCACAAGATAGCAGGTACCGCACAAATACAATCCACAAGATAGCAGGTAACACACAAACACAATCCGCAGGTAACACACAAACACAATCCACAAGATAGCAGGTAACACACAAACACAATCCACAAGATAGCAGGTAACACACACAAACAATCCACAAGATAGCAGGTAACACACAAACAATCCACAAGATAGCAGATAACACACACAAACAATCCACAAGATAGCAGGTAACACACAAACACAATCCACAAGATATCAAGTGGAGTAACAGACAGATTAACAGCAGACCCTAAACATGATGCAAATCTACGAACAAAGAGATGAAGAGCACTCACCCTCCAGTTATTTAGGCGAAGGGACATCACTCTCTCCCAAACAATCCTCAACCTTAGTCACACGTAAGTAGTTTTTCTCGAAAAAAAATTATCTATTCAATAAAATGTAATGAAACTTTACACTTCCGTGTGCTGATCTGCCTTGTGTAGAACTGATAAAAATGTGTACCGTCAATAAAGATATTTTCAAAAGCAAGACTAAATTTACACCACTTTTACTTGAATATTTATTTTATCAAACTTAACAGGCAAATCCTAAGTTTTTTATTTTAAAAATCTGCTATCCAAAGTTTCATACCGACTACATTTTAGTTGGTATCCCATAAGGAAGAAGAGGGACGAAGAAAGAGCGAAACGCACGGTCGGTGGCAGAACTTCAACAGTTTACTTCCCTTCACTAACAACAGTCTACAGCGCCACCCTCGCTTCCCTTTGATCTGGTCCGCGAGCGCACTGAACGCTGATCTCTCCACTTGTAAAACTTGTTAGCGGCTGTTTGTGCGTGTAAGTGGCATTGTCTCGAGTGTTCTGTGTATGTGAATTATGTCTGTACGGTAACTGGAAGATTCTAGATTGTTCCCCATGTCCGTGTAGTATGGTAACAGATTATAAAAACTGAGGGTGCGCGAGTCACAAAAGAGCGAGCGCCAGACATGATGCGCGAGACCTAATTCAGTGACCTCCCTTCAAAATATTTTCGGATGAGGGGATTGAGCGGCGTCGTGAGTTGGCGACACTGAGTGAGTGAGTGAGTGAGTGAGTGAGTGAGTGAGTGAGTGAGTGAGTGAGTGAAAAAGTTGACAGTATTTAAAATCAACTCTGGCAGAGTTCGCGCGAGAATAACAAAACATTTGTTATGCTGTAACTTTCCGGGACAACTGGTTGAATGACCTTAACTGCTCATCTTTATTGTTTACAGAGATTACAAAGTTTGAGAAAATCTGCCCCAGCAAAGATCATACACAATATCAGGTTTGGCCTCAAGCTGTCAGAATGCAGGTGCTCAAACCTTATTTGAATGTTTGTCTGTCTCGCTGTCTGCTTGTTGTTTATGTGTGCATTTGGTAAACACATTTATGTTGCATGTTTGTCTAGCCTTGTCATCACAAGTCAAGAGTTTGACACAAGATTATTATCATCGCCGGCCTCCTACGCCTCGTAAGCAACCCTTGGTGGTGATGGTGACGACAGCCCTCCATACTACCTGTGACCCCAGGACCCCCAGGACAACACGTGGTACACACAGCCAACAGGTTAAAAACAGTAACGACTACCTCCGTACTTACCTTCACACTGTGCTGTGTGTCTGTGTGTCTGTGTGCGCGTGTGTGTGTGTGTGTCCTGGCGGTGACATTGAGACTGAATGCTTGTGATTTGTGCACACGTGCTTCTTGAGTGCGAGACAACTAACAGACAATAATTAAGCAGACGCATGTATTCCAGTGAGTTTGAGTCAATGAGTAAGGATTAAGGTGCTCGTGCAGTGTGTAAGACAAAACCCTGACCTGAGGAGGGTACGGGTACAGACCCCCCGTCGATGGTCTCTGTCCCGCGTGCGAAGACAAGACTCCGTCAGCCGCTGAAGTCTCGTCTTCCTCTCGTCTGGCACCAGTCCATCTCTCCTGTCGCCGCCTCTAGTCTCGTCACAAAGCTGAATCGTGCGGCCTTTACCGCTGAGCCACTCGCTCCCTTCAGCGAAGCTGTCAACCACAAAGTTGTACTACGTTCGACCTGGCAGGTCCCCGCTCACTGATCGTGTGAGCTGCCGGCATTGGAGTTGCCCCCCTGCGTGGGATGATGCAACACTCTGCACGTTCGCCCTATGGAGGTGCCTGAGTATGGCTGCCAATAATAGCTCACGTGTTGAGTAAGCTTCCCTCTCACCCACCCTTTCTAGCCTCCCCCTCCTCCCCCCTGTCTTCCCCCCTCCCTCTCTCCTACCCAGATACCCAGATACCCTCGGTGATCGACTCCGCGTGCGACGAAGCAGCCTGCGGCCAGCGACTCCGCATTGTTCCTGCTCTCAGTGGTGCAGCGCATGCGCAGACTTGTAACTTTTCATGGCCAGCAATCAAAGTGCAGTAATTAAACTACAGTAACTAGTGGCTCACTGGCTCAAGCTGCTACAGTGGCCTGGGTCAAGCAAATGCTTTTGAATGCGAGAGGCGGTCGGTTTATTTTCTATCGGAAACTTTGCGGGGAGGGTTTATGGAGTGGGGAGGGGGAATACATTTGTTTCTATGAGGAGGAGGAGCTGTGAAGTGGTGGTGGGGGTGGTCAGTAGGGGTTAACTTGTTAACTTGTGCGTAAAACAGCATAAGTATTAGTTTAGGGTTCGGGACAGGGCTTAGTGTAGGTCTTTGTGTTGACAGCAGACTGCACTGGCCTACTGGCTGGTGGCAGATGACTGAGCAGAGACAATGCTCGGTGGAGATCAAGGCTGGGTGGTCGGTAACTGCACTGGGTGGTTCACGCATGAGTAGAGCAGGCACGCAGCAGAGCTTCATGGGGAAAGGGAGTGGTCCGCGGGTACTCACTGCTTCAGAAAGAAAGAAAGAAAGAAGGTTGGTGGGTAGGAGTCGATCATCTGTTGTCACTAGTTGTGACTGGGGAGGATCTCACTGAATCCACTCCATGCATCAGCCGGATGTCTGGGCGAAATGTCTGCTTGTGATCCGACACTGGCGGCCAGAGTGTAATATTCCTCTATTCAATTTCTGTATTAAAAAATCTTAATCTCTTAACCATCAGTGTAAGTAGAGGCTGTAGAAACCATTGACGGGGTGGAAATGTGCCCAGACAGTAATGTATGAGTTGTGTCAGAAAATTCACACAACAGCCCATTTATAGCAGACCGCCTGACAGAACTGAAACTTACACTGACCAACATTTGCCAAAAATAAATAAATAAATAAATCATGAGCGTAAATACATTTCTGATGTTTAGTGTTGATCACCAGCTCTAAACAGTTAAAGTAGTCGTCCACCAGAAAGAACTGGCCTTAAAAATCATACTACCAGGAGAGGAACAAAAGACACACACACACACACACACACACACACACACACACATATTTTTTACTTAGAAATTGGTGGAAGATGTTGAGCCTCCCACATATAATAAAAGACAATGTGACAAGGAAACACGTGTGTCAGTGAAAGGGAAGGGGCTGGTAGTCTTGTTATGACAGACAAGTAAACTGTAATTCAAACTGATCAGCCAGAGTAGTGTCCCCTTACTTCCTGTTTTCTTTTATTACGTGGAACACTTCCACCGAAAACGATTTCGTCCATCAAAACACGAATAGTTCTGACATTCGAGGAGAACAACTGTGAGATGACGGCGACGACAGAAACAGCGAGGTTGTAGTTGTAGACATGGATGACTGCATGGATGGACAGAAGTGGCAACCACCAGGGCCTCCTTGTCGGCATTCTTGTTTCTGTTGTTGCTTCTGCGCATCTAGATGATGGTGTTTTTGATGATGATGATGATGATGATGATGATGATGATGATGATGATGATGATGATGATGATGATGCCACTAAATAAACATTAAAGCCCTCTGGTGCCTTTTTGGTGTGAGTGGCATTAAGTGTTCATTAAAATATATGTCGTGAGATGTTTTCTAAACTTCTCCATCCATCTCCATAAAGTATGATGAGTTGTTATCATTGATGTCACCAGCATATTCCTGGCATGTCATCATGTCATACATGCCATCATAAAAATCAGTTTATGTACCTGTCTAAAAAAACAATTTGCCCTCCTCCCAGTTACAGTGGATGGTTGAAGGCAAGTGGTTTCTGCCCCGGGGAGAAAGCTGGTCACAATACGACTCTGTGTGTGTGTGTGTGTGTGTGTGTGTGTGTGTGTGTGTGTGTGTGTGTGTGTGTGTGTGTGTGTGTGCGTGCGTGTGTGTGTGTGCAGGTCAGCCTAACCTGAGGTGACCCCTCGCTGGCGAGTGGCGCTGTGACGCGTGCGGTCACGTAGTGCCGCGCGGCAAGAGGCTGTACGTCAGCGGCAGCACGTCGTCACAAGCTGACTGCATCGCTACAGTCGCCATCTCTTCTTCCTCTGTGACACTCTATTCCTCCACATGAACTTCGCTCATTCATTCACTTATTGCTGCGCTCTGTTCTCTGTGTCATTCTCTACTTCACAAGAGAACATGTCAAAATGTCCATCTACCTCTCCTCCCTGGTTTTTTTTTTTTTTTCTTTAAACAGTCGTTACCTTTAGTTTAAATGTTCGTTGAATCCGTCACCCTCTCACTCACGCATTGATTCTTTATTATTCTTTTCTTCCCCTCTTCAGACCCTCATTTCTTTTCTTTTATTTAGTTTTTTTTCTTTTTCTGTTCTTGTAAATATGTGTTGTTGTTGGTTTTTTTTTCTTTTGGTTAACACTCATAGATAAACATAAACTTTATTTGTACAAGAACTAGGAAGGAATTGAACTCTAGTTGTTTTTTCAGTCGGCACTGAGTTCAGATGTAGACCTCAATCATTGACATCAACGTATAAAGGGGAGATTATCTTGCTTGTCTGACAAAATTACTTTCATCTAGCAATACCCGACCTCCTTGAGACAAAGTTTGTTTCTTTTCTTTTCTCTTTTTACTGATTTAAAATGTCCCGTGTCTGCATCTTTCCCTTGGCGATGAATAGTGTGGGTCACAAAACAACCCATAAACAATGTTTATACCATCAGGACGGGGCGAGCTACACAAGTGGCTTTTTATTGTCATGTTTGGCCATCCCATCTTTACCATTTTAAAAATAGTTCCTTTTGATCTTTGATGGATGTTCACATTATTTATCGAGAGTTCGTTGAGTTATGACTGTAACGAAATATTAAATTTTACAAAAAAATCTGTGCTTTCCTCTCTCTCTTTCTGTCTCTCTCGCTATTAAGATTCCGATGCTTGGCATAAAAGACTCCAAGTAATCTCCCCTCTGAGTTGCAAGATGACATAAAAGTCTGGGGACAGAAACACAAGCTGGAATGTTATGGCTGCAGTGCATTAATAGTCCAGAAGCCTTCTCGTTTAAAACAATGAAATAAATATTAATTCCTGAGCTATCTCAGCTTTTGCTTCGATGTGCTGTTTCAAAGAAAAATGATGGACTATGCTCGAGTTGATGTCACTCTTTTCAGATTAAATCACATTTATTTATTGTTCTGTTTCCTTTTTGAAGTCTGATCGACATCCAAACTGAAAGTAAATAAGTTAATAAGACTTGATACGATGCCGCCATTTACTCCATTGACTTTCTTGTTCAGATCCTAGGACAGCCAGTCTGACTGTAGAGTTGGATGTTTCACTCCACAGGGGAAGCTAGTGTCCAGCTTTGATGGATAGAAAAACAAAGCCCCAGCCGCCCAAACTTACCGGTTCGATACCCATGTAGCGCAGCATACGTTCCCCCACTTGACCCAGCTGTGGGTACTTCACTCCTAAGACAGTTGGAGAAGATAAGGCCACGAGGGAGAGGGGCATGGCTCACCACCCGACACCCACTCTACCTGTCACACTGTAAACTATCCTCGCGGTTCGATCAAAACGCGAGAAACCAGGTCACCAACTGTCGTCACTCAGACGCTATCTCGGTCAACCGGAAGCAGAGAAGTTATCGCCAAAGAAGAAGATGGTATAAGGGGGGAGGGGAACAAAAGGGTGGTGGTGGTGGGGATGGGGTGGCAGCTGAATCGCGCTGTGGCAACACCCGTAAATCAACACACGGGTATGCAGCTAACAGCAGGTTGTCGGTCGACATGCCATCAGATAACCTCTGTTCCCTACCCACCTCCCCCTCCCCCTCCCCCCGATCTTTCCATCGAACACCGGTGTTTCGGAAAATAATTTTTGAAAGGAAGAAGTAACTCCTGCGTCACTTTTTGAGGATTTACCTTCTCATTCTGCTTTCGTTAAGAACCTGCTGAGTCATCTTCTACACCTTTGCCTTCAGTGCTCCGTGACGTCACGCCGACATACCTCCACCCGTCTCCCCCCCCCCTCACCATCTGCAACTCCTCCCACACCAGCCACTTAAAAAAGAAAAAGAAAGACTAGCGTTGTGGCGGGCAGTGGGTCACTGGAGTGTGTTGTGACACGACCGACGACGGCGGGTGCGGTGATGGGAGGTAAGCGGGAAGTAGATGGCGCTGTCTGCTCCCATCCGTACAGCAATCACCGTTCATCACGTCACGTCACGTCACGTCCGCTCCTCACTGGGTTTCCCGGCGCCTGGTTTTCGCCCAACGACGGAGCCTGGCACACGCACGCGCACACACACGCAATCACACACACATACATACACACACGCACACACACACACACACACACTGGACAGAAACTGCAGAGACAAAAACATGGACACCTAAACATCCGCACAAACAGTACGACGACGAGCTAACAATAGTTGACAATATTTATGAGTTAAAATACAAAGTAATCTTCTGCCATGAAAATAACTTATTGTCTGCAAATTCCCGTCGCTGACGTGAGAATCGAACCGCCATTGGTCATAAGAGAAAAAGTATCCTTCGTCTACTGTTATTTTTAGTCCTCTAACATTTTGAGAAAGCCTATTGCCTATTTTTAATGTGGAAAAACTTCACCTTGTTTGTATAAACTGAACAAATATGGTCTAGTCTTGTCTCTGTAACTGGTGAACGTGCCTCCTGTCCCTGCCCCTCAGCTGTTTACCCAAGGGTGCAATACTTTAGGTTTGGGAAAGTCGCCAGTTTTGCTACAATTGTCGACATGCGGGTCAAAGTTCGCCAGTCCCTCCTTCACACGTCCTTCTTCATTCTTCCACACGTACTCCAGTCCAGGGGCTACGTCTGTGATCACACGGCGGGAGGGTTGGGGGGGGGGTTCGGGAGTTCGGCCAGCTCCGTCCGGGACTTTTTGGTGCTAGTGTTCCCTTCCGACATATTAGGCAAGTGCTACGTGATGTCTGCAGCATCGTCCTGACGGGGCCTGACAGATGAGCCAGGCATGTGGTTTTCCTGCTTCCTCCTCAGTTCACGATAATTATGAAAAGAATGTCAAGAAGGAGAATTGTTTGATATTACTAGATTACGATGCTATTTCTAAGGAAGGTCGAAATGGGTTCGGCTGCGGCCATGATGGTGGTGCACCATCACGTACTGAGGACTGACGCCTAGAAACCCGAATCCAACAGATGAGGGATCGACACTTGGAACACTAGAACCTGCTGACGTGTAGAGTCCAGCTAAGACACCTGGTCTCAGATAAACGAGGGACACCTAGAGTCCAGCTAAGACACCTGGTCTCAGATAAACGAGGGACACCTAGAGTCCAGCTAAGACACCTGGTCTCAGATAAACGAGGGACACCTAGAGTCCAGCTAAGACACCTGGCCTCAAATAAACGAGGGACACCTAGAGGCCAGCAGTCACATAGTTGGACACAAGCTCAGCTGATGAGTACTTACACTACAATCAAGCAGAGGACAGGCTGACACAATCCAGCTGATGATGTACTCTCGACATTTGTAGTCCAGGACTGGGTCACGACCCGCCCTGATGAGTGGAGGAAGAGTGACGGTGGGGGGTGGTAATGGGGAAGTTGGAGGAGCAGTCGTCTTTCCCCCTCGTCACGTTCGCCCATCACTGCGGTTTCAAGGTTGCCGCCCTTTACTTTCACCCAACACAGCCTGACAAACCTCAACAACCCGGAAGCTGAATGCAGGGAGATGGTAGAAGGGGGAAAATGACTGAGAAGTTCAGACCAAACAATCAGGGAGTTAAGTATAGAGCTAAGGACTTTAAACCCAAACAAATCCCCGAAATAACCCTAATGGAGAGAGAGTCCATTGTCTTCAAGCTTCTTTCAAGTTGCAGACTCTGACAGCTAGAGCCCACCCGATGGACTGACAGCTAGAGCCCACCCGATGGACTGACAGCTCACACCAAGCTGTTCTGGTTGCACGAATGAAGGCGGGACACCTTGCACTGCATGAATGATTCTTGGTCCGCTCTTTCTGCTGAGGTTTTTCCAGCCTCCCCTCTTCAGTTCTGAGAAGAGGTTGCGGGGCAACTTTGTATTTGCCTGAAACTGGACTTTGACAAGAGTCGTGCGTGTGTTGAAATAGGACATTGAGAAAAAAACGGCTTCTGTATGCGAGTGTTTGACACCCAGCGGCATGGCTGTGACAAGAATAATAAACCACTTCAAAGTGAACTCTATTCCCCAAGGACTGTTTATATTGAAGTCCGAGAACCAAAGCTTTTAGTAACAGAACTTTGAGAACTGGAACCTATATTAACCGAATAATTTGAGAACGAGAACTTTTGAGAAGTGAAGAATCAACTTGGATGATCATCACAGATCACCATGCGAGACGACCGTTGGTTGTAGCCGACAGGTGAGTGAGGTGGCCATGCGGGGTATGGGAGGGGCAAGCAGTTGTCAGGTTTAAAAGCTGAGCTAATGATTTCGCTAAGCTGTGTCCACAAGATGTCAGAGTTTGCTGAGCTGTGCACCTGGCAAGGGCTGGACGTGGATGTGACTGAGGGACAGTAATGTGAATGTAACTTGATGTAGAGGGAGGTAGTTAGACAGGTAGACAGGTACACAGGCAGGCAGGTAGGGAAGTCTGACTGATCTCTACTCACACGCACATAAACTGGAGCATTCATTGGCTTCTCTCTCTCTCTCACACTCACACACACACACACACACACACACACACACACACACACACACACATAATTAAAGGAACGCCCACTCTCTCACTTCACACACGTACAAACACACACACACACTTAGGTGCACACATCCCGAAGAGACCAAGAGACGAGTGTCCATGCCAGTTCCCCATCTCCTTGCCGTAAACATACGACCATCAACTCGTTAGGTCAGGTTACAACCACTCACCGTGCCAAGCTCATTAACGAGAAAACACTTGTGTATCAGTGACCGGGAAATGTAGGAGGGGGTAGGGAGAGTGAAAAGGGAAGAAGAGATGAGGTGGGGTGGGAGGTACATCAAACTCTCCAGCCTCTGCATAGCTCAGCCTTTGCTCGCCTGGTACCTGTGGACTCTGGAGGTTCCAGACGGCAGGTACGACTTCTGGCATTTCAGTCTGGAATTGCCGCCCTGTCCCCCTCCTTCCCGCACTCCGACTCCTGCCTCCCGCACCTTCCATACACACACGCACTCACCACCACCACCTCCCATGAGCAGCTTGCTCTCCCCGCTATCGCACGTCCCTTGCCATGCCTTCCTCCACACACGAACACACACACACACCAACACACACACACACACACACACACACACACACGAACACACACACACACACAGAGAAAAAACAAGAAAGATGGAGAAAGAGATATGCTATAACACAAATGATCACGAAGAACTCATTTGTAAATGAGAAAAACACCACCACAAAGTCTTGGCAATGAAGTGTTATCACCTGAGACCTGTCTAGACCATAATGTCACAGGACAAGTCTTACTCACCTGAGACCTGGCTAGACCATGATGTCACAGGAGACTTGGCAAGGCCATGATGTCACAGGACATGTTTGTGATGAAAAACTCACCTGAGACCTGGCTAGACCATAATGTCACAGGACAAGTCTTGTGATGAAAAACTCACCTGAGACCTGGCTAGACCCTGATGTCACAGGACAAGTCTTGTGATGAAAAACTCACCTGAGACTTGGCTAGACCCTGATGTCACAGGACAAGTCTTGTGATGAAAAACTCACCTGAGACCTGGCTAGACCCTGATGTCACAGGACATGTTTGTGATGAAATACTCACCTGAGACCTGGCTAGACCCTGATATCACAGGACAAGTCGTGATGAAATACTCACCTGAGACCTGGCTAGACCCTGATAAAAATGTGTACGACATGACAGCACAACTGCTGGTGATGATGCTAAGCAGTTCAGGGCCAGTATGTAACATATTTCACTGGTAGTCAAGCTATAAGATCAAAAAGATAAATAGTGTCCTACCGGCCCAAGGTGAAAACTCAGCTGAGTGTGGTTCAATGTGTCTAGGGCACGCCATGTGACAGGGGCAGAGCATCCCTCTCCTTTCACTGTCACTTAGCTCCCCTGGCAAATCAGGCAGAAGGAACTCTCGACCTTCTGCTGTGTAGTTGAGCACATCGACTACAGGCTACAGCACCTCCCTCCTCTCCAATCAGTGGGCCATGATGTCACAGCAATCAACATTGTGATCATAAGTCTTATTTACCAGTTCAGTCATAAAATATTGTAATGTTTATACTGCTGATCAACAAAATTACGCTTTCTTTCTTCACCCACATATACTCTCTCGTTCACACACACACACACACACACACACACACACACACACACACACACACACTCGTTTTCGTGCACGCGCACTTGCACAGCAGCGGTGTGATAAGACCATTTGTATAAAACTCCAGCAATCTGAGATTTAATGATCCCGGCTCAGTCTCGCGGGGCTGGTGAGACCTCAGATGACCTCCCGTCCGCAGGTATGAGGCGCACTCAGCGCCACGTCTCATCTTTGACCCTCGTTCTAATATGTTTATCATTAACAGATTTTTATAAATAATCCATATACCTGCAGGGTCAACAGACTTCAACTCCGTGTGCGCCATGGCATTCCAGAAAATGTTATGTGGCCTGGCACAGCCTTGTGTGTCATGGTATGGCAGCGTGTGTCATGGTATGGCAGCGTGTGTCATGGTATGGCAGCGTGTGTCACGGTATGGCAGCGTGTGTCATGGTATGGCAGCGTGTGTCACGGTATGGCAGCGTGTGTCATGGTATGGTAACGTGTGTCACGGTATGGCAGCGTGTGTCATGGTATGGTAGCGTGTGTCGTGGTATGGCAGCGTGTGTCGTGGTATGACAGCGTGTGTCACGGTATGGCAGCGTGTGTCGTGGTATGACAGCGTGTGTCACGGTATGGCAGCGTGTGTCTCGGTATGGTAGCGTGTGTCGTGGTATGGCAGCGTGTGTCATGGTATGGTAACGTGTGTCATGGTATGGCAGCGTGTGTCATGATATGGCAGCGTGTGTCACGGTATGGCAGCGTGTGTCACGGTATGACAGCGTGTGTCACGGTATGGCAGCGTGTGTCATGGTATGACTACATGTCATCTTTGTACGTGTCTTGACATGACAAAACTCTTATTTTCATGCTACGCGCAAAACTCTTAGTTGTCACAGTAACGTCACGTGACATTGTAAACCTAAATGTTTTATACCCTAAAATGTACCAAACTTTGTGAATGCCATGGTATGGTATGCTAGCCAGTCACTAAACGACAATACTTTTATGGTATTTTTTTTACAAAGTACTAGCAGCAGCACAATTCCTACCAGATGACCAGAAAGGATGGAATAAATTATCCGCCCTTACTGTCACAGAACTGCTATCTTGACCAACTAATGACAGACAACTCCACTTGCTGACAAAAACTAGACTGTGTAACATTAAACATATTATCTTTGATTGAAATGAAATGTTACTTAAATAAAATAATGAATCGATAGTCTCATTAAATTAAATTTACTCCTCTTGAGCCCAATGGCTAGTCATGATGAACAAGTTTACCAGCTGACACTAGAAATAAATCCTACATTCTCCACATACATGGGTACTTTTCTTAGCTAATAAAAGCAATCTTTAAAAAGTAGATAACATGAAGCTTAATATTGTACAAATAATTTATTTGCTTATTATAAAAAACTTGTCAAGTAGCAACAATGAACATCACTGGTAAATAATAGTTGACTCGAAGTCAGCAAAGTATGTAAACTGTTTGATAGATATTGACTGACATTTTAATAGGTTCTTAGAGACGATCACAAAATCATCAAACATGTTTTATGGAAAATATATCTACGTTTAAAAAAAAAAATGGGGAAATATACAATAAAAGTTGAAGTTACTTTCAATCAGTGAGATAAATTCTCAAGTCCAATGAAACAGAGCATGCTATGAGTCCTTGTGTACCCCCGTGTGAGGTTATCTTGCTGAGCTAACAATGCAATAACACTACTTCCCATGTTTATCTCGCCAGACTTTAAGACGGATTGACTCTCATTTGATACGATTCCCCTCGCCTTGCAGGCCAAAAGTAGATTGATCAAGAAAGCAGCAGGCGGTCTGATAAGCCTCGTCTATTTCTGGTCCCTCCAGTTCATGGCAGTACATTTTCTGGGCTTCTCTCAACCTCGTCTTTATTCGCGATAACAATTTAAAGGTCTACTAGAGTGCACTTATTTAATGAACAGGTAAACACCACGACAAGGTAATATTTTCTGAGAGAAAACCTCCGTTTTCTGTTCTCAAAGTACACGATGTCAGACATCGCCATGCATGGAAAGAGGTCACGTGACGTGTGTAGCAGCTCTCCCATTGGCTGAAGTCTCGACACTGTAAACATGTCCATGTAAAACCTGTCGTCTTTGAGTTTGACTTCTTCTTGGCAAGATGATGTCTATAGGCGTGTATATCGGGAAAGGGGATTTGGGGAAACATTATCTTACACTGAGCTTTCTACCGTCATTAACGATATCACTGTTCCTGCGAGGTCTTTAAGATATTTCCACAAGATTGCTGGGGCGGTGATCAGACACGTGGATGGACGGAGGGTCAGATGAAGGAGCAATGTAGTCAGTGAGTGACTTCACTCTCCTGATAAACTGGCATCCATACTTCATCGATTTTTTTTTAAAATTACGATTTAGAACGGTGAAACTGTCGAACGGTCAGATTTGGTGTCATTTGTGTCGACCACTGCGCCCTCTAAGGACGACATTTACCCCCTGAAACACTGGTGGTGGTTAACGGCTTGTGTCAAGATAAAGACAATGAAAGAGAGAGTGTTCAGCATGTCCAGACATAAGTCGTTCACAACCCGAAGCAGATGAATGGCTTGTGTCAGGATGGTGACATGGGGACAAAAACTATGCCATGAGCTGCATACCAGCGCCGACATCTAGGGGCCGTTACTCTCCGGCTTCAGAGATATGGTGGTACATGCACGTGCACTACGCCATGTTAGTCCCTTCTTCAGTGTTTTATCTTCATAAACATTTGTGACTCGATAACTAAGAAAGTCTGGTTCAATATTTCCCCCTCACTTTACCTGCTGAGTATACTTTCCTGAAGTCATAAAATTGGTTGGCTTTTAAGGAGAGATAACTCGTAGCTGAAGGCAGCATGAAAGAGTGAAGGAAACGTCCAGGAACTATTTGCTCCTGTGTTTATATCGACCTCACTAGCACCCCAGGAAGTGTCTATATTTTCATGTACATTCATCTCATCCGAGGTCAGAGCTTCAGAAGATCGTGATTGCAACTAAACATGCATGTGTGTTGACTGACGGAGTTAAGGCAGCTACCAACTTATTTCACGAGACTGTCGAGTTTCATACTAGTAGTCACTGATGCAGCTAACAACTCTCGTGCTGAGTGTCCCTGGCGGAAATGTCAGCGATGCTCTTGGACCGTGTCAAGAGTTCATTCACACTTACGGTAAGTACAGACCAAGAGGCAACGGAAATAACACTTGATCTTGTCAAGTGGCCATGTTTGTCAGCAGCCCTGGCTTGAGCTGAGGGGACTTAATCGTGTGTAAACAAAATTTTATCCATGTTGTTGGCGTCTCACTTCACGACCTGCCT